>BTPG01000004.1:209404824-209442324 GCA_036245525.1 Semisulcospira habei | reverse complement strand
GTGGTCCTGTCATTCAATAGCCAGGAAATTGAGTCATTACGAACTAGTCACCATTGCGAGAAAAAAAAGGGTCTGTCTGCAAGTGGCATAGATACTCACTGGCCCCGGCAGGGGCAAGAGGGGGGGGGGGCGTTAATTAGTATCATAGTCACTTGCTGGCTCTTAAACGAGGAAGGTTCACGGGTGATCAATTTCATAGTAATTTTTTTCCATGACAAAACTTACAATTTCAGACATTTCAAGAGGCATAGATTCGAATGAGCCCCGCCAATGCTGGGACTCATGAGCATCTATACCTCTTGCTGAGCCCATTTATTTCTTAAATTTCTTCAGGGAAGCAGGGTTGTACGCGGTGAATCTGTTACAGTAGTGACATCTTTGCGATGACAAAACATCGCATTTTCCACTTGAAGTTATGAAATCGATTTTGTGACAAAACGCTCCGGAATTGAATTGTTAGCGGATTAAAGGCGTGAGCCACTGTAGAATGGGGTTTTCAAGCGACAGAAAATAGGGCGGGCTCGTGGTGCGTTTTTTATTGGTTGACTGATTAGGGTTAACGACGTGCAAGATACCCACGCGGAGTTCGTCTGAGCTGCTTTGACCCCCCTTGACTACTACTGACGAAACTGTTGGGCGGAAATGACGCGTCACTGCAAGTCATTTCCGTCGAGGGGTGGCGTCAACAACAGTTAAGCGAGTGGGTATTGAAAAATAGAGAAGTTGACCCTTTTAGCCCCGACGCACTACAGAAGGAGATGGATCGACGATGATAATTCAAGGGCAGTGCCAGATAAGCTTGGCGCCTGATGGCGCCACGCTTATCGAGCACCACCCTTGAATAATCATGGTCAATCCATCTCCTACAAATAGTACATACTCGTTAGGTGTCGCCTCTAAAAATTGGGATATGCAGCCGTGGGGTTAAATAGGTTGAAAACCCACTAACACTGTCACAAGCACTGGGTGGGTTAGGAAACATTTTGATAGTAAAGAAAATGTAAGACTGTTTAGGACTGTTTGTCGCTGAAACAGGTGAGGAACATTAGGACAGGCTGGAAAACATTATGACAATTTAGAAAACAGCGACAAACTAATTTAATCGAATCACACATCGATACCCAGCAACCAAAAGGGGGCCAGACCAAGACAAGACAACAAAAGACTAGTTAAGACAGGACAGGACAAGACGAGACAAGGCAAGGCAACGAAAGACGAGACCAGGGAAAGCAAAGGTAGCCAGTAAGGCCAGGTAAGAATGCTAAGCAAGACAATGAAGGGATGTCGAGATATGATAAGCCAAGGCAAGACAGCGCAGGGCAGGGCAGGACAAGCCAGACCAGGCCCGGCCAGGCCAAGCAAGGCAAGACAAGACAAGACAGGACAGGACAGCAAGGGCAGGGCAAGGCAGGGCAGGGCAGGGCAGGGCAGGGCAGACAAGACTTAACAAAGCAAGACCAGCAAGACAATCAAGACAGACAAGGCAAGACAAGGCAAAGCAAGGCAAGACAAGCAAGATAGGCAAGGCAAGACAGGCAAAGCAAGACAAGCAAGATAGGCAAGGCAAGACAGGCAAAGCAAGGCAAGACAGACAAGACTTAACAAGACAAGGCAAGACAAGGCAAGACAGGCAAAGCAAAGCATGGCAAGACAGACAAGGCAAGGCAATACAGGCAAAACAAGGCAAGACAAGGAAAGACAGGCAAGACAAGACAAACAAAGCAAGGCAAGACAGGCAAAGCAAAGCAAGGCAAGGCAATCCAAGTCAATTCAAGGCAAGATACGACATAACGCTCATCGATCGCGTCTACGATAACTGTTGAATCCCTTTTGAGTAGAGAAAGAAGTACCCAACGGAGAAAGAAACACGCTTAGAAAAGACGGGTACAACACAATTTATTAATATTTCGGGTAAATACCCTTTGTCAAAATAGACAAACAAACAAACAGAGAGATTAGCCGCTACTTATCTTCATTGGCAGAAGGATAATTGGGGCGGTCCGTGGCGCAGTGGTTAAGGCGCCTGCCACCAATGCTAAAGGTGCGAGGTTCGATTACAGGTTCCGGCGTCGGATTTTTCTCCTCTAGTAAGTGTCACCGTTAATTCGGGCGGACCGTCGGGGGTTCTTTCTCCGGGTACTCCGGCTCTTCCTCCCCCTCCACTTTGGTATCAGCTTCAGCCCACTTAATCAAATTTCAAATAGAAACGACTTTGAATTTCCAAAAACTTCAGTAGCTCGCTTGAGCTTGCCCTTAGCACCACGTGAATGTTCTGTGTTTATGTACAGTGTGTGAGTGAATGCGCGTGATTCACGTGAGCGTGCTTGTTGGGTTCAGTTCGCGGCGGCGCTTTGAGCCGATTTTCAATTGGGATAAAGCGCCTATTTAATGCGCTTATTATTATTATTATTATTATTATTATTATTATTATTATTATTATTATTATTATTATTATTATTAAGTAGCGGCTAATCTCTCTGTTTGTTTGTTTGTCTATTTTGACAAAGGGTATTTACCCGAAATATTAATAAATTGTGTTGTACCCGTCTTTTCTAAGCGTGTTTCTTTCTCCGTTGGGTACTTCTTTGCATATTACACGCTTGGCAATCACCTTTTTGGTCTGGATTCCTTTTGAGTAGGCCTACCTACGTCGACTACAAGCACTATACCCACGGAGCCATCGTGTGCTGTAGAGATTATCCCCGAAGACGAAAGGTCATACAGTGGCTAAGTCATCATTAATTCAAGGGGCGATAAACCGCGATTAAGGCATCCCCCGGGCAGGTCTGCCTGCGGCATAAATCCTCAGGAGCCCCTGCAATTGCAGAGGATCATGAAGATTTCTGCCTCTTGAAAACTCAGATTAATCTTGATTTATATCTGTTTTTCGCAGAGTGTGGAGTTCGTGGGGGGGGGGGGGGGGGGTGTTCGACAATCATCGAAAATGGAGTGTGACAACTTTGTGTTTATCCAGACGGTACGGAAGAGTGGTGACTGTAAAAGCCGGTGTGCAAAAGGTCCTCGGGTGCGCGTGTATGCCGGTGGTGGCTGACGGAGAAGTGAGCTGGCCAGGCAGCGACGGCTGCCGTAGGCACAAAGAACTTTTGCTAGCCGGATAGATAGCAACACCAGCCTGTCGGAAGTCAACACAAACTGAGCACCCACTTTACTGTAGGACAGCGCAAGGCCAACGTCGTGTATTTAATACGTGGAATCCGTAAGTTCCCGATTGGCACACAGTCTACTTTGCTTTATAATGTCGTTTGTTGGCAGTCCGTCGTAATCCGATGATGACGATAAGCACACAGTGACGTAATCGATGTTTTACGTCACTCATCAATTATACAGCGTGCGAAACGTCATAGCCGTGTTCTAAAGGCACGCAATGGTGTCTTCCACACAACTTTCTCTGAACGACCAAAAGCCACAACTGTACAGCAAGATGGGATGAACCATAACCCACAAAGTCCCTTCTATTATGAGAGCTGTTCGCGCTGTACCTTTTGTCTTTGGCCTGATTCTGAATTATCTCCTATTGAAAAAGTCTCGCAGATCAACCAATGCGTCAGTAAGTTCTATAAGGGGCGCAGAAAATACGCGTCATTGATAACGTCATTTGTCCTGACGTAAGTTTTAGTTTTTACGTAATTTTATATTTTACGTGATATGAGTTTCACTTTCGCTTCATATGCTTAAGAAAATGGTGAAAAAAAAATAGAACTTCACGGTACAATTTCAGTCTTGCTATAATTTGTGTGAAAACAGCTTGACTTTACCTAGCTACATGATATACTAAGAACACGCATCACCTGTATGCTCTTCTGAAAGCGCGTCGATGTGTGTGTGCGTGTTAGTGCGTGCGACATGAGGATCTATTCCTCCTGGAGATGCGCGCATGTTTGTGTGTGTGTGTGTGTGTGCGTGTGTGTGTGAGAGAGAGAGAGAGAGAGAGAGAGAGAGAGAGAGAGAGAGAGAGAGAGAGAGAGAGAGAGAGAGAGAATGAATGAATTAATGAAACTTTATTTTCCAAGGATAAAAGAATAGGTGCGCAGACCTGTTTTTATTCTTGTCCTTGCTACACACTACAAAACAAAATAACGTACATAAAATCACTCTCTTACACACACACACGCGCGCGCCGGTGAGAGAGAGAGAGAGAGAGAGAGAGAGAGAGAGAGAGAGAGAGAGAGAGAGAGAGAGAGAGAGAGAGAGAGAGAGAGAGAGAGAGAGAGAGAGAATCAATGAATGAATCAATGAATCAATGAAACTTTATTTTACAACGGTTTAGGCATTGACATCGTCATCGACACAGCCATTTTACAAACCTGCCGTTGCTAACAACTACAAGACTAACTACAAATATACATACATATAAGTAAACATAATACTTGCAAAGCGATGACAACACTATTCACATAGACAGACATACTCATAGACTCACAGACACCCCCCACCCCACCCACCCCCCTTCACACATAGACAGAGCTAAGTAGTCCAAATGATAATTGAAAAGGATAACAGACTTAATTGGGAATAAATTGGACCCAGCATAAAAAGAAACATATAATACAAGTGGTTGAGTCATCCCTACGAGTGATCCACAAAATATTTGAAGAGACCCTTTTTAAAACAGGCTAGCGAGGAGGCGGATTTTACATGGTCTGGAAGGGCATTCCAGATAAGTGCCCCTGAGAAGGATAAGCTAGTTTTATATAGATCGATCCTTGGTTTTGGGACTATGAAAAGCTTTCTGATGTTTCCAAGCTTGGACTCAGACTTACGGAACAAAGTGGAGATGTACTCAGGTGTTTTGCGTTTCCACACTTTGAACATAAAGATTGCTTTGTTATATTTAAAATGATCTTGAAGTGGCAGGAGACCTGCTTTTGAGAGCTTTTCTTCAGTGCTAAGGTGTTGATCAGGGCAGATTATTTTGGCCGCTCGTCTGTGTAGGGAATTGAGTCTCTTTAAATGGACCTCACTACACCCATCCCATACCGATGACGCGTAATCGATATAAGAACGTATGTGAGCGTTATAAAATAGTTTACGGGTATCTGAATCAGTATAATATTTCAGTTTTGATAACATAAAGAGATTTTTGGCTACTATTTTGCATAAGGCGTCTGTATGAGCTTGCCATTTTAGCTGACTGTCGATTTTAATCCCCAGTACTCGATGTTCATTTACCTGTTCTACCTGACTACCTTTAAGTGAAAGGTTAAGTAATAGAGGCATTATCTGCTGTTTTTGGCGCGTGGCGACTACCATCGATTTCGTTTTGGCTGGATGAACAACCATAGAATTGTTTATACACCAAGCTGATACTTCATGAAGACTTTGTTGTAGGTTGTCGGAAATTACCTGTATATCTTTACTAGTAGTATGAACTGAGGTGTCGTCAGCAAAAAGGTCGCATTGTACATCTTGGCAAGTAATATGTAGAGGCAAATCATTGATAAATAAGCAAAACAGTAGAGGGCCCAGTACAGACCCTTGGGGCACACCGAAGCTTACATCTTTGAGAGAGAGAGAGAGAGAGAGAGAGAGAGAGAGAGAGAGAGAGAGAGAGAGAGAGAGAGAGAGAGAGGGAAAGAGCCGCGCGCGAGAGAGAGAATGACGTCATATTTAGAGTATTATGTCAGTGTCTGCGTGGTGACGGAGTTGCCTCTTTTACGTCCCCGCCACTGTCTGACTTTCTCTATAGAAGTCAAGTTTTTTTGTTTTTTTTTTAGTGTTTTAATTCTTTTCTGAAAAGAATTAATTTTTTACTAAAGAAGTCGAAAGGATACAACGCTGGCTAACGAATGTCTTTCTCCAAACTAGCTAAATGCAAAAGCTCAAATAAATATGACAAAAATTACGGATTCTGGGTCAACCGACTTCCTATAAACGGTTGTTTATGTCTTCAATGAGACATTCAATTACAATATGCTCGGAGGCTCTCTTAGCCACCCACTTACGAAAGTATTTCACCAAGTTTCAAGCTTGTGTGCACAGAAATATCGGAGATTCTCTTGTTTACATACATACGCACACACATACATACATACGCACATACATACATACGCACATACGACGCTTCGCGCCAAATGTACGTTCAGCAGCGAGGTTAGCGTAACTAGACATGCCCGTTTTTTTTTTTTTTTTATCTTGTTACTTCAATTGTTAGAGGTTTAGCTTGCCCGCCTTTGACATCATGGACATGCTATTAAATTCGCCCCGCCAAGACCCGTCCTAAAAAGTCCCTTCTATAAATAGAAGGGACTTTTAAAAAAAACATGCACATAACGTGCTTTCATCAAGAGGCATACATCCTCATGAGCCCCCGCGGTCAGGCGGGCTCATGAGGATCTAAGCCTCTTGAAGTTAGATCTCATTCACTGTTTCTCGACAGTGGAGGGGTTAAAAGCAAGGCCTAGCATCACACAGTCATAATTATGCTGGTCCCCGCTTCCTGATACAGAAAGGATTCTGCCCTTTCCTCAGCAATTTCTTGAAAATGCATAAAAAAGCTTTTAGGGGCAGGACAAGAAAAAGGGATGAAAGAACAAAAATAGCTTGTTTCTGTCACTGCATCAAAACATAAAAATCCTGTTTTGATACGATATGTGCGTATGTGAGTGTGTGTGTATGTGTGTGTGTGTGTGTGTGTGTGTGCATGTGCGTGCGTGTGTGCGTGCGTGTGTGCTTGTTCGCGCGCGTGTGTGTGTGTATGTGTAGGCGTTTCACGCGTGTATCATGCGTTTGTATGTGTTAATGTGCGTGTGTTCGTATGAATCTGCGCGTCGGTGCGTGCGTGAGTAGGTACGTGCCTGCGTCCGTCCGTGCGTGTTCGAAAATGTGTGACTGTACATACCTGTCCTGTGCAACTGCACATTTTTGTCAGTTTTGTGGTGTTGAAATTTACATTTTGATTTCTATAAAGAGTTAAAATAATATAGTAATTTGGGATTTCTTTAATTTGTCAGATGTGTGTGTGTGTGTGTGTGTGTGTGTGTGTGTGTGTGTGTGTGTGTGTGTGTGTGTGTGTCCGTGCATGTATGTGTGTGCGTGCGTGCGTGGGACGGACGACTCATGCGCGTATGTGTGCTCGCATTGTGTATTTTGTCTGTGGGTACGCTCATGCCGTACATTCCATGCGCGTGTTTAAAGATGTTTTCCCATCACACTCTTATTGAATAAGCCCCTTCTGTCAGAACCAATCCGATTTCTTAATGTAAAATCCATCCACAATGGAAACAAATTTATGCCATCGTCTCTCGCAACATTACGCTTATATTACACTCACAACTACATTAGCATATCCTTCCCTGGCAACCCCAGTGAACTAAAGCTACTCTGGCCGATGTCGGTCGCCGTTGGACCACTCATGTACGTGCGCGGTCCAACGGCGACCGACGTTGGCTCAGACTTGCATTAGTCTAATACACCCACTCCAAAAATTCGGGCGACGCATCCGTTTTATGATATATAATCTGTTAAAAGGAATATGTGGCAAAACTTTCATACTTTTCTTGTAGCTTGTCAGATATCGTTAGCGCATTTTGTTGGGAACGAAAAATTGGCGAGCTAGTGCGTATTGTGCCAATTAAATACATTACGCGCTACGTTGGCGAAAGCGTTGTCTGCTATTTAGCAGGCAAAGGGTTCTGAGGCCAGGGACGGCCTTAGCTGGCCAGCGCGAAGCCGTGCACGGCACCGTTAACCCTAGCGTCGGCCCGAAAACTGTTTGGTCACCTGGCCTGGCTTTCAAAGACAAAGATAAAGGCATGTACGCGTGGTTAAAGTGTTAACAGACATCAGTAGTTCCCTAAATCAACTGCATTATGGTTAGGTTTTGCAACATACCCGTAAGCAAGGGCGTGAACACGCGCGAGCCCGCACGCACACACACACACACACACACACACACACACACATACACACAAGCGCACCGCACACACACACAAGCGCGCGCACACAGACACACACACAAGCGCGCACACGCACGCAAACATACACACACACACAAGCGCTGCGCACTCACACGCACACACACACACACACATACACACACACAAGCACACACGCACCGGCATACACACACGCGCACACATACGCATAGATCATCGCTCCTCCCCCCCCCCCCCCACGCTCATCCCCGCCCCCCAGCCTCCCCCCCCCCCCCACACACACACACATACAGATGCACGTCGGTTGACGGCTCATAAGAATCTGCGCTTCTTCCTGGTAAGATAGATAGATGGCAGGGAAAGGGTGGGGCCCGGGGAGGATGATGATGGGGGGGGGGGGGGAGGGAGGACATCCCAGTAATCAAAAGTTACTCGGGCCGACGTCGGCCGCAGTAGGTCCGCAAACGACAGTGCGCGGGTCCACTGCAGCCGACGTCAGCACAAGGACCTCTTGCTTACCGAGCCAGACAATCCGATATTCCAACAAAGACTGACCCTCCTGTAGACAATTGCTTCATTCACTCTTTTAAGGCATTCGAGGCTCGCTGCAGTCAGCTTCGCGTTTTTATATGGTTTGCGTATCCGGATGTGGCACGTTCCGAATGAGATACATTTCGCGTAATGCGCCGAGAAAAAGCTGAAACATTGTACGCTTTCAACGGACGGTTTATTCCTGTCTCGTGCGGTAATCCGACACTGGGGATCCGCCATCTTGCCGACCTTTTTCTCTCCCACAGACAAACGTCTGCAAAAGGTCGCGGTTCCCGCCGTTAAAGCGACCTGCTCGATGGCAGGCTCTGATCGATTAAATTCGACTATATAGATATATAACGTGCGTTCAATGTCGTCTTGCCTCTTGCCTCAAATACGACTTTTCTACCTTTGATAATCTTGTTGTCAGAACTTGCATTGTATGTGTGCTATTCTGTACTGTGCTGTTCCATATAAAAATCCAAAAACAGAATAATGCAACAAACAAAAACAAAAAAAATCCTGTTCTATCCTTCTTTTCACACTCTATGTCAGTAGGCACACGTACTAGGGATTCTCCGCTGCCATCTGAGCGCAACGGAGGAAACTCTCCTGCATCAAAAGAGAGAGGAAGAGCAGAAAAGTCTTTAATTTTACGACATTAAAATTTCATAATTTAACCCTTATCAATCGGAATACACCAGTGTGTGGAATAAGCTTGACTAAAATAGTTCAAGGGTAGTGCCAGAATAGCTTGGCGCCTCTAGGCGCCAAGCTATTCTGGCACTACCTTTGAACTAAAGGCATTGGTCTATATCCTTATCTGTAAGTACTGTAATGTAGCTTGCATATGGCAGTGTACACATTTTAAGTTTTTAGCCTCAGTATGATATGGGTTAAGGTAACCCTTTTGTCCAGCATCATTGTAAAGCACACTAAGAACATTTATAAATGAGAACTTGCGAACTGTTACTCTTTCACTAGCCTGGAATAGGTCGCTTTAACTGTGTGCTGGTCTAAGATCTTAGACCTTACGGCATGAGGCCGTAGGGTCTAAGATCTCAGATCAACACACAACATAAATTGCAAGGTGCAAACAAGAAAGCAAGCGCACACACAGGTTCAGAAAACCCACTCCAAAGTCAAGATACAGTGGAACCATTTTTTTGACAACCGCCCTTTTTAAAAACAAAAACAACATCCCAAAACAAAACAGCGGTCTTAACCCATTTAACCACACGGCCGCCTTTCCCCAACTGTGCAGGATGGAGGATCATCGCCTACCCAAGATCACCCTGTTCGGCGAGTTCGCCACTGGACACAGAGACAGAGGGGCACCAAAGAAGAGAAACAAGGACTGTCTCAAGAAGTCACTTAGTGCCTGCCAAATCGACCACCGCCAGTGGTCTTCACTTGCTGCGGACCGTGACACCTGGCGCTCCACCATTTACAAGGCAGCTGTCTCCTTTGAGAACTCTCGCAGAGCTGGCATTAAAGACAAGCGGCTCAGGAGAAAAAAACAGAGATGCCGCAACTCAGAAACCTGGCCAGACCTCCCTCTGCAGCCACTGCGGTCGAACCTGCCTGTCCCGGATTGGCCTCCGCAGTCACGAGCATGCCTGCAGACGACGTGGGCAACCCGTATAGAATCTGCGTTCGCGATGTCAAGCCAAGGCAGGTGTCACTACTGTGTGCCTGTTGCAGGAGATAGATCGACCAAGATAATTCAAGGTAGTGCCAGATGAGCTTGGTGCCACCAGGCGCCAAGCTCTTCTGGCACTACCCTTAAATATCATGGTCGATCTATCTCCTGCTGTAGAGCGTGGGGGTTAAATGGGTTAAAAGACGAGTGCACTCTCGAGAAAAGTCTGGAGGGGCAAAAAGCGTCGGCTGGTTATTATTATTTTAATTAGTATTTACCCCTTCGCTTCCAGTGATCAAGAATATCGCGTCAGAAAAAAATACACACTGACCGACATTCTCGTGAAGAAGGCAGATCGTAAATGAGAACAAAAATTAGGCGTAAAGTACACAAGGGGTTAACTCTTAACGATCTAATCGCCAAATGCGTAGATCTGTATTGAGCACGATGCAGGGCTCAGGGAGAATGTTTGAGCACATATATACTTAGTTTGACGCAACTGGAAGAACGCGTGCTAACGGGGTACTATTCTAGAAAACCACTTTCGATCTGTCCATCGCGCTCAAGTTAAATCCAAGCGAACAAAATTCGTCTCACACGTGCTCCAGTGCACATCAGGATTTAAATCTGTAAAATCACATGAGGCACTTGTTTAGCAGTCACGCATGGGTGAAAATGAAAAATCAATCAGGCATGGTGAAAATCTCAGAGTAGTTTAGATCCACACTCATTACTGGTCGTAACGTAGATTACCAGGGGCCAGTGCAATAGTGAGCTTAGTCCTGCGCCAGCCACTAAGCAGGGTGCTCTACGAAAGAGGAGCACCTTGCTTAGTGGCTGGCGCAGGACTTAGCACACTCATGCAACTGGCCCCAATCGGTTTAGAATCGTGTGCTCCTCGCCTGCAGCCTTAACTCATTCAAGGCATCCCGCAGTAGCTGCGAAAGTGTCGT
Source organism: Semisulcospira habei (assembly GCA_036245525.1). Lineage (NCBI taxonomy): Eukaryota > Metazoa > Mollusca > Gastropoda > Semisulcospiridae > Semisulcospira > Semisulcospira habei. The sequence goes on along the minus strand of BTPG01000004.1, from coordinate 209,431,303 downwards.
ATAGCGTTGCCAGACACTTCCGCAGCTATTGATGCGGGGCACCTTGAATGAGTTAGGGCAGGGCCGTGAGGTCCAAAAATCATAGACTATCACATTAACATTTTCCCATCCCTTTAAAGCTCGCCGAACATGGTTTGAAATTTACCCCGGACAACTGACCTTTCCATGAACATAACCCTCCAGCTTCCGTCGAATACAAACAAGGGCTGCCTCAGCAACTAAAATAATTTTGAAATTCGCAGAAACGAGTTTTCGGCCCCTCACAACAACAACAACAAAAAAAAGGTATGTGGGGTTCATTGAAAAGGTCGTTTTTCTCCCGAATAAAGTTGGCTACATTCAGCGCGCTTTGAACTGCAAGGCCGCTCAGCTGCAAGAGATATAAACCCTCAAGAGCTTCATAAACCCGCAGTCGCAAATGAGGTTTTATATCTATTGTTAGTTCTGTGTTTCGTATTCCTGTATTCGGTCGCATTGACATTTGTGTTTTTCACACGAATGTCGGTCGGTGTGTAATGGTTTCAGACGCGCAATTAGTGATCGATGGGAGTTAACTCATTCGAGACGAAAGGCATCCGGATACGCGGCTTCAGCCGCGTATCCGGATGCCGTTCGTCTCGAATGAGTTAATGTGTTATTAGGTTTCAAAATACATTTTTCGAAGAGCACCTTGATGTGCATAGTCTCAAAATGTTTCATCTACTAGTATATTGTCTGAAACTAATGATCAGTTACTGCATAAAATGAACTGCCCCAGACTAAGCCAAAGAAATCCAGTTGAATTAAAGAAAGAATTCACAACGTGTAAGTGACCTTTGGAAACTAAAGCAAAATGTATCTGAATGAAATACGTTTCCCAAAATACACTACAAAAGGGCTGTTTTATGACACTAATCATAGCTATTGTGTTCTCACAAAGTTCAAATTTACGACGAAAATTGGAATTCAGTCTAATAGTGCAGTGAAGTTCGTATATAACGAAATAACAGAGCCCCCCCCCCCCCTCCCCGAGCCCCCACCCCCACCCCCCGCCTCCTCCCCTTCCCCGCCCCACTTTTATTTTTTTCCTGTTTAACGTTAAGTTTTACTTTTTTTTTTAAAATCATCGAAGACTCCTGATAAAGCATTGTTATATTCGCCTTTCATCATGACACATTGCCGTGTGAGGTCAACCATAACTGTTTGATGTTAACCGTTATTGTGTGATGTCGCCCATTTGTGTGTGGTCAACCATTATTAGAAGTCAGTTTCGTAACATGGGGAACAAAATGTATTGCCTTGTGGAAGACTTAATCGTTATTTTCGTCATAGTCATTTTCTTCTTGGTTTGATATCAGTTTCATAGGGGCAACAAAATGTTAAGGGCTTGCGTCCAAAACACCAACCCACCTTGTCTATGTGGGATTTTGATACTGTGTACAAATTGCCAGTCAGATTGAGCACCCTAAGGCCACACAAAAAAGCGCCTGACGTAGTAAAGGCATAAATGAACTCCTAACCCTTATCATTCGGAATACACCAGTGTGTGAAATAAGTGTGACTAAACTAGTTCAAGGGTAGTGCCAGAATAGCTTGGCGCTTCTAAGCGCCAAGCTATTCTGGCACCTCCCTTGAACCAAAGCCATTGGTCTATATCCTTATCTGTAAGTACTATAATGTAGCTTGCATATGGCAGTGTACAAATTTGAAGCTTTTAGCCTCAGTATGATATGGGTTAACGCAAGAGGCTGCACAGAACTTGATGAGCGTCCGGTGCAAGAGGCATAGATCTGCTTCAGCCCCCGCATGCCTGCGGAGGGTTCAAGAAAATCTATGCCTCTTGCAGAAAACTGCCGTTCAATGCCAAAGATGCCACGAGACATCTTCACAACCATAACGAGGAGTGAAGAGCCAATTAACGGAACAGCCGAACTTAGGATGCTGTTCCATCCACCGCCCTGCGCTATTCTCGCCACTCTTTGGACCGGAAGCTTGGTCCTACCTCACGTGACCGCACGTGCCGGGTGAATGGCTTCCGCGGTGGCTCGAAGTCTGGATGGGTGCGAATAACGAGCCCCCAGAGAGACGCTCGTAGACTCTGGGTTAATTTGGCCCGAGACGGGACTTGGGTTCAGTTCTTGTGTGTGTTTATGTAGTGTTGTGCTGGCTGCTGACTTCCCAATGCGCACTCTGTCATCGGGCAGCCTTCGGCCCCATGGCCGTGATCTGCGCGCTGGGTTTTGCCGACGTGATGACTGTCACTGTGTCAGTGGTTTAAGAACCACATGCCTGACCAGGCATGGCATGCACATGTTATTAACACATTCAGAGTAAAGTGGGTTAACCCTTATCCTTCGGAATACACCAGTGTGTGAAATACGTTTGACTAAAATAGCTCAAGAGGTAGTCACGGTCAGAATAGTTTGGCAGAGCTTTTAGTCGAAAAGCTATTCTGGCACCATCCTTGAACTAAAGCCATTGGTCTATATCCTTATCTGTAAGTACTATAATGTAGCTTTGCAGATGGCAGTGTACAATCTGCAGCTTTTAGCCTCAGTATGATATGGGTTAGGAAGGTTTGTGCCTCAGAAATTCAGAGATGTAATGGCCTTTAGTGCATCTTGCAAGCAAACATTGTTTGGGTTGGTTGGTTGGTTGGTTGGTTGGTTTCACGTTTGTTCGTTCGTTTACTTCGCTTAACCCCTTCCGTGCTAATGGCTATATATTTTGATTCGGAAATCTTTGTTCATTCAACGACCGCAACCACAACCATCCAAAGAAAACATACACAAATTGGTCTCCAACAAGATGCACAGATCCCCATGAGTCCCCGCACTCATGGTGGATCTGTGCCTCTTGCAGGTGGGTCGTGTTCACTTTTTCTCAGCAGTGAAGGGGTTAACGTCTCGAATGCAGCGGCGACTTACTCAGGACTGGCCTGAGGTACGCGCGACAAAAAAAAAAGCAACGTATTACACCCAAAGTATGTCGCAAACCGGTCTCACGAAAAGCAATATAAACCGAGATAGAACCTACGTCGGCCCGAGGACACTTTTGCTCACTGGGTCAGTCAATATCCCTGCAACAACAAGTTTCAAATATATATTCCCAACCTATCACCAAGCGTTTTGTGTGCCTGAGCTCTTCAGCTGGGGCCTCTCCAGGGGTGATGGTTGGTTCAATTGAGAGTTTAGTGTTTGTTCGGCGTGTCCTGATTGGGTCATTTTCCTGGCATTGATCCCTGCAAGGGTCTCTTGTCTGTCCACTACCCCCGGTTTATTCCCCCTTTCGGCTATTCTGAAAGGCTTAAGACGGAGGAAGGGGGTGGAGGGTGGGGTGGTTTAGGTGTAGGCGAGGTAGGTGGGGGCGGAGGGAGGTGGCACAGGAACAAGAATATAAGACGAGGCCGAGGGGTAATAGCCGTTTTGCCACAAATTCGAACATGTAAGAGAGCGTGTTCTTAACCTATCTACTCTTGAAGTCAACGGTCACTTTAGTCCTTAACCCCTCCCCTGCCACGGTGCGTACATTTTTGTTCCTAAAATCTTCGTTCATTCAGCAACCAAAAGCCAAAACTGTCCGAGAAACAAGTACACAAATTGGTCTCAGCAAGAGGCATAGATCCCCATGAGCCCCCGCATTCGCGGGGGCTCATGAGGATCTATGTCTCTTGCAGCTGGATCGTGTTCACTTATTTGTTTCGGCAGTGAAAGGGTTAACCCATAAAGCCCTGACACGCTAGCTGCGACTGAATGTGCATTGTCCATGATAGTTCAAGTAGGTGTCAGAATAGCTTGGCGCCAGGCTATTCTGACACCACCCTTGAACTATCATGGTCAACCTCTCTCCAGAAATGTGACGCAGACCTCTGAGGATATCTAAAAATAATATTATAATTTCGTCCTCAGGATGTAATGGGCTAACAGGGAGTTTACGTTTAAGCCAAACGACTCCCATGCCACAGACAAGACGGAATCCAGGGCGGATAGCCAGCTTGTATACCGCATTAGACGGATAGTGATTTAGCTCATGATAGTCCCTGTCTTTGTACACGTACAAATTGTCATCGTAGTTTGTCTTTTATGCACGAATTACCTTCTGTTTACTGTCTGGTGTATTTTGTATTATTCGTACGTCATATGTTGTGTGTTACAGGCCACTGGCCTTTTTGACACAATAAACTTTCGTATTTGTATTCGTATTCGTATCTCCTGAAACTGGTGCATAGTGACACCTCTAACATTTGTAAAGTACGGCCTTGGGGTTAAGCGTTGACAACACTCATAACATCTCTAAGAGGCACAGATCCTCGTGAGCCCTTTGACTCGTGAGGATCTATGAGGTTTTTGTGGATCGTTGTCTATACGTCTATGCCTCTCGGAGTGACTTCGCTCTCGTTCGTTATTCGGGAGTCGTTCAAAGTAAATGTAACCTCACTATCACAAAGCGACGAAGCCCTCTGTCGTTATTCTTTCTGAAAAGGCGCTCAAAACTACCACCCTTGAGCTATCGCGGTCGACCCATCTCCCGATGTGGTGTGTTAACTCTTTGGATGTTAGTAGCGGTTTTAGTCGCGATGATTCCTGCAGGAATCATCGCGACTAAAACCAATACCGACGCCCACAGGGTTAAGGGTGAACGTCCTAATCTGGTCTGACTCTGAATAAGAAATGAAAATTCAATAACGGTTTTGTTCAGTCCTCAGGGTTTCTCCTTTTTGTGGTCTTCAGCTCTTTAAAGATCCATCGCGTTCCAACCGGTCCGCGGAGAAACCCATTTCAGGCTGTCAGTGAAAATTACACCGCAGCTCGTCTCATTATCCCTATCATCGCCGGAAGAGGCCTTCACCCTTTCCATGTCTCCCATGAAGATAGCACCAAGGCGCAGTACTATTGTGCCTTTTTTATCCCTTTCAACCCTGGAAGATAACCCAGAAGCGTTAACCTTTTCCACGTCGCCCGAGACACCAGTACTATTGATCGTAAGGTCTTCCTTTTTTGTGCCATGTTTGGTTGGGTTGGTTAGTTCGGGGTTTAACGTCCACGGCACCGAAGTGATAATGGACGGCCCTGACGGGCGGGTCTGGGGGACAGGGAAATCTATTGCCTATTGAGTACGACCTGAACACTGATCAATTCAGGCGCACTGCAACTGTGCCACTTTGATTTACCAGGACTTTTCAAAGGACATGTTATAGAACAAGCCCGTCTTTTTTCCCTGGATTGCGAGTCCAGCTACCAGGGCCGGGAAAGGGACTCGAACCCACGACCCGTCGATTCCCTTCGCTCTCTTGCTCCGACGATTAACCGTCTGGGCTATTTCGGACTCTAGTGCCATGTTTGTGTCATTCTCTGACCTGTCAGGAAAGGCTACTCTCGTGTTCATGTCGCGATTTCTTTCTGCGTGCACATATTCACTCCCCTTTCATCTCAACACCGAAGCAAGGACTTAACATCTGCAAGAGGCACAGATCCTCATGAGCCCCTGCAAATGCAGGCGCTCATACTGAGTTTTTCCTCTTGTTGGTTGAGATCCCTTTGACTCTGTTCACTACAAACAAAAGATGTGGTTTCGTTATCAGCTAACAAGCGCAAAGGCTCATGATAGATCTATGTTTTTCCTGACAACAAATAATTTACCTCACCTAGATCAGTAGGAGGTCGCGCGTGTTTCAGCGCCAATCACGTTCCCGCCTTTTCCATTTCAAACTGTCAAGGGAAACCACTCCGCTATCTTCGCGAGCTGCTACCATTATTCAATCGGTCCTTTCACGTTTTCTCCCTTGCTCGTCCTGACACAAACACTTGTTGGGTAGCTACCAACATCGACCTTTTGCCCATCTAGACTTTTCATCCCCAGTGAAAATTCACTCTGCAAACTCAGGATATATATATATACCGACCAGCAAAAGAAATGCGAGACAATTTTGGAATCATCGAAAACACTAAAGTGTTTCCGATGATTCCAACAATGTCGCATTTCTTTTGCTCGTCAGTATAGTCTATACACCGGTTCAGTGGCGTTCTGACCTTAACAGCGATGTCAGCCTTTTATTGCTTTAAATTCGCCGATACAAAGGGCTATCAATGTTGTCTTACCTCAACTAAAACTTTTTACCCTTCTTTTCACAATCCATGTGAGTAGGCACGCTTACCAGGGATTTTATGTTTAAAACCTTGTGTCAGTTCAATGTGGTTTCAGCAGTTGCCGGGAGCTTCTGGAGCTGGAGTGTGCTCACCTTTCCGGTCCAGGAGGTGAAGATGTCAAGTGACAGCGACGATGACAATGAGGACGACGATAATTCCACCGTCGTTATCATTACCATCATTGAGACGCACAAAGTGTTACGCTACAGTTCATCCATTCACACGTTCATATTTTCCCAGGAACGAAGAGGTTAACTTCTTTTTCCGCCGAGAAAGTGTCAACGCGATCTAACAGCAAGAGGCATAGATCCTCATGAGCCCCCGCGACTGCGGGGGCTCATGATGATCTATGCCTCTTGCTGAGACCAGTTTGTATCCATGTTTTCCGTCGTCCAGAGAACACAGACTGCGGAAACAAAAATGTACGTGCAGTGGCAAGGAAGGGTTTGATGTGCCTAACCAGCTGTTTGACTTTGAATGAACGCAGATTTCAGAAAAAACTGTCTGCGTCCTCTGGACAGTGGATCGCAGCGTCAGAATGCAGAGGCGGTGGTCAGGATTTTGGAGACTTGATTCGACACCCCCCTGTCTCCACTCCAAGCCACCCTCAACAATGGCGCGCTCTCCTTGAAAACGAGCAGAGCATCGATCGACGGCTACCGTAAATTGTCGGTGACACATTCTTAAAAGAACCGCTCCCATCTGCTAGAGGAACAGAGAGCCTCACGGACCTCTGCTGGCCATGCATGTATCTCTCTTGCAAAAAAAAAAAAAAAAAAAAAAAAAAAAAACAGCATTTAAATCCGTCCACAGACAAACGCCTTCGGTGCCAGTGACTGAAGTGTCGTTTTCTGAAATGGCGCCCCAGCCGTCCTGAGAGGAACATGGACACAAAGCGGTATCATCAAGAGGCATAGATCCTCATGAGCCCCCACGGCTGCGGGGGCTCATGAGGATCAATGCCTCTTGCAATTTGATCGTGTTTCCTTTCTTTATCTCGGCAATGGATATCAGACAAGTTCAGCGGAGTTTGATTCAATACATTCGACTTCGAAAAAAAAATCTTTGGTTACACTGCATCATCTAACTACAGAGGAATCACCTTGCTGTCAGTACCAGGAAAGGTCTTCAACAGGATCATCCTAGAGAGAATGAAGAGCTCCGTTGACCCCCAGCTGAGAGACCAGCAAGCAGGATTCAGGAAGAACCGATCATGTACAGACCAGATCGCCACTCTCCGCATCATCGTGGAACAGTCTCTGGAGTGGAGCTCCCCGCTGTACGTCAACTTTGTGGATTATGAGAAAGCATTTGACAGCGTGGACCGAGAGACTCTGTGGAAACTCCTACGACACTACGGTGTACCCACAAAGCTCGTCCGCCTGATCAAGAGCAGCTATGATGGCATGACATGTCGCGTGATCCACGAATGGCAGTTCACCAGGGAGCTCCAGGTCAGAACTGGTGTCAGGCAGGGGTGTCTGCTGTCTCCGTTCCTCTTCCTACTGCTCATAGACTGGGTCATGAAGAGGACCACAGAGCACAGACGAAGTGGAATACAGTGGACACTGTGGACACAGCTTGACGACCTCGATTTTGCAGACGACTTGGCATTACTGTCCCACACTCATCAACAAATGCAGGACAAGACCACGAGGCTTGCTGACATCTCGTCCCAAGTGGGCCTCACCATTCACAAACAGAAAACAAAGACAATGAGGCTGAACACAACCAGGGAAGAACCAATCTTGCTTGCTGGCACCCCGTTGGAGGAGGTGGAGTCCTTCACCTATCTCGGGAGCATCATAGACAAAAAAGGCGGCACTGATGCAGATGTCAGAGCACGAATCGGTAAAGCCAGAGCAGCCTTTCTCCAGTTTAAAAAAAGTGTGGAGTTCCAGAGAGCTGTCACAACACACCAAAGTCCGGATTTTCAACTCCAATGTAAAAGCAGTTCTCCTATATGGAGCAGAGACTTGGAGATTGACAAAAACCACAGTCAACAGAGTACAGACCTTCATGAACAGTTGCCTTAGAAGAATTTTGAAAATCCACTGGCCAGAGAAGATCAGCAACGTCAGACTCTGGGACAGAACAGAGCAGATAACAGCAGAGAATGAAATTGGGCGAAGAAGATGGGGATGGATCGGTCACAGCCTGAGAAAGCCAGCTTCCAGTATCACTAGGCAGGCATTGTCATGGAACCCCCAGGGAAAGAGGAAAAGAGGTAGGCCGAGAAACTCCTGGCGTCGAGACCTCCAAGCTGACATCAAGAGACTGGGAACCACCTGGAGTAGAATCGAAGGAGAAGCACAGGACAGGAGTTGCTGGAGGTCTCTCGTCGACGGCCTATACCCGGGTAGGGGTGACAGGCGTAAGTAAGTAAGTAAGTAAGTACACTGCATCAAGGAGAAAACACTTCAAACAACCGTCCGCAAGAGGTACAGATCCTCATGAGCCCATGCAGTTGTTCACATGGGCTCATGAGGATCTGTGCTTCTTGCTGGCATGAAGTTCCACGAACATACTTGTTTCGAAGACAGATAATGACTTGGGGGGGGGGGGGGGGGTGGTCGAAACATACATTTTCATAACACAATCAATTTCAGTTTATTTGAAAGGGACATATACATTTGTTTGGTTAGTACAGGTCGAAAAAGCCCATGTGAATCCATATATATGTTTTTCTTAAACAGAGGAGGTTTAGCAGGTTTAACGTCTCACATCTCGCCAAACCTTTTGGTGACAGGTTCCTTTTCTTTTGTCATAGTTCACGCTCTTGCGGACCATTGCGCCATCGAGGCCAATACGAGTGCTGTCCTATTCATCACGTGATAAGGAGGAGACAACTCCTGTCGATAGCGCAGGATAGCGCGGTGGGTGGGAAGACAAGCAGACAGGTCCTTGAGAGAGAGAGAGAGAGAGAGAGAGAGAGAGAGAGAGAGAGAGAGAGAGAGAGAGAGAGAGAGAGATGCTGCAAAATTTTAAAAAACCAAGAAAAGCAAAGCCCTTATGGCTCACGTGTATGACCGATCCACACATGTCTGACAATAAGTAAAGGGATTGCTTCTGCGCTAACAAAATCCATGTTTTCTCAAAATTTAATCAGTTTTCACACATCTATAAAACCCCCTTGAACCTTGACCTTTGCGATGAGTCGACTAAATTAGGATACATAGGAAGGTCTTATCATCTTTGATTGAAAAGTTTGCAAAAATGTTGATAATAACTACAGTTGTTGGCATTTTATACACATTTGTCGACCTCTTGTGATCCTTGACCTATTTCGATGGGTCATCCAAATTAGTATGCATAGATAGGTCTTACCATCAGGTATCTCTGTAGCAATTTTGGGTTTGAAGTTGTGAATAGTATTTGAAAACAAAAAAACATTTATTGTCAAAATATGGCGATTTTGGGCCTATTTCTTGAGCTCTTGTGACCCTTGACCTATCACAGGGATCAACCAAATTAAAATGCATAGAAAGGTCTTACCATCAGGTATCTTTGCACCAAGTTAAACATCTTTTGTAAAATAATGGCCATTTTGGACCTATTTCCTGAGCTCTTGTGACCCTTGACCTTTCCGATGATTGATTGATTGTAAATTGCTTAACGTCCCGACAGCAACAAGGCTTTCTCAGAACGTGCCTGCACTGCTTGTGAAAAAAAAACAACAAAAAAAAAAACCCCAGAATATTGAATGTATGTCGCCAGCCGGTCCAATACGTTAAATAAACCTACGCCATGGGGCCTAAATAAAGCTAAGACCATTTAGCAACACACATCCAATATCAAAAGCTACAGGCAGTGCAGACAGTTGGGAGAGTTTTAAAAAGACAAATACAGGTGAATGAACCACGGGTAGACAGAAACACTTGTCCCAGAAAAGAGGGAAAAAAACACCCTGTGGAGCTGACCAGGGTGACCCTGGGAACTAAAAAGTAGTTAACCCCACCCAAGTCCCCCAGGGCAGACCCGGGTGGGGGGACCTTTCCGAGGAATCAACCAAATTAGTGTGCTATAAAGGTCTTATCATCAGGTATCTTTGTACCAAGTTTGGGTTTGAAGTTGTATATTTGAGAAAAAATAAATTATGTCCAAAAATAGCTATTTGGACATATTTCCTGATCCCCTGTGACCTTGACCTTGTGAAAGGTCACTAAAATTGGTATGTTTAGAAAGGTCTTGCCACAAAGTATTCTTGGGCCAAGTTTGAAGACTTTAGCTTGAATAGTCTCCGAAAAAATGCCAACGTTAAAGTTTATCACAGACGACGGACGACAGATGACGGACGACGGACGGACGACCACTGGCCCAGAACATAGACTCACTTTTGCTACGCACGTGAGTCCAAAATTATATTTATTGTGTTGGTATGATCTCGGCGGTTAAAAAAAAAAAATTCACAGACCAACACACATAAAATAGACTACCAATAACCCCATTGAGTGCCGAGAAAATCCGAACACTACCAAAGTGGCGTGGGCTCATGAGGATCTATGCCTCTTGCTGACACCACTTTGAATCCGTGTTCTGGGACAGCGGTTTTCTGTGTGTGTGTGTTGAATTAACCTATTCAGCCCTGACGCACTACAGCAGGAGATGGGTCGACCATGATAATTCAAGGGTAGTGCCAGATTAGCTTGGCGCCGACAGCCGCCAAGCTAATCTGGCACTACCCTTGAATTATCATGGTCGATCCATCTCCTGCAACAGGTGCATAGTCGTTAGATGACGCCTCCAAAATTTGGGAAATACGTGCTTCGGGCTGAATGAGTTAACGATAATTGCAGAAACACGATCTGCATCAACTGGCACGGAACGGGTGATGGCTTTGACCGCTAATGGCGATACCGCCTGTGGCACAAGAAGCTAGCTCTACACGTTGTCTTTTTCGCCGAGCGGTTTCGTCGGTAGCAGTGAAGGGGTTGGACTGGCATACTTATAAATGCCGTATGTTTCGGAACATATACGGGAAGAAGATCTAAAATGAGTATTTTAATCTGCGCAGACTGACTCATGGATGGATGGATGTGTGGACGGACGGACGGGCAGACGGACGCGGACGGACGAACGGACGCATGGATGGATGGATGGATAATGGATGGATGGATGGATGGACAACGGGTTGATGTACTGACGGACGAACGGATGGACTGACAGACGGACCAACTGACTGATTCACTGACTGACCGTGGCCCGTTTGACTTGATCAGGTCATTAGTCATCCACACCAGCATGTTGTTTGGGGTTGTGGTGGTTTTTTTTTTGTTTGTTTGTTTGTTTGTTTTTTTCCCGTGTTCGTGTCACTTTTGCATGGCAAGTGTTCAACTTTCAACAGCCATCCAAACCAAGCTCGGCCTTTCCCTGTCTGGCTTGATAAGGTCAGTGTTGTTTTCCATAACAAGTTCAGCCAGATGACTCTGCACAGGCGTTAGAGGCGCAGTAGAGTTGTGACTGAACTGCGACACCTGGAGGGCAGTGTTTGATTAGCTACACGCCTCCACAGATACTATCCTTGAGCTCTAATGATCAACCCGGAAGATTTACCCAGCGAAACAGTCAAACCCTGAGCTGTCATGGTTCACCACCTCCCCACTGAAAATGGCAGCTATCAATTTGCTCACACAGCGGTGTCAGACACACAATCCCCAAACAGTCCCTCACCAAGACCCCTACCGTGTGCAAGAGGCACAGATTCTCATAAGTCTCTGCAGCTGTAGGGGCTCATGAAAATCTATGCCTTTTGCAGTGTGAGAGTATTCCCATTTATATCCTCAGACCGAGAGAAATTGCGACGCAGGTTAAAGCGTACAACTGCATCATTTCGGATGTAGTGGCAGGTTCCCTCCTGGGAGTGAGGCCAGTGGAATATGATTGGACAACTGACAGGTCGACAAGCCATTGTAACCACCCGCCAGCATTGAAATACGGTGCGATATCGCCTACGCGTGCTATGAGAGGTCCATATTGTGTCCATACATGTACATAGGACGACGGTAAAATTAAGCATGAAAAGGTCAAAGCAGTATGACATGGCAGTGACATGTAGTGTGAATATGTATTGCACATGTTCTCAAATGTCCAAAATACACCGTTTCAATTGTTCTCATTTCAAATATGTAGAAATTGGTCTGCACATAATTGCAGTGTTAAAAGTAAGGAAAGGAAAGGGGGATGGTGCGGGGGGAGGGGGGGGGGGGGTAAGTGCCAAGTAAGTGACTGAAAGTAGAAAATGTGCGATACGCCCCCCCCCCCCACCCCCTTGGTGGCTTCTTAAAGACCTTTGAGCGCTGGCAGTCATCCCTATCGGATTCGTTTATTACTACAGTTTGGTGGACAGATGACCATGATCTTCTCAAATAACATTTGGTCATTGCCAAGACGAATGAGATAGTCAACATTCCAAAACATTTCTCCAAGCTTGAGGTTTAATCTCATTCTCCCGCAAGAGACAAATAGTAATCATCAGCTGACATTTGATTTGAAGGTCAGATGCGGTCATGGCCAGGTCGCGGGAAGGTCGCAGCTGTCCTTCGCACGTGTTTTCCCATTGGTCAAGTTGCCATAAAACTCGGGATAAAACTGGATAACAACGTGACAACTTGCAGAGCAGCTTATAGGCCAGCGCTTACAGACGCAAAATACGAAGGTCAAAAACCAGAAATGAAGAATAGGAAATGCGCTGCTGCCAAGCAAGAAATGGGTTAACTCACTGTACCGGAGGTACAAAATACCCACATTTTGGAGTTATCCTCTGCGTACTGCATTACAATTCAAGAGACAGATCGACCATGATAGTTCAAGGGTGGTGGCAGAATACCTTGGCGCCTATAGGCGCCAAGCTATTCTGCCACCACCCTTGAACTATCATGGTCGAGCCATATCTTGTTGTAGTGTGTCGTGGTCAGATTGAGTTAATAGTTCGCAATGACTCCTTCACCAAAATGTTCTTAGTACACGGGCGAACAAAAGAAATGCGACAATTTCCAAATTGTCGCGTTTCTTTTGCTCGTCAGTATGTGTTGTACAAGATTTTACAATAATGCTAAGCAAAGGGGTTAACTTGTGAACTGTCGCACTTCACAAAATGAAAGACGTTTCTGTGAGAACCTTTATATCCTTCCCACCATCGGCCGGAAAATAAAAAATCGCAAGGGGGGTGGGGGGAGGGGTAGAGAGAGGGAGAGAGAGAGAGAGAGAGAGGGGGGGGGGGGTGTCGTATGGTGGGCAAGCATGTGTGTATGTAAGGGAGAAAATGTTCATAATTATGTTATAATGTTTTCATGTCTTGTTTGTACTATTTGTTATAAATGTACCACAACCGAATTTCTCTTTTCGAGATAATAAAGTACTCTTATTCTTATTCTTATTCTTAACATTTCTGGCCCATACATGTGTATAGAGGGGTGGGGGTGTAACCCAGATAGGCCAGACCTATGCCTTTGGCTGTCGGTAACGCTTTTTGTCGAGGTAATTCCTGCAGGATGTCATAGTGTTGTTATTCCTGCAGGAATCACCTCGACAAAAAGCGCTACCGGCAGCCAAAGGGTTAACTGCTGGCGGAAACTAACAAAGAGTAACAAGGCTGACCTACATCACGATCGAAGACCGAACGTATCAGGGTTCCATCAGCGACAGCCAAACCACTTTCCTTCTTCAGTATTACCTGCTAGTATTGTTCTGCTAAACAGATTGCACATTCACCCCCTTGAGTTCATGCACGCAACCACTATTGCTGTGTACCTGTGCACCGGTGGCTGCAGGGAGGGAGGGTCAATTGTTGAACAGACTGATAATTTAGTGATTTACGCGAGTCCGGTAATTGAACGGGTGACCATAGATTGGTGATTGAATTCCGCGATGCTAGGTCTGTCAGATCAGTAGTCAGTCTACAAAAGGTCCCAGGCTCGGGCCGACATCGGCCGGTTGGCCCGCTACCGCGGGCCAACTGGGTTGCGTCCGACGTAGGTCCGATGACCTTTTGGGAACTGGGAAAGTAGAGCGCACGCCTGCCGCACTTACCGTAATGTCTCGCCCAAATTTACGATCACGTGGCATAAATTGTCGGCGGGAGGTCGATGGAATAGCGTCTGCCATTACTTTTCACACCACCGGTAAAGTCGTCGCATCTGCAGTAGCCACAGATCCGCGAGCAGCACTGCAGAATGCGGAGGCTAATGAGGATCAAAGCCTCTTGTTGACGAAGTATTTATTTTTTAAAAAGTATGTTTTGAATCCTCACAAGAAATATATAGAATAGCACACGGTATACACAATATTTCACTCTTAGACTCTGCACAGATTGCATCTGCAGATATTCACTAACTTTTCCAGAAATGGCCATCTCCAAGTTCGATCTCACCCGTCCTGTGTAAAATCCTCTATAACCTAGTTATAACCCAGTTAGCCGTGACGCAATACAGCAGGAGATGGATGGACCGTGATAATTTAAAGGTAGTGCTAGATTAGCTTGGCCAAGCTAATCTGGCACTAACACTTGAATTATCATGGCCGATCCATCTCCTGCAACTGGTGTATAGTCGCTTGGTGACACCTCCAAAATTTGGGAAATGAGGCCGTAGGGTTAAATGGAATAAACTGTCTTTGTAGACAGCCCATGAAACCGAGAAACAAATGACAATTAAAGGCTGCATTCTGAGTGGAGGTTATCTTAAAATCAGCAGATCAAACATAACACGGACTTTCCGCGGTTTCATCCAGACCCGCAGCATCTGCAAAAGGCGTATATTCTCAAGCCCCCCCACCCCCCACCCCCCTCCCCCTCACGCGCCCCCCCCCCCCTTTCCATGCCCCCTTCACCACCTACAACTGCAACGCCTCTTAGCGCGCATGCTACAGAGATCGGAGCGATCAGGCTAAACAGTCTCTTTGGTTCCTTACTATAAAGGATCGCAACCTGCCTATCCTCACTAACCAGGGGCTCAGCCTACGGTCTTTGATGTGATTTGGGTGTAACACTGACTCATACTGAAGGATACACTCGACTCGTCTGCCCTGGACAAGGCACGGACACTGGTGCTCTGAGGAGTTAAGCTTCTAGCTGACAAGTCTAAGGACTCTACGTAATCAATTCACTCGGGCCGACGTCGGCCGCAGCGGGCCCGTGCACAGCTGTGATGGATGTAGCACTGACTCATACTGAAGGATAGACTAGACTCGTGTGCACAAGGCACTGTCAGACAGATGTTGTGAGGAGCTAAGAGAGCTACTAGCTGACAAGTCTTCGACTCTGTAAGCAAATACCGTCGGGCCGACAGCTGTCCGCGGGCCCACTGCAGCCGACTACGGCCCGAAAGCCATTGCTGACTGTGAAACCATCTCTTAAAGCAAGGAAGGGCAGACTACTCTAACTGCGAGTTGCTTTTGACGGCGTGAGTCGTGTCCCTTGCCAAAGGTGGCGGCGTCTGGTCATCCGCGAAGGAACTTCCGGTAGCGATTACCGCCCCTTGTTTCATGATCGACCCAGACGGGAACTGCATGCCGGGAAGTGTCTGTGTCCGATTTCTTTTGCGGTCTCTACCGCTGGGAGTCTAATATTGCTAGTTTAGGGCCAAATATGACGTTGCTATGTAATAGGCTAAGTTTATTTTGTGGTCTGATGGTTTGTGTCTTTCACTCCTAGTAACGTCAGCTGATGAATTAGAATCGCGTTTTAAAGCTTGAGGGTAGTGCCAAGCTGTTCAGGTACAACCGTAATCTTCAGTCACCATTGCTGTTTGAACGCCAGCGGACGCAGATCGCATTTTTGTAATCAATGTTAATTCAACGTCAAAGATTCACAGCCGCCCAAGGAACATAGACACAAAGTGGCGTCAGCAAATGGTATAGATCCTCATGAGCCCCCGCGAATGCGGGGGCTCATGAGGATCTATACCTCTTGCAGTTGGGTGGTGCTAATTTTTTTGTCGACATTGAAGGGGGGTTAAGTTGTCAATACCGCCAATACTGTTGCCAGTACTGCATTCAGACTGGAATCACCGATTTAAACTAAGAAGACCAGTCCGTGTTACGATATCTGAATATCATTCATCGTCCCATCACGAAAAAAACATAAGAAACAATTTGTGTACTTGTTAGTATGTCTATTTTGAAGAAGACTTTCAGCCGAAAGATTAATAAAGTATGTTGTAACTGTCCTTTCTAAGCGTGGTTCTTTTTTCGTTGGGTTTTGGGTTCGTCTCTGCATTTTAATCTCTTGACAGTCACCTTTTGGTCAGGAGCGACAGCTGTTTGGTTTTGGACGTGAACGGGGGGGGGGGGGGGGGGGGGAGGGGTGGGGGGGGGGGCGGAGGGATGGTGGGGGGGGGGGGGGGTGGTGGCAAGAATTTCCAGTGCACGAGGACTCACAGTCAATTATGATGCTCGTGCAGTTTAAAAAAGGGGGAGTGGGGGGGGGGGGGAGGAGGCAGAGGGCGGAGGTTGCGAAGAGGATAGCATAATGGTACGACAGGAAGTAAACTTTATACCGACGAGCAAAAGAAATGCTATATTTTTGGAATCATCAGAAACACAAAAGTGTCGCATTTCTTTTGCTCGTCAGTATACTTGATCCATAGCGCCCTCTAACTTTGTAATTAAAACACTCGCTGCCAAGAAACGTTCAACATGATCCCACTGCAAGAGGAGGTACAGATCATCATGAGCCCCCTCTTGGTTTGAGCAAGAGGTACAGATCATCATGAGCCCCCTCTTGGTTTGAGCAAGAGGCACAGATCATCATGAGCCCCCTCTTGGTTTGAGCAAGAGGCACAGATCATCGTGAGCCCCCTCTTGGTTTGAGCAAGAGGCACAGATCATCATGAGCCCCCTCTTGGTTTGAGCAAGAGGCACAGATCATCATGAGCCCCCTCTTGGTTTGAGCAAGAGGCACAGATCATCATGAGCCCCCTCTTGGTTTGAGCAAGAGGTACAGATCATCATGAGCCCCCTCTTGGTTTGAGCAAGAGGCACAGATCATCATGAGCCCCCTCTTGGTTTGAGCAAGAGGCACAGATCATCATGAACCCCCTCTTGGTTTGAGCAAGAGGCACAGATCATCATGAACCCCCGCAATTGCGGGGGCTCATGATGATCTGTGCCTCTTGCTCAAACCACTTTGTATCCATGTTCCTTGGACGGCTGGGGATCTTTGGCGCTGAACGTAAAATGATTTCAAAACCAGACCCTGCGTCCACCTGTAGTGAAGTGGTTAAGGTATGGAGGGTTAACGCGGAGTCAGGAAACCCTTTGGCTGTCGGTAGCGATTTTTGTCGCGAGGATTCCTGAAGGAGTCATCGCGACAAAAACCGATACCGACAGGCCGAGGCGTTAAAATCAGTTCTTGACAGATGTGGAATTTAGATAATGGAATTTAGTTTTATCGTTTAATTAACCCATATCATACTGAGGCTAAAAGCTTCAAATTTGTGCAATTCATATGCAATCTACATTAGTACTTACGATAGGATATAGACCAATGCTTTAGTTCAGGGTGTGCCAGAATAGCTATCTGGCACTACCTTGAACTATTTAGTCACCTTATTCACACTGTATATTCCGAAGTAAGGTTCACGGAACTGCTGATGACGATACGGTTTCATTTGTAGCAGTCAGGAGGTTCAAATGTCTATATTATCCCCAGTAGCAACTCGTCTTCGGGCCACAACGGCGGCAGTGGGCCTGCGCACTGCCGTGTGCAGGCCCACCGTGGCCGTCTTGGGCCCGAAGACGCTTTGCTTGCTTGGGTGGGACTGACAACATAGAGGGGCAATATGGTGTGTAACGTCACATCGTGCCACGTATAGGACGAGTGACGCCAACTTGCAAAGACCACCTCGGATGGGGCAGACTACAAGGGGTACAGCCTGCTACTGGAGGTATAGATCAGGTATTTGCATCGATCATAACATGATCTGCAGCACAGCGGTATCACAGATATACGGCCACCCACAGCATCGCAATCATGTTTGGACAAACAGCGCGCGGTCACGCAAGCAACTGCGGCGGTGTACATCCACTCTTTTGTCCAACGTCGATACAAGCAGAAGGTTAGGTCTCTCTGTAAGGCAACGTGTTTCTTGTCTTGTGGTGTCAATCAATCAATCCGTCAATCAATCAATCAATCAATCAATAGTCATGCAATCAGTCCATCGATTAACCCTTCTTAAGAAAGACAGTAATAAATTATTGAACTGTATGTGAATGGAGTGTGGGTTGGCGAACAGGCCACGAGGGGCTCATGAGAATCTATAGCTCCTGTATCTGTAGGGGACCGACTGAAACAACCTCAACAGTCTTGATCTGATCCAAACCAGTGTGGCCCCTGACATTTATGTCACAGTCTGGTGGAAGAGACTGCTTAGAAAAGGCTTTATATGTAGCCCACACGCACCAGGCTTCTTTTAAACCCTTTGGCTGTCGCTAACAGTCTTTGTCGACATGATTCCTGCATGACCCTTTGAAAGTCGGTAGCGGTTTTTGTCGCGATGATTCCTTACAGGAATCATCGCGACAAAAACCGCGCCCGACAACCAAATGGTTACACGTAGTTTACAGCTGTTCACAAGCAATCTGTATGAAAGCGAGAGGTATTTTGCACGCATGTATAACAATACAAAAGAATGTTAAACTAGGGCCATAAGTCTATTAGTACAATAAAGTCTACTTCTCTTGTAACAAATTCGGATATAACACTAAAAGTCGGATATAACGAAACATTTTCAGGCGTCCCGACAGCACTGTTTCAATGTAATTTACTTCGCTTATAACAAACTTTTGATATAACAAAAAGAAAAATTGGGTCCCCAGTCGATTTGCTGTATCTGGAGTTTACTGTGCAACAAGACTTATGACAGGGCCGACTGTGAATCAGCATTGATAATTCTCCATCGAAAGCAAACGAACCTAGGACCGATGTCGGCCGCTGTTGGCCCGCGCACAGCCGTGCGCGGGCCAACAGCGGCTGGCCGGCGTCGGCCCGAACCCCTTTTGCGTACTGGGTTGGGTCTCCGTGCCGTGGACTCTGCGTGCGGTATCTGATTGTGCGTCTGTAGTAATGCAGAGCACAACCTTAGCAGAGGAAAAGCGTCAGAAGCGAACATGTGTGTGTGGCAGACAAAGTAGCGGCTCTAGAAACTAGAATTGCGTCAGCAAGTGGACTGGAGAAGGGACGAAAGAACATTAAAAGAGGAAAATTCTGATTGGTGGAAGCGTGAACCGACAATCAATTATCTCTGAAGATGGCCGTCAAAGACTATTTCTGTGATTTAAAAAAATATATAATGATAATTTTTTTTAACACGAACGTTGTCAGTCATGGTAACCCAAATGCGTGTTGGTCTATGAGTTTGGACCTTACGCCCTCCAGGCTGTAAGGTTCAAAAATCACAGATCAGCACACAGTACGAATTGAGACATAAAAAGACGATTCGTAAGACAGAATTAATTTACTTGTCGCTGCGTTCCTGTGCTGAACAATCCCAGGGTTGTCTCTATGATAGTGATAGGATTACGTGTATGGCTGCATATTACCTCACCATGTCGGTGGCACACTAAGACGTCAGACGATTTTAGGCTGCTTTTAATTACTCCACTCCAGCAATCTAAGGTCCGACGTCGGTTGCAGTAAGCCCGCGCACTGTCGTGCGCCGTCCCACTGCGGCCAACGACGCCCAGAGGGCATTATGCTACAAGGGATATAAATGACCACATCACGATTTCAGGCGGGTTTTTTTTTTTTTTCTCCTTCGATTCCAGCAGATGGAAGTTGTTATGATGGGAGCTTACCTTCGCTGAAGACAGTATTGCCCCACATAATATCGCTATAACGACAGTTAATGCAGCCTCAGTGGTCTGTCGTTGTCACAATTCTTAACCCCTTGATTGTCATCTAATGTAGACTGGGTTTCTGCAGTCTTCGTTACTTCAACGCCAGACAACCCAAACCATCCCAGTAACATGGACTCAAAGTGATGTCAGCAAGAGGCATATATCCTCATGAGCCCCCGCAGTTGAGGATCTATGTCTCTTGCGGTCTCAGTGCTCTGGACACTGCCTGATTGTATGTTTGGTTGGTTCGTTGGTTCATTGGCTGATTCGTTGGTTGGCTGGTTGGTTGGTGGGTGGATCGGTCGGTTAGCTGGTAGAGTGATGGTGGGCGGGTCGTTGTTTGTTAGGTTGGTTGATTGGGTGGTTGGGTGGTTGGTAGGTAGGCGCGCTGGTTGGTTGGTTGGCTGGTTGGTTTGAGATAAGCAAATTTGAAAAATATTCATTTTAAGGCCATCCGCTATTTTTCTATGCGCCCGGTTGCCCCTCTCTCTCTCCCTCTCTCTCTCTCTTCTCTCTCTCTCTCTCTCTCTCTCTCTCTCTCTCTCTCTCTCTCTCTCTCTCTCTCTCTCTCTCTCTCTCTCTCGACTCTCTCCCACCTTCACCTCATCTGCACTGTCCCCTCCCCAACCTCTCCATACTATTACAGCCCCTGACCGTAATTTCATAAAGACAAGCTAGTGCTAAACTGAGTTTCAGCGCGTGAGACGGTTCTCTCTCTGTTCCCCTCGCGCATAAAAGCTCGTTTCGCGCGCGCCAATGAGGTTCTGTCAATTAATTTTCTTCCCAATATCTTGCCGTCAGTTGGCCAACGAGGTACCGTAATCGATTGGGTTAGGAGAGCGGTAATAGTGTGCGGCGGAGTTAGAGATGTGTCTGTTTTTGTCTCCTCTGAACCCAGTCAACCCTGAAAGTTAACACGACCCGACTGCAAGAGACATAGATCCTCATGAGCCCCCCAAATGCGGGGGCTCATGAGGATCTATGTTTCTTTGCTGATCCAACTTTATATCCATGTCCCTTTGACGAATGAGGGTTCACTGGCGTTGGATTAGATTTTAGAATCAGTCCTCGATCTCTGGCAGTGGAAAGGTTAAGTTTGAGTGTTCATCTGTTACTTCTGTTCGTTGATTCGAAAATGGCATCCTTCTACGACACAGCAAAATTAACCTTTTACAGACAGAGAGAGTATGGTGTGCGACTGTGTGAGCACCAATGTGTGTGGCCAGAGATATACATAACAAGTTATGTATGTCTCTGGTCTGTCCATGTGGTGTGAAACAGTGATATTTGCAGTTGCCGGTATACCGAAGGAAAATACCGATCCGCGACATAAAAATACTGGTGTGGACTTTTTCAACTCGAGGGGCAAGTCAATCGCGCGTCACAATTTAAACCTGTAATTAATCTGTTGGTATATTCCTTTTTAAAAAAAAAATACTAACCGACACTGTATCAGCGGTGTTTTGTAAGATACGTGACCACCACCACCACCTCAACCACCAATTCCCAATATTGCAACCCACTGACAGAGGCTGTATTCCACACTGGGTGCGTCGCTCGATTCGCTAACGAGTTCAGCGTAGCGAATCTAGGGGGGACAAGCAGTGTGCGCGAATCTTGACAGGCGAAACACACCACCATCACCCCCCCCCCTCTCCCACCCCCATGCCCCCCCCCCCCCACACACACACACACACACCACCACCACCACACACAATTTAAACCCCTTGACTGCCGATAAAAAGTGACAACGACCTAACCGCAAGAGACATAGATCCTCATGAGCCCCCGCAGTTGCGGAGCTCATGAGGATCTATGCCTATTGCTGACATCACTTTGAGTCCATGTTACTGGGATGGTTTGGGTTCTCTGGCGTTGAAGTAACGAAGACTGCAGAAACGCATCTACTTTAGCTGGCACTTAAGAGGTTAAGGCTTGTGACGATGACAGCGACAACCAACCAACCAACCACCACCACCACCCATCTCATCTCCACTATTCTAACCTACTGACACAATGATGATATTTTATTTTCCTAATCCAATCCTTTCCCTCCACTCCTCTACATCTGCAGAGATCGATATCACCGAAGTACCGCTGTGAGCCACGTTATGATTGCGATCCGCTAACTAGTCTGTCCTGTCACAACAAAAGTAGACAACTTCAAAAGAAAAACCTCAAAAAAGGGGAGAAAAAATCGATACAAAGCTAGGAGCAACTGGGACTAATTCTACTGTGAAACACGTTCCTCTCTAAGAGGCATATACCCTCATGATACACCTGACGCTGCAGTCTACATATACATGTATGTATCATAGTGACGAACACTGAAATGTAACGTCTTCACTGTAAGACAGCCGCCGTGAGATGGCCTTAGTTGCCTGCTCGGCGTTAAACCCAAATAACTAACTAACTAACTTGACTGTAAGAGGTCGCATATTTTGTTTCTGACATCTTTGTTCACTCAACGACCAAAAGCCACAACCGTCCAAGAAACATGGATACAAATTGGTCTCAGCAAGAGGCATAGATCGTCGTGAGACCCCGCGAATGCGGGGCTCACATGAGGATCTATGTCTCTTGCAGTTGGATAGATTCACACTCTAACAAGTCATCGCACACAGTATTTTTGAAATCGGTGTCCCAAGAATCATTGACGTGTCTTTTGCTAATCACAGCTTCGCGTACTCAATATGGGGATAATTTCGAAAAGAGCCGCATACGGACAAGTGGAGACCAGCCGCGTATCTGTATGCGGTATGTTTGCAATGAGTTAATCTGCTTCACTGGTCTTTGATTGTGGACCTTACGGCGCGTAGAACTATAGGCAAAAAGGCGACTTTCAAAACGTGTAGAATAAAAATACAAATAAAGCAAAACCCAAAAACAACAAAGGAAGAAGCACGCTTACAAAAACAAAACAAATAAACAACCAAAAAATAACAACAAATAAACAAAAGCACAAAACAGCACAAGTGTCCTTTCTAAACGTGTTTCTTTCTTTGCTGGAATGTTCTTAGAACTGCAGGGGCTTATTCCCAGTAATCAAATACACTCGGGCCCACGACGGCCGCAGTGGGCCCGTGCAAGGCTGTGCTCGGGCCCACTGCGGCCGTCGTTGGCCCAGAAGACATTTGGCTTCGGGGGTTAGAGTCGATGTACCTTGTTGACTACCGCCTCCCCATCCATATATAGCCAGTATATGGCCTAAATTCATTTTGTGTTTTGTGTGCTCGTGTGTGGTCTTTTGGGCCTTAAGGGCGTGGAGAGCGGCCAGCTGCACAAGTGAACTTAGTCCTGAGCCACACACTAAGCAAGGAACTCTGCTATATAGCGGCGCACCTTGTTCAGTGGCTGGCGCAGCAGGACTAGGCTCACGTGTGCAACTGGCTCTTGGAGTAAAAAAAAACACAGGAACATTTCCACTTCAACATATATAGAAATATCTTTAACTATGTATGCCTATTCATCTTGGCTTGACTTCGCGAACGAAGATTTTATAGGAGTTGCCCACGACGTCTGCAGGCCTGTTCGTGGCTGCGGAGGCCAATCCGGGACAGGCAGGTTCGACCGCAGTGGCTGCAGGGGGAGGTCTGGCCAGGGTTCTGAGTTGCGGCATCTCTGTTTTTTTCTCCTGAGCCGCTTGTCCTTAAGGCTAGCTCTGCGAGAGTCCTCAAAGGAGACGGCAGCCTTGTAAATGGTGGAGCACCAGGTGTCACGGTCCGCAGCAAGCGAAGACCACTGGCGGTGGTCGATTTGGCAGGCACTAAGTGACTTCTTGAGACAGTCTTTGTATCTCTTCTTTGGTGCCCCTCTGTCTCGGTGTCCAGTGGCAAGCTCGCCGAACAGGGTGATCTTTGGTAGGCGATGATCCTCCATCCTGGAGACATGCCCCGCCCAGCGGAGCTGTGTCCGCAGCAGCAAAGTCTCGATGCTAACAGTTTCAGCCTGTTCAAGGACCTCGACGTTGGTGACATAGTCACTCCAGTGAATGCCCAGGATGGTACGCAGGCAGCGCTGGTGGAAACGTTCGAGGAGTCGTAGTTGGCTGCGGTAGAGGGCCCAGGACTCGTATGCCTATTATATGTATACTATTAGCTTAATCCAAAAACAGAAAGGAAAATTAAAAAAAAGAAAGAAATATCTTCACAGAAAATATTTTCAGGGAAAACATCGACCGTAAGAAAAAGCTCAGATCCTGACTTTATGGCAGCTTTCCTTAGTGAATTACATGTGAGCTGGGCTTATGGGGTCAACTGAATGAGTGAGGTTAGTCCTGCGGCAGCCACTAAGCAAGATGCTCCGCTACAGCGGAGTACCTTACTTAGTGGTTTGCGCAGGGCTACGTTCACTCAGATAAATACAACTGTCGCCTGGAGCAAGGAAGTAAAAAAAAAAAAAATGACTGTCCAACTTTCTGTGGAGATTAGCATCCGAACAAGCGCCATACAAAATCAAGCATGTGCATGAAGCTCTGTGTCTCCTTCAGTTGGAGAGTGTTTGCTGTCTCAGAGCAAGCGATCAAATGAATTTAAAGCCACGTACTCCGAGCAATAAAGGGCTCATAGTTCGCAGTATTTCATTTATCAAAGTTGTTAATCCATTCAGCCCTGACGCCCTACAGCAGGAGAAGGATCGACCATGATAATTCAAGGGTAGTGCCAGATTAGCTTGGCGCCGACAGGCGCCAAGCTAATCTGGCACTACCCTTGAATTATCATGGTCGATCCTTCTCCTGCAACTGATGCATAGTCATTAGATGACGCCTTCAAAATTTGGGAAATACGGCCGTCGGGCTGAATGAGTTGATAATGCTAGACACTAAAAATGCTATCAAGAAGTTTGAATGACGTAAAATGAAGAAAACTTTTACGCTTAATGGCAGTGGAATACTTGTGGTGCGTGTGCCTACTCTCGAAGATTGTGAAAAGAAGGGTAGCAAAGTCTTAGTTGAGGCAAGACAGCTTTGAGAACCTCAGTGTTGTCATCGGCGAATTTTAGCAGTCAAAAGCCCGCGATGGAGCAGATTGCTTTAACCACTTGCGTGTCAGTAGCGGTTTTAGTCGAGATGATTTTCTTACAGGAATCGTCTCGACTAAACCGCTACCGACACGCAGCTGGTTAAGCTTTTTGTTGTTGTTGTTGTCGTCATTTTTAAGCAACGTTGAAAACTGCAATTTTTTTTTTTTTTTTTTTTTTTTTTTTTTTGGGGGGGGGGGGGGGGGGGTAATATTCGCTGCTGCTGAAAAACATATCCTGACCCCTGCGTGTATACAGCAAGCAATAGTGTGTTTGGCAGTACCCCCTGGCTACATGCACATGAAGAAGTCACACACTGTTATAAAATAACAGAATTTTCATTTACAGATAGCAGAACATGAATGCAACTTGTTCAAACACAAGAAATTGCAAGTAATATCCCCAGCACAGCAACAGGGTTTCGGGCCGACCGGCGACGGCCGCAGTTGGCTCGCGCATAGCCGTGCGCGGACCAACTGCGGTCGTCGTCGGCCCGAGGCCCTACTGCGCACTGGAATGCAAGGTGTGTGAGTATATCTAATACCAGTAATGCTAGCCCTCACCGGCTTGTCCAATCACTAAAGAATTCTCCTGCAAGCAATATTCTGTACACTTAAGTCCTTCCCTGTCCGTGGACGCACATCTTGTTCCTGAAATCTATTTTCATTCATCGAACAAAAAGCCACAACCGACATCCAAGGAACATGGATATAAAATTGGTCTTAGCAAGAGGCATAAATCCTCATGCGCCCCCGCAGTCGCGGGGGCTCATGAGAATGTATACCTCTTGCAGTTGGATGGTGTTAACGTTTCTTCTCGGCAGAGAAAAGGTTAAGCATGCAAGATCTTGCGTCACTTGAAACGCCCAGGCATACCAATTTTCTTGTGCGCGAGGTACCGAATAACAGACACCCACCTTCCTCTCTGCACCAACCATGGATCCAAAACCTCTAGGAAAAACAGCACCTAATAAGAAGAGAGACAAGAGATGCAGGTAGGCCCTTTGAGGCCCGTAGCATCTGGCTGGCATGTGGCATTTATATCTGTGTTCTTTCAAGGGAGAAGGATTCAAAAGTTTCATTTGCGTCTTTACACAAGATGGAGAGGGACTCCGGTTCGAGACAAGCGACACTTCACCCCTTCTATGCCAGCGGACACGTAGCATGCCTTGGACACCAGGACATATTTCATGCCAAATAACCCTAGCCTTCGCTGTAACTCGGATATAAATAGTGCTTAGCAAGAGGCATATTAGCGCCTCAAGGTCTCCGCGTCTGCGAAGTTTCATGTAGCTCTGTGCCTCTTCAAGTTGGATGATAGGCCTATTCGGTGTTTCTTTTTTTTACCCTGGCAGCAAAGGGTTAACTCATTCGAGACGTGCCGCCTACGGATACAGGGTAAACCGCCCCGTATCCGTAGGCGGCACGTCTCGAATGAGTTAACACTTTGGATGTCGGTAGCAGATTTGGAATCATCACGACCAACAACAACAAAAAACCGCT
>BTPG01000004.1:209012324-209399824 GCA_036245525.1 Semisulcospira habei | reverse complement strand
AATTATGTCTCTTGCAGCTGGGTACCGTTCGCCTTGCCCCTGCAGTTAACTCATCCTACCCCAGACACACCACAGCAAGATATGGATCGACCATGATAGTTCAAGGGTGATGCCAGAATAGCTTGGCGCCTATGGGCTCCAAGCTATTCTGGCATCGCCCTTGAACTATCATGGTCGATCTTGTGTACTGCACTGCAATGCGGTCTTCAGAGGACAACGGCGAATTTGGGAGATTTCGGTGTTGGGGTAGAAAGAGTTCAAGGGTTACTCAGCAAGAGTTAACAAGTGTGCCATGAAATACAACAGCTGATACCAAAGGTCAGTGCTCAATTGTCTCCAACTATTTGAGATAAATTTACCGTAATAGCTCGTTTGTTTCGAGATTTTCCCAGCGCGATTACACTCAAACAAACCCTTCATAAATTGTATGACATTACGTTCCTTTCATCTCCCTGTGACTTCTGCGTCGAAGTCTCGCACCCCTTAACTGCCGGGGGCATGGCGAAGCTGAGAAAGACATAAAACCTCATAAACCTCCGCAGTCGCAGGGGCTCATGAGGATTTATGTCTCTTGTTGACCCTTATGTTCGTCATGCCTAATGTTGGCCCATTTACATCTGTATTCTTCACTCGATTGGACATAATGGCATATGTTATATAACGTCAGAACACCGGGATTAAATTTCGGCGGGGTGGGGGTGGGGGGGGGGGGGTGGGGTGGTGTTGTTGTTGTTGGCTTTTTTTAGGGGAGGGGGGAGGGCGGAGGGCGGAGCGGGTGGGGGGGGGGGGCATAAGATGAAACTTCAATTGTGTTGCGGCTATCCACCATGGCTTAACAGGGGAAAAAAATGTAATTGCGGGAAGAAAAGGAAAGTTTAGTACAAGTATTTGGCTTTGGAAGTTAGACAGCTAGGTTAGCCACTGTCAAGCACTTGGGCAGAATTTTATTGTCCTATTAGCTCCCTTGACAAACGACCTGTCCATCGCTGTGTCCATTTTTAGCCACGCCGCTCTTGCCTCGAGTGTTTGCGAGCCAAAAACAGCTCCCACTCACAGGCGTAACCCCTTTGCTGATGGGATATGGCAAATAAGTCGACTTTAACCACTTCACTGCCGGGAAAAAGTGGGGCACTATCCAAATGCAATATATATATAGATCCTCATCGGTGCAAATTTGACTGGTTGTTGGAGTGGATTAGGTTGGGTTGGCTGGGTTGGTTTCTTTGGTTTGGTTTGTTTGTTAGTTTGTTTGTTTGATTTTTGTGTTCGTTTGTTTGTTTGTTTGTTTGGTTGGTTGGTTGGTTGGTTGGTTGGTTGGTTGGTTGGTTGGTTGGTTGGTTGGTTGGTTGGTTGGTTGGTCCGTCAGTCGGTCCGTCCGTTTTTGTTCGTTGGTTTCTAATGTTTGTTTGTTTGTTTTAGGGGGTGGGTGGGGGCGAAACATTGTTTGGTGCTGATTTTCCAATGATTTCAGAAATACAGCTACTTGTGGCCACTGGCAAGGAAAGATTTAAACCCAGATGAATACACTTTCTGATATTTCTTTCGATATTCATAGCCAATGGCAAGGAAGAGGTTAACCACATCACCGTTTTACTTTGTAGGGAAGTCACCTCATATACTGTTAACTTCGGATACAACAAAATTTCAAGGGATCCAAATTTCTTAGCTTTATATCCCAAGTTTCTTATAAGCGAAGTAATTTACATTAACAGGCGTGGTACCTCTGTTTTTTAAATAAAAGTTATATCCTGACATTTGTTGTAAGAAAGGTTTACTGTAGTACTTCGTTGTCCACCTTGCCACAGTGCAGCCGACATCAAGATAGGTTCTGCCACTGAAAATGAGCACGAAGCATAGATTCTCATTAGCCCCTGCCGCCGCAGGAGCAGGAGCTCATGAGAATCTATGCCTCTCGCAGACGGAACAAAGCTTGCTTTATATAACTCGTCACCCTAGGGCGCCACACGCTGTCGTATGAAACCGCTCAACAACCAGTGTAAGACAAGAGACAGAGGCACGGACTGGATCCAAATCCAAACGCCGGTCCACCATTTCCGAGAGGATTTCCGCTTCCGACTCGCGTGCATATCGGGAAGCGACCTTGACGGGGTTTTAAGCCAATCAGACTGTGCGATTTGCGCCAAGTGCGCCAGACGGGAGATAATGCAAGGAGACAACCCAGTGTGGTGTGGTGTGGAAGTAAGGTTGTGTAAATCTATCGACTAATATAATAGATATCCGTAGAGCGGTGAGATCTAGAGGCCAGTTGCATGAGTGAGCTTAGTACTATTCTCACTCATGCAACTGGCCCGGAATCAGTTCAGCAACCACGTTACCTATCTTTTTCACATCTTCATTCATACGTAATAACTAGAAGACGGAGAAACGGAAGTAGATGAAAATCTGCACGTCTTTTGACGTAAAAGTAATCTAGAATTGCACGTGTTTGGACAAAAAGGTACAGTGGACTAAAAGCCATGAGAAATGTGTGATATCGCTTTCTTTGCCCATGGCATTTTAATTAATCGACTCTTGTCGTCGAAACACGAGAGCACTCTTTTCACTTACTGATGATATCGAACGTCTATTCTTCATTTATGTACTCATCACTGTGTTTCTTTCTAAGATACGCGCTTTCATTTTCAAGGAAACATCACAACGTATTTACACGTTCCTTAACCCATTACATCATGAGGCTGAATTGTTTTAATTTGCTTATTGTCCAATGAAGGCTACATTACAGATTAGAAGATAGATCAACCATTTTAGGTCATGTGTGGTGCCAGAATAGCTTGGCGCCTGAGGCGCCAAGCTATTCTGGCACCACACTTGAAACTATCCCAGTCAAATTTATTTTAAGCAAAAGTGTATGAAGATGAAAATGTTTAACGTAAGTGCTGCTTTACCCACTCACTCTGCCCCCCCCCCACACACACACACACACACACACACACACTCACCCCCCCCCCTCCTTCCCATCCCTCCATTTCCCCACCTTCCTCATCACCCCTTAACCCCTATCCCGACAATAGGTTTCAAACTGTTGAAGCTTTTCGGCGAAACAGGAAGAAGAAGACATCACAGATTCGATGGTGCGGTAATTATCAGGTCACAGCAAAATGTCGCGCGCTTGCATGACATGGCAAAATGGCGCCCATGTGTGTGACGTCACAAAATGGCGCGCTTGTGTGTCGTCCAATAACAACAAAGCCAAAGCTTGTTTTATGTTTTCTGAAACTTGAAGAGCCTTGGTGCGTCTCACAAAGCCGGATCGATGGTGGCGGCCGAACGCCAAAGACTAAGCGCCGGCTATTTTCATCTATCGACGTTTCGCTATTGTCAGGCCTATTGCCCGTGAATCTGGACCTTGTGGCCTCTGCGCCGGTCTGTGATGTTGGACTTTACGTCTCCACAGCACAAACCAGCGCATAAATATGGCGGCTGTTTAATCTGCAGACGTCTCTGTATTGTCATGTTATAAAATATTAAAAACAGTTTTGTATATAATTATAGTAAAATAAAATAAAGTTAAAATAAAATAAAATTTAAATAAACTGTACGTGTCAAATCGTTAAAGATTTCGCGGCCTCTGGTGCTGTTTATTCTGCAGACGTCTCTGTACTGTCAGGTAATAAAATATTAAAAACAGGATTTTTTTTTAATATAGTAAAATAAAACAAAATAATTTAAAAAAAAATAAAAAAATAAAAAATAAAAATAAATAAAATAAAATAAAATAAAATAAAATAAAATATTTTTTAAAATAATAAACTGTACGTGTGCTAGTCTCTCGTTATAGATTTTACGGCCTCTGCGTAGGTCTGTGCTCTTGGGCCTAACCAAAACGCAAAAGGCAATCGGGCCGATGTTGGCCGCAGCCCGTGAGTGCGCGGGCCCACTGCGGCCGACTTCGGCCCGAGAGCCTTTTGTATACTGGGTATAGCTCCCAAGCCGTAAATTCCAAAGCTCATAGACCAACGCACACTGTAGATCGGACGCAAATATGGCTATGATAAATATTGAGAAAAGAAATACAGCGACTTTTATGATCGTGTCGCTAAAGATGGCTTTGTTTGTAAAACGTTTGAAAAAGGAAAAATCACATCTGAGGCGTGTTTCACGTGTCCTGGAGAGGCGCAGATCCTCATGACTCCCAGCAGATTCCGGGGAGACAAATGCAGATCAAAGCGTTTTCCACATTCCAGTTACATCTTTGTATTGTATGTCTAGTATTTGTGTTTTATGTTCTGTACCGGGGTAACGTGCCTTTGTTAAAAGGCCGTTTGAAACAGATTTTTAAAATATTTAAGATCAATTCCGGACTTTTGCCTTCCAAGAGCCGTGATGGCTGAATTACTACATACTCGCTAAGCGCTGTACTGCATTGGATTGATACTTCACAATGGTTCAAGGGTAGTGCCTTATTATCTTGGCGCCATCAGGCGCTGTCCTGGCCCAACCACCTACAACTCAGCACTCTGGAGTCGTTTAAAATTATTGCGACTGGTTTGGAATTGAGAGTTATTGCCACGAGTTTCTGTTTCTCTTTGATGTTTTGTTTTGTGTAACTTTGTAACTTAGAGCGAACAAATATCATTGACAAAGTAGGGCATCCGCAAATGTCTGAAGGTTACGGGTTGAACTAATGAAACCAGAGGTACTCTACGCGAATGTCAAGTTGCCTTGAGGGAAAAACAATTGTAGAACGATACAAATATACCTGACTGCACTGCGCTTACG
Source organism: Semisulcospira habei (assembly GCA_036245525.1). Classification (NCBI taxonomy): domain Eukaryota; kingdom Metazoa; phylum Mollusca; class Gastropoda; family Semisulcospiridae; genus Semisulcospira; species Semisulcospira habei. Next base: position 209,395,084 of record BTPG01000004.1, on the reverse strand, counting down.
AAAACACAATGAGTCGCATGAGGCTGAAATTCTACGATTTTAGTGCTAGCCTCTGAGGACTGCATTACCGTTCAGAAGACAGATCGACCATGTCAATTTAAGAGCAGCGTCAGAACGGATGGTCCATGGTAGTTCAAGGGTAGTGCCAGAATAGCTTGGCGCCTACAGGCGCCAAGCTATTCTGGCACCACCCTTGAACTGTCACAGTGTCAGAACTGAAAAGGGGAACCTGTGAAACATTGGTGAAATCGTTCGGGTACTGTTTGTTCTGAATGTCCAATTATTGTTGCCCGAATCTCTCTCTCTCTCTCTCTCTCTCTCTCTCTCTCTCTCTCTCTCTCTCTCTCTCTCTCTCTCTCTCTCTCTCCTCTCTCTCTCTCTCTCTCTCTCTCTGTAATATCGGATCAACTGTCCATGTTTTTTGCCAAGAACGATTTAGTCCGATGATTATGTTCAATATCCCTTTTATCGCTGTTCACGAAGTCGGGGGTTGTATAACGTGCCTTAAGAACAAGACATCTGCTCGTGTGAACGGTATAAATGGTTATGTACTCCACATATCACTGCCTTATATTGTCCAGCCGCTCACTTACATTTTTAACTTATGCATACAGTACAATACATTTCCTGTGGCGTTTAAAAAGGCAAAAGTATACCCAAGACCAAAGATACATCTGATGTAAATAACCTTCGTCCCATTTCTCTTCTGTCTGTTTTATCAAAGCCACTTGAGAAGCATGTTCAGAAGTATCTTCTCCAGTACCTCAAAGAACGGTCCTTGTTAAATAAGTTCCAGTCCGGGTTTAGACCTAAATACTCATGCCACTCAGTATTAGTACGTATGATTGATTCATTACTAGATAACACCAACAATAACAAAATGTCTGGCACGGTATTTTTGAACCTGAAAAAAGCGTTCGATCCTATAAACCATGAAATCTTGCTGAGGAAACTTAATGTTTATTTCAACAACAGCAGCCAGTCAGCCCGTTCATTTTTTAACTCTTACCTTTCTGCGAGAACACAAGCTGTCTATGTAAATGGCAACTATTCCACAAATGGTAAAGTGGAGCTTGGTGTTCCTCAGGGTTCGGTTGTGGGCCCATTGTTATTCTGTATCTTTATTAATGATTTACCACTACACATCACATGTGCTAGTGTTGAGTATGACATGTTTGCTGACATAACCAACAGACTCTAGCAGAGCCTACAAGAAGTCTCTGAGTAGCAATAGAATGAGAGTCAATCCAACTTAAACAAAAAGCATGCTAGTCACAACACGTCAGAAACATCAGCTCCAACCCGCACCTCTAAACTTCTCATTTGAAGCTGTTCCCATAGAGCAAGTACAGCAGCACCACTTACTAGGGGCAATTGTAGATAACCAACTCAGTTGGCAACTCATCTTATACACATCGAAAAGACAATTTCAAAGAAATTATTTTTACTGTCTAAACTGAAATCGGCCATTAATCTGACTACGCGTAAACTATTTTTCAATGGATACATCAAGCCCCATATTGATTATGCCTCGACAGTTTGGGACGGCTGCAGTGAGTTCCAGATCAAGAAAATAAATTTGCTATACAGGAGAGCAGCCAAACTAATTATTCCTAGTTCCTCTCTACCCACTGAGGCGAGGCTCGAGGCAGCTGGACTCCTTCCTCTTGGCAAACACTTAGTACTTAACAAGTGCGTGCTAGTGCACAAAGCTCTTAACGGTAAGACCGCCGGCTACTTATCGGAACTCTTTGCTCTTACTGAGAAGAGATACAGCACCTCTCGGAGCAACCTGAGCATAAACCGGCCCCGCATTAATTTGTATAAATCCAGTTTGTCACACTCAGGTGGTTTTCCTGTGGAATTCTCTTCCTCCGCATCTACAAAAAGTTAATTCCCTAGCTGCCTTTAAAGCAAAAATGTACAAGCATGTATCTAAGGCAACGTAAATTGTCTAAACATATATTCCTTTTCATTATTTTAATTTCTTTTTATGCAATTATTATTATTTTGTTTTTTATCATACCACTTGCGCTCAAGTGCCATTTTGGGGTGCTTCCCGTATGGGTTCGGTCGGGGGAGGCAGCGCGGGTGCACCGTTTATTCTTGAAGATATCCTTGAGGACTCTCCCCCCCCCCCCCACCCACCCACCCACCCTCCCCTACCGGGTGGGATTGTCTGAGGAGGGCTCCCGCAAACGGTGATTATGACAAGGGCATACATTTTCGTATGGGTACCTGTGTTTTGTTAAATCATTGTTGCTGTTAGTAGTGTTGTTGTAATTTGCATAACTTTCGATGTTGATTGTGAGTGTAATGTTTTATTGCTTCTCTCTGCTCTGTTATGATTTACTGTTGTTGTGTTATTGTTAAGATTGTAAGAGAGGCTCTCAAGCCATCGGTATCCTTGTCAAATAAAGACGATTTCATGTTTAATTCAATTCAATTCTCTCCCTCCTCTCTCTCTCTCTCTCTCTCTCTCTCTCTCTCTCTCTCTCTCTCTCTCTCTCTCTCTCTCTCTCTCTCTCTCTCTCTCTCTCTCTCTCTCTCTCTCTAAGCCCAAAGACAAAATGCTGAACGTGTCATTGGCGGCGGAAAGGACATCCGCTCAGTCTGGCAAGTGATAAAAAATTTCACCAAACGTCACAGTGTTTGGTGTGTTGTGACAGCTCTCTGGAATTCCACACTTTTATCAACTGGAGAATGGCTGCTCTGGCTTTACCGATTCGTGCTCTGACATCTGCATCTGTGCCGCCTTTTTTGTCTATGATGCTCCCGAGATAGGTGAAGGACTCCACCTCCTCCAACGGGGTGCCAGCAAGCAAGACTGGTTCTTCCCTGGTTGCGTTCAGCCTCATTGTCTTTGTTTTCTGTTTGTGGATGGCGAGGCCCACTTGGGACGAGATGTCAGCAAGTCTCGTGGTCTTGTCCTGCATTTGTTGATGAGTGTGGGACAGTAAAGCCAAATCGTCTGCAAAATCGAGGTCGTCAAGCTGTGTCCACAGTGTCCACTGTATTCCACTTCGTCTGTGCTCTGTGCTCCTCTTCATGACACAGTCTATGGCCAGTAGGAAGAGGAACGGAGACAGCAAACACCCCTGCCTGACACCGGTTCTGACCTGGAGCTCCCTGGTGAACTGCCCTTCGTGGATCACGCGACATGTCATGCCATCGTAGCTGCTCTTGATCAGGCGGATGAGCTTTGTGGGTACACCGTAGTGTCGTAGGAGTTTCCACAGAGTCTCTCGGTCCACGCTGTCAAATGCTTTCTCGTAATCTACAAAGTTGACGTACAGCGGGGAGCTCCACTCCAGAGATTTTCCACGATGATGCGGAGAGTGGCGATCTGGTCTGTACATGCTCGGTTTTTCCTGAATCCTGCTTGCTGGTCTCTCAGCTGGGGGTCAACGGGGCTCTTCATTCTCTCCAGGATGATCCTGTTGAAGACCTTTCCTGGTACTGACAGCAAGGTGATTCCTCTGTAGTTGGAACACTTGCTGAGGTCGCCTTTCTTGGGAAGCTTGATTAGGTACCCCTCCTTCCAGTCAGCCGGCATCACCTCCTCTTCCCAGATCTTTCCAAACAGTGGGTACAGCATCTCTACTGTTGTCTCTAGGTCTGCTTTCAGAGACTCCGCTGGGATGCCATCTGGCCCTGCTGCTTTGCCGTTCTTTAAAAATACCACTGCTCTTCTGATCTCTTCCCGGCTGGGTCTGTCACAGCTGATGGGTAGGTCGGTCTCTGCCGGCTGGATGTCTGGGGGTTCGGGTGGGCTGGGTCTGTTCAGTAACTCTTCAAAATACTCGGCCCATCTGTCAAGTTGGTCTGCTCTGTCTGCAATAGGCTTGCCTTCTTTGTCTTTTACTGGTCTTTCTGTATGGCCATACTTGCCCGACAATCTTCTGGTAATGTCGTAGAGCTGTTTCATGTTGCCACTGCCTGCTGCCTTTTCTGCCTCTGCTGCCAGGCTGTCTGTGTAGGCCCTCTTGTCTGCCCTGATACTCCTCTTCACCTCGTGGTTGGCTTCCGAGTATTCCTCCTGTGCCCTGGCTTTGGCTGCTCTCGTGCGACTGTTGTTGACAACTGCTTTCTTCTGCTTCCTCACTTCTATCTTCTTCAAGGTCTGTGCTGACAGCCAGTCCTTGTGATGATGTTTCCTGAACCCTAAAGTGTCTTTGCAGGTTGAGTTCAGCGCCTCTCTAACTGCCTTCCACTGCTGCTCTGTGGTGACCGCCTCGTCATTTACTAGCTCCTGTAGCGCTTGAAACCGGTTGGACAGCACCATTTTGAACTCTTCTCTCACTCCAGTCTTTCTCAGAAGGCCTACATTATAGCGCTGTCTTTTTGTTGTCTCTGTGCGGCTTTTCTTTAACTTGAGCCTTATTCTTAAGGTAAGCAGATGGTGGTCTGAGGCGACATCTGCTCCCCTCCTCACTCTAACATCTTGAAGGGATCTTCTAAATTTCTTGCTAATGCAGATATGGTCTATTTGGTTCTCTGTAGTATGGTCAGGTGAGACCCAAGTTGCTTTGTGTATTCTTCTGTGTGGGAAGATGCTGCCTCCAATGACAAGTCTGTTTAGAGCACAAAAGTCTACAATCCTCTCCCCGTTCTCAGCCATCTCCCCTAGTCCCTGTCTCCCCATCACCTCTTCGTATCCGGTGTTGTCCTCCCCTATTTTGGCATTGAAATCGCCCATGGTGATGGTGATGTCTCGCTCCGCACATTTGTCCACAGCACTCTGGAGTCGGTCGTAGAACTCTTGTTTCTCTTCCTCGTCACTGTCATTAGTGGGCGCATAACACTGGATGACGTTCAGCTTGATCTTTTTCTTGGTTCTAAAGGCTGCTGTGATAATTCTTGGCCCAAGAGGTTCCCAGCCCATCAGCGCTCTCTGTGCCACTGGTGACAGCATGAGTGCTACTCCTTCTGTATGGGGGGCATTCTCCTCTTCATGACCTGAATACAGAATCATCTCCCCACTTAACAGCCTTTTCTGGCCAGACTGCGTCCATCTGGCTTCACTGATACCTAGCAGGGAAAGGTTGTACTTTTGCATTTCCGCTGCTATCTGGGCGGCCTTGCCGCTCTGGTACATGGTCTTGACATTCCATGTGCCCATGGTTGTGTCCCTGGATAGAGAGAGGCGGCTCGGTCCTGTGGCTTCCGAAGACTTCCGGCTTTCACCACAGGACGTCATAAATCTTCTGGTAGAAGAACCTTCCTCCTCCAGGAAAAGAATTGCTGTTTGTCTTTTCGTCGGCGTTTTGGTAGCTATTTTCTTATTTGCAGGGTGGGGAAGCTACCCCCACGCCCAACCCCCTTACTAGGAGGACCAGGGGTTTTCTGTCGGGGTCACCTTCCCTTAGACCATGTTGGTTCACGGCACCTTATTTCATTCGGTGCACCCCTTTTGCAAGTTTAGGATCCAGTATATAATCTCGTCAAACAGTCAGCCCAGAGACAGTGTGGAAGAAATCAGTCAGCCCTAAAAGAGGCTGCGTGCCGGTTCGAACGAGTGACGTCAAACCGGCATCAAATTCGTGAGACTAGCGATGCCATTACGTGAAGCTTATTGTGACGTCATTTTTCTGTTCGTGAGGCTATTCTTCTTCCGCATAATTTCTGTCGCTACACAAACCCACAGAGCGTACTAATGGCGGGAAGCTCCGTGTGTCCGTCTTTATTTGTGTGCGCTGGCGTGTGTGTTGATCAGAGGTTGGCTTAGAGATGAGGGAAATGGATCAGAAGGATAAGCTTAAAAATATGAACAACTCTGAATGTTCTGAAAAGCAAAACGCATGTGAATTCCAAACAATACGGTAGACTTTGGGATGAAATCCTCATCTTGTTACTATTTTAGAAAAATGATCCCAACCAAAGGAAAATAAGTCTGCGAGACACAATAAAGTTTGCGTGCGTGCGTGCGTGTGTTTGTGTGTGTGTGTGTGTGTGCGCGCGTGTGTTTAAATATTGAATCTTGAAATGCATAAAATATATCGTCCATAGTGTGGTGGGCCATGTACACGCTATAATAGGGGTTGTTCGGAAATCTGAAGTAGGTCAAATTTGCACCTGCTTCGACAAAAAAAGTGGATTAAAAGCTCGGACAAACAGGCGATTTTGCGATGTTTGTCCGGGCTTTTAATCCTTTTTTTTTTTTTTTTTTTTTTGGGGGGGGGGGGGTGTGAAACACAAGCAATTTTGACCTACTTCTGATTTCCGGAAATCGTCTATTAAGGTATATAGTGACCAAAAATGAACGACAATGACCGTATCACACTGCCAGGAATTATCTAAAACAGCGAGTTCATTACGCTGGAAAAAAGATGAAAGCCGGGGGGGGGGGGGGGGGGGGGGAGATGTACTGTTCTGGTAGTGCAGTCTTGCTCAATCAATGAGTGAACTCTTCCTCACCTACTCTCCTCTTACAATACACTGATACAAATAGTGTCAGCAAGACGCATAGATCCTCGTGAGCCCCCGCAATAAGCGGGGGCGCATGAAGATCAATGCCTTTTGCAAACGGAAGTCCCAGACGCAGAAAAGGTGAAAATGGGGAGCACGTAAGTGAAGCAACTCTATGAGCAGCGCAGAGCGGTAAAATTGTCCCTCGTCCGCCGCCTCATTTTGCTGGATAATCGCCCTTAGCTCCCGCGCCCTGATCAGATTTTCAGGGAAATTGTTTCGGCGTGCCAAGAGTGACAGCTTCCCTTGCGGCTGTCCCAAACTCTAGGCGTTATGAAAGGCGAATTTCAGTCTTCACGTCAACCCCTGAGTAACTTCTCAATCCCACAGACGCAGAGGTAGAGTGGACGTTTCACAGTTAAAATCACAGCATCAAAGTAGGCATACATAACCATGCTTGCGGCAATGCAAATGGCATGGACCCTCACACAGCTTCGACAATCTGCAAGGCCGGAGTGAGGAACCTGTGCCTCCTAGACAAGAAGGTTTTAGTGACACCTTCATTTGTAAGTCTAGTAAAGCCTGACCATCTATCCCTACCTCCAGCACGACACAGATGTACATGAGATTAGCAACAACAACAACAAAACACAGATCCTCGTCAAGCCTTAAAAGCTGCATAGACTGACTCTGAAGGTTCTACACGTTTTGTAGTGAGAAAGATTCCGCAGACTCAGTGCTTCATTTGCATGTCTATTCAAAAGCCATCAATCCCTTATCTGTCTATGAAATAAAACTCGGATACAAAATATAGTCCGCAAGAAGCGCAGATCCTTATGAGCCCCTGCAAGCAGAGGTTCATAAGGTTCTGAGCTTCTTGCAGATGGGTTGGTTTCGCTGACCGTGCGCTTTGCCTGTCTGGTTTGGTCCGGGGCGTGTGTCAGTCACAGTAACAAAGTTACTGCGGCACTGTAGTGGGGTTTGAATGCGTGTTAATAGGCGCTGATGGTCCGACGACAGTAGTGGATCGTGTAGCGTATTTCGGGAACATTTGGGAACACTTTCCCCTAGTCCTGTCCGGTGCATTTGCTATCCCGTGTTGTTACAGCGTGGAATGCGTGTAACGTATTTTCTAAAACATTTCCCTGTTCCTGACCGCCATAACGTGTTATCACGTATTTCCTGGAAATTTTGCACAGGCCTGTGTCCCGCGTATTTGTTATCCCGTGTTGCGACAGTATACCTTTTTCGCCTGGTTTTGTCTGGCGTATTTGTTATCCCGTGTTGTGACAGTATACCTTTTTCGCCTGGTTTTGTCTGGCGTATTTGTTATCCCGTGTTGTGACAGTATACCTTTTTCGCCTGGTTTTGTCTGGCGTATTTGTTATCCCGTGTTGTGACAGTATACCTTTTTCGCCTGGTTTTGTCTGGCGTATTTATTATTCTGTTTAACCCATTTGACCCCTGGACCCTGCAGCAGGAGATGAATTGATCGAGATAATTCAAGGGTAGTGCATGATGACCTTGGCGCCTTAAGGCGAAGCTCATCTCGCACTACCTTTAAATTATCATGATTAATCCATCTCCTACAACTGGTACATAGTTGTTAGACAACGCCTGCAACATTTGGGAAATGGGGTCTTCGGGTTAAGAGGGTTAATGGAATACCCGTAGCGTATTTTCCCTGACCTGTCCCTGACAGTCCTGCCTATTTGCTAACTCATCCTGCGACAGTAGCGAATGCATGTAGCGTATTTCTGTAATCTTTCCTTGCCCCGTGTATTGCGTAGTTTGTTCTCCCGTTTTGCGACATTATGATACATTTTCCGTCATGTCCTGCGTAGTATTTGCTATCCCGTGTTGTGACAGTCGTGGGTGCATGTAGCGTATTCCAGAATCAGCCCCCAGTTGCAGGAAGCTTTTCCAGACCAGTAACTGCCAACCAACTGTCCCTCCGCATTGCTGCGAACTTTTTGCGTGGAGTTAAACACAGCTCAAAACAAACCCTTTGGAACTGTGGCAGGCAAGTACTGGCTATTGAAAATTATGTGCAACTCGGCCCTGTTCCATTATGCTGTGTCCTGCGTATTCGTTTTCAGCGGGGCGACTTTACGAAAAGCGCGTAGCAACACGTCTTCTCCGCCTGTATCCTGCGTATTTGTTATCGCGTGTTGCTGTGTGAAACAAACGCGCAGCAAAAAACGTCCCTCTCCTATATCCTGCGTATTTGTTATCGCGTGTTGTTGTGTGAAAAGCGCGCAACAACACCTCCGTCTCCTGTATACTGCGTATTTGTTCTCTCGTGTTGCTGTGTGAAAAGCCCGCAGCAACACGTCCCTCGCCTGTATCCTGCGTATTTGTTATCGCGTATTGCTGTGTGAAAAGCGCGCAGCAGCACTCCTGTATACTGCGTATTTGTTATCTCGTGTTGCTGTATGAAAAGCCCGCAGCAACACGTCCCTCTCCTGTATCCTGCGTATTTGTTATCGCGTGTCGCTGTGTGAAAAGCATACAGCGTATCATCGCTAGAGCTGTTTCCTTTTCAATTTCTATGAATGTCATTTCCCCTACAGTGCTATCCTACTGCTTTTTATCCCTTCACTGCCGAGAATAGGTTTACGTGATCTAACTGCAAGAGGCCTAGATCCTCATGAGCCCCCGCGACTGCGGGGGCTCATGAGGATCTATGCCTCTTGCTGAGACAACTCTGTGTCCATGTTCTTTGGACAAGTTGTGGCTTTCGGTCGTTCACTGAACACAGATTTCAGGAGCGAAAATGTACATACAGTGGCAGGGAAGGGGTTAATAGCCCTAATCAGCTGGATACCTCTTACTAAGACCACAAAGTGTCCATGTTCTTTGGACAAATTGTGGTTTTTGGTCGTTTAGTGAACTCAGATTTCAGAAACACAATGTACGTCCGTCGGCAGGGAAGGAGTTAATCGGACCCACGCATACGTTCAGCTTTAACTTCACAAAGTACTTTTCTCAACATTCTGCCACGCTTGTTTGTTGATTCGATCCCCGCAAAGTTCTTTACAAATAAAGCTCATGGCCATTTTCTCTACAAAATAGCATGCACACACAGAGACAGAGCAGTACATGCTGCAGAGCATGTCGAACATAATGCAATGAAAGCAAATGCAAATATAATTTATTCACAACTTTACATCAGGATGTGGGAAGATGTCCTCAGATGATCTATTATCAGACTGAATCGTGAAGTTGAAATTCCCAAATTTCGAGCTGTAGACTAAAGACCGCATTACCGTTAAGAAGATTGATCGACCAGGATAGTTCAAGGGTGGTGCCAGAATAACTTGACGCCGCCTACCGGCGTCAAGTTATTCCAGCACCACTCTTGAACTGTTCTACTCGGTAACGTGCTCTGTTCTCATGTGTCAGCGCCGAATGGGTTATTTGATGATGATGACGATGATGTTGACGACGACGACGACGATGATGATGATCATCATCATGACGATGCTGGTGATGATGACGACGACGATGCTGATGATGATGATGCCGGAATGGACGCTCTGGAAGCAAGAGAAACGCCTTGAGCTCCTGTCTGAAGATCAGGATGGTGGCAGAAGCAGGTTTGAGGTCATCTGGAATGTTTCTATGTCAGTGTCACAATAAGCTGAAAGACCGAAGACCTCCCGATTTTAACCTACACACATTCATAGGGGCCTGACGAGTGGTGCTTTGACTAAATACAAATCCGAAGCGCCACCGCGTGCGCGCGGCGACCGTGTAAATAGCTCTTCAGAATACAAGGGAGTAAACGAAAGGCACGCAAAGTGGCGAAGCACTGCGATTCCAGTGCAGTTTTCAACCCTCATGAGCAACCATCCGCCCAAAACCTCGAACTGAACAAACTCAGTAGATATTTTGCCACAGATCTATGCCAACCTTGTCCTCCGATCAAAACTGATAGTTTAGTATCAAGGCTTCTTGCACAGTCAAGCATCATTTTAGCAGACGTCGTTTTGTTGGGTTTTATATGTGGCCGGAAATACGCCTCATGCTCATTTTTCATTGGTTTATGTAAATTGGCATATCCAATGAAATTAAAACAATAGTGCATCTTACTGTCGACATAAACTTGTGACCTGCACGCAGCAATCGCTTTATGTACGTATTTCCCCCAGGCCGAAAAAGCTCTACTTTAAACACTGCTCAGTTGCTAATATCTTTTCGAGTAATTCGTTTCGACTTTAGAGTCATCACGGCAGAAAACGATGGATGCACAGCAGTGCAGAGTGGCCTCCTTCACGGCACTCTATTAAAGTTCAACTCTAGATGTTGAAAAAGAGGTTCGGGATACTTCCGGCCACAGCTAGAATTTCGCGGGTGTGCTTCGTTTCCTCCCTTGTAGTCTGACTTGAGCTAATTACGCGGAGGCCGCGCACGCGGTGGCGCAGCGGATTTGCATTTAGTCAAAGCACCACTCGTCAGGCCCATATGCACATATTGTATTTTTCGGTTTTGTTTGTTTGGTTTTTGTTTGTTTTTTGGTGTATTGTTGTGTTGTTTTTTTTTTTTTTTTCAGGTCAGCACCGAGTTTTTATGTCAGACACTTCGTTTTTGGAGGCGCAAATGGTTCATTCCACGTGGCTCCAGGGACCAATCAGCAACGCGGATACAAAGCTGCGAGGCCCAATCAGCGACGATGATACAAGGCCGCTCACACATGATTGGCAATATTCCAGAGCGAGGCTCTTGAAATGTTTATGCTGCAGGGGGTAATTAGGGTGGATGGGCCGAACCAAAAAGTTTCGGTATATTTTCAGCTTTTTTTCAGCTTCTTTGCAATTAGTGTGATGTTCGGGTATCATAGCACTGTACTATTTAACCTCTTAACTGTCGGAGCAAGGCGAACGCTATCCAGCTGCAAGAGACATAAACCCTCATGAGCCCCCGCAGGGGCGGGGGCTCATGAGGATTTATGTCTCTTGTTAGTCCTGTGTTCTTTTGTGTTTATTTTGGTCACATTTACATCTGAGTTCTTCAGGCGAATGACCGTCAGTGTGCAGTCGTGTCCGACGAGAAATTGGTGATCACTGACAGTGAAGGAGTCAACAGCAAGGTAGCACAGTCGAGCAGGAATACACTGGTCAACTGCTCGTCTAATTGCCTTTAGAACAGGGGCAATGCAAACTGCCTCCTGGGTCTAACAAATATCAACACCAGCATCCTGTTAACCCTTTGGCTGTCGGTAGCGCTTTTTGTCGCGATGATTCCTACCGGACTCATCGGGACAAAAACCGCTAACGACAGCCAAAGGGTTAACTAATAATCATCACAAACGTCCAAGGAAATGCGTGAGGAGGGTGGGCTCATGAGGATCTATTTTTCTTGTAGACGGATCCTATTTGCCTATTCTACTTTGTCTCGACAGTGAAGGGGTTAATTTGCTTTACGTCACATCTATACATAAAGTCACTTTGGAGCGGCAGGTTTTCCAGGGAATGGAAGAAGGATATGCCGTGCTAACGTGGTAATGTACAAGCAACCAATTGTTCAGCCAGGTCCCTCATTCTTCATGTACGCTAGTTGATCTGAAATGCCCACCAATGAATGAGACAAATTAGAAAGGACGAGTACATGTACTTTTCCTTTCTAAGCGTGTTTTCTTCTTTGTTGGGTATTTATTGACATAGTACACGCTTGATATAATCCTTTTTCGGTGTGGATTTCGGGCTGATCTGTCGTATGGCTCGCTTTTGCGTGATACATTGGTTCTGACCCAATTAACCATTGTGTCCTAAGGTCTAAATCCCCAAATTTTGGAGTTGTCTGCTGAGGCCGTATTAAGATTAAAGAATCAATGAATCAATGAATCAATGAATCTTTATTTTACAACGGCAAAGATATTAACAATGCCAGAGGCAATGCCATTTTTCAAATCTGCCATTGCTACATCTACAACACAACAATTACATTAGATTAATACATGTATAGGACCAACGCCTACGGGTGTGTTAGTTCATGTTAGTTCAAGGGTGGTGCCAGAATAGCTTGGCGCCTATGGGCGCCAAGTTATTCTGGCACCACCCTTGAACTATCATGATCGATCCATATCTTGCTGTGGTGTGTCGGTTCTGAATGAGTAAATATAAACTCTAGTCCATGAAAACTAAATAATGGTAGTCAAAACGCCAAGTTCAACACACTAGTAATCACTGCCGGTTCACGACCTCGCTTCGGTTGTGTGACAAAGTTTGTGCCTGCCGTCTGTCTGTTCATCTTGTCAAAGTGTCGTCTGCACATGAAATTGTGATAAAGTCGTTGTCGACATAATCGCAGGCAAAATCGGAATTCAACGGAAAAAGAGAGATGGCAGATGGACAGCTAGCTGCAAGGTACACAGATTCACATCAGCCCGCGTGCGGGTTTTTTTTTTTTTTTTTTTTTGTCGTCACTGAGAATCGACGGGAAACTGGAGATGGCAGAACAACAACTAAATCTCTGCAAGAGGTATAGATCCTCGTGAGCCCCCGCTTAAGCGGGGGCTCATGAGGATCTATGCCTCTTTCTTGAACTAGTGTCTTGGATATTGAAAGGAAAAGAAAAATGAGAAAGTCAGTGGAGGTAACTATGTGTCCAAGGTTGAATGGTTTCCCTTGTTATTTGTACTGCAAGAAAAATTACTTAGTCTGTGATTTGAGTCTCGCGACTTGAACCGTACGCGCGCGAGCGCACACACACACGCGCGCGCGTATGCGCGCACGCAGGAAACAGGAACGCACGTGCTAGAGTAAGAAAGAGTGCTGGGATGAGGGAGAGGGGGTGGTGGTGGTGGAGGGAGAAAGGCGAAAGAGAGGGGAAACAATAAAGGCAGGAGAGATACAGCGATGACAAGAAAGAAATCCGGGTGAGGGGGAGAGAGAAAGAGAGAGACTGAGAGAGAGAGAGAGAGAGAGAGAGAGAGAGAGAGAGAGAGAGAGAGAGAGAGAGAGAGAGAGAGAGAGAGAGAGAGAGAGAAACAAACGCACATGCAAACAAACACACACACACACACACACACACACACACACACACACACACACACACACACACACTCCCCGACACCAAAAACAATCCATACATCCTAACCAGTTTACGCAAACAGTGTCAAAATTATTGACAGCGTTAGAACCAGACTAAAAGCACCTCAAACAAGTTTTCAAAATTACACTTTACAACAACTTCGAAATTACCTGTGAGAAACATGCTGTAAAAAGCTCAACACAAAACACAACCTCAAAACCTCTCACTCTCCAACTACAAATTATTCAGCTTCAAGAGGCACAGATCCTCATGAGCCCCCGCATCAGCGGGGGGGCTCATGAATATCTATGCCTCTTGCGACTTTCTGTATGAAATTTCCTCAAGAAGTGAATCTCAGGGGGAGATAAATCTAGAGTGTATCTGGAAAATGTCCGAGCGATTACGCCCTTGACTGGCCAAGTATGAAGAAATGAATCGGTGAGTATCAATGGTTTCACACTGCGACAAGGTTCTTCAATTTTATACCACTATGGGCACAGGGCTGCTCACTCACTCGTTGTCTGGGCACCCTGGGACCTCCTCGAGTTGAGGAACGCAGGCGTAAATTCTTTGCCGACAAACTTAGGTCGAGAAACAGAGATGTAAATGGTCGGTGGGCAAAGCAAAATTATTCATGTAAGGATAATACATGTATCTTGGATCTTGAATATGACCAGAACAAGCGGCATACAATTTTACGACCCCCGCAAATGCGATTTGCGGGGGTCGTGAAATTGTGTGCCTCTTGGAGAGATATTAGTCATGTTGATTGATTGCAGGTTTTACTTTCATTGATTCGATCCCCTCCAATTAGGTTACATAGATGTACGAAGGCCCACATGATTTGATATATTCATCAGTTTTTGCAAAACAAAACAAAAATATAAAAAAAAATTAAAAACAAAAACAACAACAAAACAAACAAATAACACAAAAAACAAGCCACACACAAAACAAAAATGGGCGTTCATAAAATTAACCAATTACGTCCTGAGGCTAAAATTATCAAATTTGCATATATTGTCATATGAAGGGTATATTACAGATCAGGGGATAGATTAATCATTACAGTTCAAGCATGGTGCCAGAATAGCTTGGCGCCTGAGGCGCCAAGCTCTTCTGGCACCATCCTGAAACTTTTAAAGTCAAATTTATTTTATTTTTAGTAGTGTATCAGGATGAAAAGGGTTAAACGACAGTTGTGTCCTCCATCATCCCGACAGACAGAACACAGCCGTGACTTGGAACCTCGTGACTTATATCACAAATGTGTAGCGTTACAGGAATACATCCTGCTGAAACAAATTACATCTACTCCTGCAGAAAAGCGGAGACTCACGCTTATGGGGATCTGCGCAAGAGATCACCACGGAAACAATCTCCTTTCCGATTCACAACTCCTCTCAGAGAAAACCGCGCCTGTACTAGCCAGACCAAGCTAACATAACATCAGCAGGCCTACACTTCTTGAAATGAGCCGCCATGATGAAAAGAAACTCTTCTTATCACCCCTTCACTACCAGCAGTAAAAAGTTGTTTCTGAAACGACTGTAAATTCAACACCCAAAACTATGCCCGTCCAAGGAGCACAGATACAAATAAGATAAACAAAAAGCATGGAACATCATGAGCCCCCACGCATGTGGGGGCTCATGAGGTTCTATGCCTCTTGCAGTTGGGTGGTGTTCTCTTTGTCTCGGCAGCGAAGCGGTTAAAAAGGAAAAGAAGTTTTGATTAGTTGTAATCTAGTGTCTAAAATACTCCGGAGAGCATTTCATCCCTTACTGATCCGATCAGCGTCGATATTCGTTTGTTTCCCGATGCATGTTTTTGTCTCGCCATGTGTGAAAGTGCGGAGCTGGTCGATAATGTTATGTCCTTAGT
Source organism: Semisulcospira habei (assembly GCA_036245525.1). Lineage (NCBI taxonomy): Eukaryota > Metazoa > Mollusca > Gastropoda > Semisulcospiridae > Semisulcospira > Semisulcospira habei. Next base: position 209,379,757 of record BTPG01000004.1, on the reverse strand, counting down.
TTCGCACAAGATGCGCACAATTTAACTTGCAACGGAAGACGAATACGAAACTAAATATCATTCAATTTCATATTCGAAGACGAATACGCAAATAAATAGTATTTAATTTCGTATTCAACGATGAACAAAAGAACTAAACCTCCGCATTATGTTTCGAGTTCTATTTCAAACTCTTATCTCGCCCAGTGGGAAAATGCACAGCGCGTCGATAATACCCTGTCCTTAGTTTCGCACACAAGAGTCAAATTATAATTAGTTTCGAACACTTAACTTCTACTACCGGCGTGGCCTAAATCGATACTAATAACAAGTATTCGTGTCCTTGTCTCGCCAAGCGAAGGGTGGATTATAATTTCCACGTCGATAAGGTACAATCGTAATTTCGCACAAGATGGACACATGTACTTTGTATTCGTGTTCGGGTGCAGGTTTTTGTCTCGCCAAGGGAACGTGTAAATAATTACGTCGACACGTTAAATATTGCCGTAGTTTCATACAAGATGGACACATTCGTCTAGTGTAAATAGCGTGTAGCGTTCTGTTCTTAGTTTCGCGCGCAATAAACACATTATACTCAGTTTCGTATTTTATAGCTACAAATATATTGTGGGACACAGAAACCAATAATAATAATAATAATAATAATAATAATAATAATAATAATAATAATAATAATAATAATAATAATAATAACAACAACAACAACAATATGCCCCGCAGTCAGTTGCACATGTGTCTTTTTTAATTTTGCGAGTTTCGTATTCGTAAACTGAATGTCCAAGACGTAACTAGCCTTAGCTGGCTGTCGGTAGCGCTTTTTGTCGCGATGATTCCTGCAGGAATCATCGCGACTAAAAGCGCTACCGACAGCCAAAGGGTTAAAAAATATGCTGTGGGAATATGAAACACAATGATTGAGGGCCGGTCTGTTATTTTGCAGCTTACGTCTCAAAGCGCAAGGTCCAAAATCACAGGCAGCCGTTGTTTTTGTTCCTGTCGAAGCTGGTGTTGTTGCACGCAACACGCAAAATTCAGATTGACTTCTTTCATGCAATGTCGTGCAAAGTAAACATATCCTCTCCTTAAACTTATCCTCTCCTCGACGTTATCCCCCAAAAATATTTCACACAGGCTTTGAAAACACAGAGGAGTCTTTCCTGAAATTTAACCCTTTAATGAACTGCCGGGGCAAGGAGAACGCAATTTGGGCGCAAGAGACATAAACCCTCATGAGCCCCCGCAGTCGCGGGGGCTCATGAGGGTTTATGTGTCTTCTTAGTGATCCGTTCTTTATGCCTATTTTGGGTCCCATTTATATATTGGGCAGCCAGGGAGCTCAGACGCTTTTCGGTGCCCGTCTTTGAAATCACCTTCGTCGAGGACAAACAAAAAAAGTTAAGCCCTGAACGTTTAATTTTTTTTTTTTTTTTTTTCATATTTACATCTATTTCTTCACGCGAATCTTGGTCAATGTACAGTGGTTTCTAAAGTGAGATTTCGTGGCAGCGAAACGGTAAAAATAAAATGGACACGAAACGCTGTGGGTCTGTCCTATATAGTTCATCTAATGACCAGGGGCCAGTTGCATGATCGAGCTTAGTCCTGCACCAGCCACTGAGCAAGATGCGCCGCTATAGCGGCGCACCTTGCTTAGAGGCTGATGCAGGACTAAGCTCGCTCATGCAACTGACCCCATGTGCGCAAGAGAGGTTAGACCGGGTTTGTCGGAAGACTGATCTGCTTACAAATTGTCATGAACTCAATAATAATAATAATAATAATAATAATAATAATAATAATAATAATAATAATAATAATAATAATAATAATAGCATATAATAATAATAATAGTTTTAAGGCGCCTATACTTTCAATAAAAATCTCTAGGCGTCTTACAAATGATGTAAAGACAGGCTCCTTCATTAGCATGTCCATTGAAAGGTCCTGGTAAATCAAAGTGGCACAGTTGCAGTACGCGCTGAATTGATCAGTGTTCAAGACGTATTCCATAGGCAATAGATGTCCCTGTCCCCCATAACCCGCCCGTCAGGGCCGTCCATTGTCACTTGGGTGTCGTGGAGGTTAAACCCCGAACTAACCAACAAATGAAGTCAAGGCACCGGTGGGGTAGGAGGGGGAGGGGTTGGTGGGGAAGGGGGGGGGGGGTCATAAGAATCTACGCTTCTTACCGACGGAAAATCTGCAGCAGGTGCCCCACACTGGGTGTGTCCCTCGATTCAGCGGTAACAAACTGAAGGAGACAACCAGTGTGCCGGGCGCTCACGCTTCCTACAGACAGGAAGGTGCCCTACCGGCTTGGAAAGTACTTGAAACTCCTGGTCATAAACTCTCAACAGTGAAGACAATTCAAAGTTCGCGTCCTTTCGCCATCGATCCGCCGGCCTCCGTTTACAGCGCGGAAGGTTTTCATCCAGATCTCCCCTCTCCACGCAACAAAAAAGTTAATAATACAGTTGAGAAAAGCTTGCAAAACAACGCTGATCTTCTGTGAAATGGACGGCTGGCATTTTCTTGCGCTTCCGGTAAGGGGAATTACTCTGCCGGCGTTATTTTGTTTCAAACAAAGTGGATGGGTGAGTTGTGTTTCAAAAGAAAGCGTGCAGCTGGCAAAATGTGTTCGGGCCGAGTTCAGCCATCGCTGACCCGCGCTCGACCGTGCGCTGGCCAGCGACGGCTGAACTCAGCCCAAGGACCTTTTGCTGCAAAGAAAGCAGGTGGGTGGGCCGTTGAAAATGCAGCGGGGTTTAGTGTCTCCTTTCCGGCATGAAGTGATATCAAAGACAGAGGATGAAGTGTCCGCGGATGGGGGATAGTGCTGCGAAAGAGGCGGACTTGGAAAAAATGTGTGCCGGTCTGTGATTTCAGACCTTACGACTGCAAGCAGTGAGTTTCATAACCACAGAACAGCGCACAGATAAGGAAAATAAGTGATGGAGAGTTCAGGTCTCACAAACATTGTTGGTTTGTTGGCTGCTGGGTGGTTGGTTTTCTGACTCCGGTCGGACTGTCGATCGGTTCGTTTGCCGGTTGGCTGAATTGGTGGGTGGGTGGAGGGGTATATGATGTTAGGTGGGTTAGTTGATCGACTGGCTGGTGGGTTAGTTGGGGGTTGGTTGGTTGACTGCTTGGTTGGATGGCTGGTTGCTCCCTTTTATTGTTTCCTTGGTGTTGTTGTTGCTTAGCGCTTTGTTGTTGTTTGCTGTTGTTGTTGCTATTTTTATTGTTTATGCTTGTTTTTGGAGGGTTTTTTTATTATTTTTTTTATTATTTGTTGTTTGTGTTCCTCTTTCTTCATAAGTACGTAACAGGCAAATAAGGAGTACTGCTGGTTTTGCCTCCTTGACCATCGCGACAGGTGTGGATTTTTTTTTTTTTTTTTTTTTGCTGGGGCTTACGCCGCTCAATCGACAAAGTCAACATGAAAACTATCGCGGTCGATCCACCTTCGGCGACATTTAATAAGCTGAGCAGACAAATCTCACACAATTTGGCCAATCTTCTGCGAAAGCGAAGAGGTTCCCCACCGCCAGCGTAATTTCTTTTCCCGACCGATTTCCGTAATGCAAGCTTCAAACATAGGTCTGCCGACGGGCAGACCTATGCGTAAAGATTGCGTTACGGAAATCGGTTGGGAAAAGACATTTCGCTCCCCGCTATTTCTTCCGCACCCACCCGAAGTGCAATAGTATTGGAAGATAATCAATCGACGCATGTCGAGAAAGTGCAAGCGAAGGTCTGTCTCTGGACATGTCTTGGTCCTATACTCAAACCCCCTCAAACTGAGGATGCAAGTTGGCCTGGTTTTTGTGCCAGCAAGAGGCATAGATTCTCATGACCCCCTGCAGTTGCAGGAGCTCCTGAGGATCTATGCCTCTTGCACACAGTAAAGGGTTTAAAGGATCCATTTTGTTTACTCCAAGATGTGTGCAGGCAGACGTGAGGATGCAGATGGAAGTGACATCTGCCTGCAAGAGGCATGCATTGTCATGAGCCCCTGCCGGATGCAGATGATCATGAGAATCTGTTCCCTCGAATAGAACTTTGTAAACTGTTGATTGGTTGAAAAGGACGTGCCTAGCTCTCTCTCTCTCTCTCTCTCTCTCTCTCTCTCTCTCTCTCTCTCTCTCTCTCTCTCTCTCTCTCTCTCTCTCTCTCTCATGTGAATGGGACAAACTCAAGTGAGGGGCTGATAGCGCAAGGAGTACCACAAGGATCTATCCTTGGTCCATTATTGTTTTTGGTCTATATCAACAATCTTCCACTACATATATCTGACCCCAGTGTAACCTGCAGTCTCTTTGCAGACGACGGAACTCTTGACTTTCATCATCATATATATATTGTATAACTAGATCTCTTCAGAGTAGTTTGAATGATGTTTCACAGTGGTGTCAAAATAACTCCATGGTACCGAATCCTTCCAAAACCAAGACATACATTCAATATTCTGTTGTTTTGGGGTTTTTTTCACAAGCAGTGTAGGCACATCCTGAGAAAGTCTTGTTGCTGTCCGGACGTTAAGCAATATGCAATCAATCAATCAATCAATCAATCCAAAACCAAATGTATGCTGATTACCACTAGACAAAAACACCAGCTGAACCCCCCTCCATTAAAACTCGCATTTAATGGCCAGTCTGTTGAGCAAGTCAGGGAGCAGCGCGTGCTTGGAATCACCATAGACGACAAGCTGTGTTGGCAGAATCATATTGCAAATGTTTGTAAAACAATATCTAAAAATGTATGCCTACTTTCTAAACTGAGATATTTCACTGATGAATTCACCAGAAAAAATCTTTTATTGTGCTCATATCAGGCACACGACAAGCGGAACGCCGCTGGCAATCATCTGACCTCACCGTTCACAGAGAGATCTTCCAAGCCACCAGATCCAAAGTCTGCAGAATGATCTCCGACTCCAAACGTAAACACCTTCAAAACCAAATCCTGGAATCCACTTCTTCCAAAACCCTCTACGCCACCATGAACACACTCCTAGGCACTTCTAAAGACTCTCCTCTTCCCAACACACAAAGCAAAGAAGAACTTCCGTCCGCTTTCTCCTCCTATTTCTCCGACAAAATCCAAACTCTGCGCAACACACTCGACACTCTGCCTTCTCCGCCTTGCCTTCCTGACCCCCCCCCCCCCTTTTCCGCACTCCCCTCTCGTCCTTCCGGCCCGTCTCTCAGGATGAAGTCCTAAAGACCATAAAGTACATGCCTTTCAAAACCTGCGAACTAGACCCTCTCCCAGCTTCTCTTTACCGGGACGACCTCCCAAAACTTTTGCCCTTCATTACCGACATCATCAACACATCTCTAGAGAATGGCTCCGTCCCCGATATCTTCAAGTCCGCCATCGTCCGTCCTCTCCTCAAAAAACACAACCTCGACCCAAACGAACTCAAGAACTACCGCCCAGTCTCCAATCTCTCTTTCCTGTCCAAGCTTCTTGAGAAGGTTGTCCTCAACCAACTCAACCTCCACCTCGCCGACAACAACCTCCTCAGTCCCTTCCAGTCTGCCTATCGCAAACATCACAGCACTGAAACAACCCTTCTACATATCCTAAACGACCTGCTTCTCTCCACTGACTCGGGCAACATCTCCCTTCTTACGCTACTCGATCTCTCTGCCGCCTTCGACACCATAGACCACTCTATCCTCCTCCACCGCCTTCACCACTCCTTTGGCATCATTGACTCTGCCCACTCCGGGTTTCTATCCTACCTTTCCGACAGACAGCAGTCCGTCACCATCGACGGCGTCTCCTCCAACCCAGTCAGGCTTTCCTGCGCGCGGCGTTCCACAGGGGTCCGTCCTGGGCCCGGTCCTTTTCACACTCTACACCTCTCCCCTGTCCAACATCATCCAGTCTCACCACATACACCACCCCCTCTACGCTGACGACTCACAACTACTAGACAAAGACAACTCGACAACACTCAGACACTACTGACTCGCACGGCTGACTGCTATGAAGACGTGAAAAAATGGATGACAGCAAACAAGCTCAAACTGAACGACGACAAAACGGAAGCCATGCTGGTAGGCACTCGCCAGAAACTTTCCCAGCTCTCTCCCTCTCTCCACCTTCAACTCGACAGCACCCCCATCTCCCTCTCTGACTCGGTCAAGAACCTTGGCGTTATCCTCGATTCCTCTCTTTCCATGACCAGCTTCGTCTCCGACACGGCCCAGGCATGTTATTTCCACCTCCGCCGCATCAGTCAGCTCAGAAAATACCTCACTACCGAAGCTGCCACCAAACTCGCTGTCTAGTCTCTCATCTTATCTCGCATCGACTACTGCAACTCTCTCCTTTCCGGCCTTCCTCACTCCACCACTCTCACTCTCCAGCGCGTTCAGAACAATGCTGCCCGCCTCGTCCTTAGAAAAAAAAAATCCGACCACATCACTCCCCTGCTCAAGCTCCTTCACTGGCTCCCCATCCCCCAACGCATCCAATACAAGATTCTGTCTCTCTGCTACAAACCCCTGAACAACTACGCTCCTACCTATCTCTCCAACTTACTTCACCCCTACACTCCTTCCCGCTCCCTCCGCTCCGCCTCCGACCCTCTCCGCCTCCAAACTCAGCACTTTCGGCCCCCGCTCCTTCTCCGTCTACGGTCCATCCACCTGGAACACTCTCCCACTCTCTCTCCGTCAGAAACACTCTCTCTCCTCCTTCCAGTCCGCCCTCAAAACTCACCTCTTTCAACAGTTCTAGCACTATATCACCACACTCCCCACCCCAAGCTGACCGTCGTTATGTTTTTTTCACTATTTGTGGTACGTGAGTCATTGTCTAAAGCGTGCGCATGCGTGTGCGAGTTGTGAGTGCGCGCTTAGAGTTATAATTATTATTAAGATAAGCGCATTATAAATACCGTAATTATTATTATTATTACATTTGGATTATGCCTCTACTATCTGGGACGGGAGTAGTGATGCTAACTTAAAAAGACTCAACTCGCTCCACAGAAGGACTATTAAACTAATTGTTGACAGACCCACAGAAAGCATTAGTACAGATGACAAATTCAAGTTGCTAGCTGTCTTACCTCTTCACAAACCTTTTATCTATAATAAACTGGTATTCATGCGCAAAATCACCCTCTCAGAATCTCCTACTTATCTCACAAATTCATTCCGTTTTGCCCATAGGTCCAGCCGAACACCAGGAAACAATATGCTTGTACCAATGCCCCGCTTGGATATTTACTAGTCATCTTTGTCTTGTTCTGGGGCCAAATTATGGAATTTTGTTCCGGCAGATATTAGAGCAGCGCCATCGGTTAGAACATTTAAAACCCAGCTGCTGAAGTATCTCAGGAATACTTGAAATGCTGTAAAGAGTAAACCACGTGACTATGGCTTATGGCTTTTCGTTTCTCACGTGACTATGGCTTTTCATTTCTGAAGTTGGTGTAGTAAACCATCAATACGTAAATAGCGTAGACTCGTTGAAGCTATTCTTGTAAGTGCCTATTTTCCCCCTACAGCTATATCAGTGTATTCTCTTTTTACCATTTTTTTTTTACCATGTAATTTCTTGTAAATACCCGATGCACATATGTATACATGCAAACAATGATTTCTGTTTTCATTTTTTTCTTGTAAATGTATTATTACTTTGTACTTTTACCCACGCGGTTCTGCCCTGGAGACTTGGATGGGGTTAACTACTTTTTTTTCTCCAGGCATTTTGTGTGTGTGTTTGTGTGTGTGTGTGTGTGTGTGTGTGTGTGTGTGTGTGCGTGTGTCTGTGTGAGTGCTTGCGTGCGTGCGTTTGTATGTTTGTGTGTGTGTGTATGTGTGTGTGTGTGTGTGTGTGTGTGTGTGTGTGTGTGTGTGTGTGTGTGTGTGTGTGTGTGTGTGTGTGTGTGTGTGTGTGTGTGTGTGTGTGTGTGTGTGTGTGTGTGCAAGGACATGATTAAAAACAGGTCTATGTACCTAATCATTTATCCTTGAGAAATAAAGTTTCATTTCAATAAAGTTTCATTTCATTTCTCTCTCTCTCTCTCTCTCTCTCTCTCTCTCTCTCTCTCTCTCTCTCTCTCTCTCTCTCTCTCTCTCTCTCTCTCTCTCTCTCTCTCTCAAACTATACCCCAATAGAACCTTTCAAGACCACTTTTACATGAGAAATTCCCACACACCATATTTCCTAGTGTTACGTGTTGAGTCGTAGTCGTAGTATGATATCACACCAGACGCGCGCACGCAAGGTTCTTTTAAAGAAACTTCACTCAGCTGCAACCCGTCACATTTGGCTTAAGGATGCAGACCACACTGGAGTAACAGTTCCAACAATATTTTATTTCAGCAATGCGATCTCCACGCAATGCATTCACAAATGCACCAGCACTGATACAATGTCTCCTCCACAAAATGTCAACACTTCTGACACAATGCGTCTCTCATACAATGTGCATCACTATACACTGCATAACTCCGTCACCGACAATGTACAAACGCGCTTACCAAGAACAATCTTTTATAGTATAACAGCTTTCCAGAATAATCTAGCAAATTCATACGACACAACCAATCAGAACAGAACACGTAACCGAAACTCATAAATGTTGATGAAAAAGAACTTTCTAGAATAGACTACAATAGTCTATAAAATTCGACTGTTAATTTCAACCCCAATTTTGGGAAATCCCGGTGTGTAATGACGTTACACAAAAATACGCTACACAGTTCACGACCTTGCCAGAATTCTCCGGAAGTTTCAAGATTCCGCCTAATACATACTGGCTGCCAACTTCACGCGCACAGAAAACAGCGGAGATTATTCGAGCGGCTTCTAGACTCTTCGGGATTCAACTCCGTATATCAAAAGACAATCAATTCCGCTCTCTGTGCGAACGATAGCGAATCTCATTACTAAAAAGGTACGTGATTCGTAATCATGATAGCTCAAATAAATATCGGATCGTTTCCTACGATTAATACACACATGCTCCCACAGAACAACACAACCACAATCGTAAGCACCTAGTCTTACCGCGCGGTGCTTTCTGGGATCCATAGTACACCACCGGTAAAATGACCATGGCTTACTCTACACAAGAATCAATGACATCGCGCTCCTAACAAAAGCGATAAAACACATGAGAATGAAACAGACAAATCCTTACTATTCATTGTCGCTTACATTGTTTGCTCTACAAAGCAGCGAAACTCAACCGAATCAGCAATTAGCTGCTCAGACCGGCGCAACCGACAAACAGCTGTCGTCTGCTTTGTTTGAGTTTTGGTGACTGGATTCATGTTGTAAAAGGTTCTGTAAAACAGTATACGAACACTCCATTTTTATATCATTTCTAGACAGACCTCGCGACTCCCATTCTCACACAGTTTGATTCATTGTCACCGAGAGCTTAGCTTCGCTCTCGGTGACAATGAATCAAAATGTTTGACTGAGAATGGGAGTCGCGAGGTCTGTCCAGAAATGATGGTAAATATACGAGCACTCCACTTCTAGGCCATAATCTGAGGATGTAAGTGAGGCTGAGTTATGCCAACAAGAGGCACATATTCTCATGAGGTACTGTAGCTGCAACTGCAGGGGCTCATGAGAATATTTGCCTCTTGCATATAATATATGTGAGTGATTTTGGAAGACCGAAAAGACTGGTTGCTTCTCTGGGGAATGGAAAATATTAATCGCAGACATGCCAGCACATTACGGAACCTTCCAAAGGAAACGAGGAGACAGTCGCCTCTTTCACTTCTCGGGGCCAAATGTCAGCGACCAGCGCAACCGTGTGACAGGCAGCTTTAAAGAACATGTCGCAAAGCTGAATTGGCACTACCAATCACAAATGCCCTTAACCCATTTAGCCCCGACGCACCACAGCAGGAGCGTGGATCGACCATGATATTATTTAAGGGAAGTGCATGATTAGCTTTGCGTCATTAGGCGCCAAGCTAATCTGGCACTTCCCTTGAAATATCATGGTCGATCCATCTCCTGCAACTGGTACAAGTCGTTAGATGGCACCTACACAATTTGAGAATGTGGCCTTGGATCTGATTGCATTAATTTGTAATGTACTTTCAAACATCTGGAGCCGCAAAGTGCTATAAGCGTGCGGAAAGTGATACAGAGAATAAAATAAAAATAAACAATTAAAAATTAAAGATTGTGTCAGACACTCTTTCACTGTGTCGCGCGGAGGAAGGGGACAGGAGACGGGGGAAGAAGAGATGAGAGGTTGCATTAATTAAAACATGGTACGAGACCACCATATTTTTAGATTTCGATCGGTGAAACCGTGGTGGTAGCCCTCATATGCACTCCGTCCGCCTTTTTTTTTTTTTTTTTTTTTTAAACTCATTCAAGGAGCCCCGCATTAATAGCTACGGAAGTGTCGTACTGCGTTGCCGGCGGCAACGCTATATACCACACTTCCGCAGCTATCGACGCGGGGCGCCTTGAGTGAGTTAATCAAGCTCGCTTTATAATACAACATTAATGCTTCTTCCTGTGAACCCGTGCGCGTCCAGTACGAGCTCACTTTCTGGACGCGCGGGTTCACGCAAAGAAACACTAACATAGTATCAACGTGACGCGAACACCTTTCATTATTCTAAACAGACGACTATAAAAGCAAAAGTCCACGGGCCCACAACGGCCGCAGTGGGCCCGCGCACGGTTGTGCGCGGGCCAACTGCGGCCGATGTGGGCCCGAAGACATTTTGTTGCAGCGGACAAGATCGAGCCAGTTGGCCGTCTAAGTAAAAACCCACACACGACCCTAACTTCTGGCACAGGAAACTGTGGATCGTTACCATGGACATGCCGACAAAGTCTACACACCAAGCTGTGTATTGGCCTCCAAAACGCTCAGTTCCCGGCATCCCAAAGCGGATCTGCCTCGCTTCCGCTCGCCCATGCGTGCGACCACCTTCCGGTCTATATTTCTTCTATCGCCGATGTTTCATTTCCGGCGTCGCCATGGTCAGCGCCGCATGAGTGAGCTGAACCTATTTTTAAGTCCATCAGTCAATCCCGCGCCACCGGCAAGAGGCATAGATTCTCATGAGCACTCGTGATTTTAACCCCTTCCGGGCCGGGTGTTTCTGGAGGCTTCGTTAACCCCTTCCCTGCCACAACCGAACGTATATTTTGCGTCTCAAATATTCGCTCGCTCAACGACCAACAGCCACAACCCTACAAGGAATACGGATACAAATAAACCAAAGCCAAGGAGCGTCGCCCCAACAGTACCAATAACGTGGAAGCGAAGTGGTGTCAGCAAGAGGCATAGATCCTCACGGCTCCCTGCAAATGAGGCTTTCTTTCGAGCAGTATCGCCATTTATTAGCATGGAGGATTGGCTCTATCTGTTTGTGTCTGTGCCTCGCTGGCTGAGGAAGGTTTCGAGGTATAACGCCTTCGCTGCCAGTGGCCACAAGTTATGTTCCTGAAATCACTGTAAATTCAACGCTTACAGAAATACACTCATCCAAAAAGCGAAAATAAAGCCCTCAAGAGGCATGTATCTTTATGAACCCCCGCAGATGCGGGGGCTCATGAAGATCTATGCCTCATGCTAGCTTTATTGTCGTTTCTTGGGATTGGTGTACTTCTTTGATTAGGGGGCTCATGAAGATATATGCCTCCTGCAGCTCTGTGGTGGGTTTGTGTGGGGATTTTTCCTCGAAAGTGAAATTGTTAAGCTCGAGGCATTTTCTCTCACTGTGACTGCCATTTTTGTGGTGTAGAAGTGACAGGCGTCTCACGTCTTTTGTCCACTGACATTTAGCGGCGGAAAACCGCGACGGCGGATAGCGGCTCAAAAATAGGTGCGTTTGTACATAGGCTTTGGTCGAGATACACTTTATTATCTCGTGTACCGATTCGCAGTATCAACATCGTCTGTTATAATACCATAACCCTATAGGTGTTGGTTATTTTTATTTTTTTGTCGTTTTGTTGCGTGGGTTAAAACGTTACACGTTCAGGGCTTCTGTCTTCTGTCCACCACGAAGGCGATTTTAAAGACGGGGCACCCAATAGGGTCTGAACAAATTTTGACCTCAGCTGGATTCAAACCCGCGACCTTTCGGACGAGAGTCCACCACTCTGCCACCGAACCACCCAGCTCCCCTGTTGCGTGGGATTGCATGTTGGGAAGTTGTGTGTGTGTGTGTGTGTGTGTGTGTGTGTGTGTGCGTGCGTGCGTGCGTGCGTGCGTGCGTGTGTGTGTGTGTGTGTGTGTGTGTGTGTGTGTGTGTATGTGTGTGTGTGTGTGTGTGTGTGTGTGTGTGTTGTAGGATGCAAGGTACATGAAGGCCTGTGTTAGTATGCCATTTGTACGGCGCCTAGAGCGTTTTAAAGTATAAGCGCCTTAACTCATTCAGCCGCGACACATCACAGCAAGACATGGATCGAGCATGACAGTTCATGGGTGGTGCCATATAGCTTGGCGCCCATAGGCGCCAAGCTATTCTGGCACCACCCTTGAACTATCATCCTCGATCAGTCTCTAGAATTGCAATACCGTCCTTTAAGGCCCCGCCACACATGCCCGATTTTGAGGCCGATTCTCGAGCAGTTTCGAATCGGAGTGTGATCGGACCGGACTACAAAAACGTGTGCACTGCCACACATTCCCCGACTTTGTTTTAGCCGACCGGTTTGAATCGAAGATCAAGGTCGTACCTGTTCTGAAATGGCTGCTAGTTTGGACAGTGATGATGATGTGCTTGCATTATCAGCAGTTTTGCATCATATTCGGGAAGAGGCGGGCGAAACATCGGCAACGAAGGTGGTACTGATCTTCCGCCATTTTCAAACTGAAACGACATGCTTTGCGAGACGCGCTCTGATTGGTTGAAGCTTACAATCGGGGCCGATTGGGATCGGAAAAATATACCAGGCTCTAGACACCCGATTCCCAGCCGATTGGGATCGGATCGGATATATGACGTCATCCGATCGCAATTGGATCGGAATCGGCTTCAAAATCGGGGCACAACCGGTATGTGTGGCGGGGCCTTTAGACGGCAACTTCAAAATTTGCGGATTTCGGTCCTGGGCGCAGCACAACTGAGCAGATCTTCAACCTGAGAGTTTACGTGAGAGGTGCCTCCAGCACCAGCAAGACCTCTATCATGTCTTTGTGGATTTTAAGAAGGCGTTTGACAGGGTGTGGCATGCAGCCCTTTGGTCCACCATGAAGCTGTACAACATCAATGCCAACCTGATCAAATTAATAGAAAACCTTTACAACAAGGCCAAATAGGAAATTGGTTAGGACAACAGTCGGAGTCAGACAAGGCTGCTTGCTCTCACCTACTCTTTTCAACGTCTTCCTGGAAAGAATCATGACGGACGCTCTGAAAGATCATGAAGGAACTGTCAGTATTAGAGGCAGAACAATCAAGAACTTGCGCTTCGCGGACGACATTAATGGTCATGCAGGAACAGAGGAGGAGCTAGCTCTGCAGCTGGTAAATCTGGACAGTACAGCCATTGTGTTTGGGATGGAAAACAGCGCAGAGAAGACTAAACTGATGACCAAAAGCGCCAGTGGCATTGGCACTGAAATCATGGCTGGAGGCCAAAAACTGGAAACAGTTAAGAAATTCAAATACTTAGGATTGGTTGGTTGTACATTTCTTAACGTCCCGACAACAACAAGACTTTCTCAGTACCTGCCTGCACTGCTTGTGAAAAGAAACTATACAGAATATTGAATGTATGTCGCCAGCCGGTCTAATACGCTAAATAAACCAAAACCATTTAGCAACACACATCCAATATCAAGAGCTACAAGTAGCGCAGACAGTAGGGAGCGTTTAAAAAGGAAAATACAGGGGAATGGACCAAGGGTAGACAGAAACACATGCCCCAGAATAGAAGGGAAACCCGCCCCGTGGGGCTGACCAGGGTGACCCTGGGAACTAAATTGTAGTTAACCCACCCAAGTCCCCCAGGGCAGACCCGGGTGGGGGTCAAATAATTAGGAGCCATCGTGACAGATGAGGGATCAAAACCAGAAATACTGTCCAGGATCGCGCAGACAACAACATCGCTGACAAGACTAAAGACCATAATATGGAAGAACAGAAGCATGACACTCTGCTCCAAGATCAGACTGATGCGCTCCTTTGTCATCTCAGTGTTCTTGTATGCCTGCGAGTCATGGACCCTCACAGCAGACTTCAAAAGGAGGATACAAGCCACTGAAATAAGATCTTTTCGAAGGCTGCTTGGCATTTCGTACAGAAGATCACATCACGAGCGAGGAACTGGGAAGCAGAATCAGGCAAGCCATCGGGCCCTATGAAGACCTATTAGCCATTGTGAAAAAACGCAAACTGAAGTGGTATGGGCATGTCACGCGATCAGCAGGGCTTGCCAAGACGATCCTGTAAGGCACTGTGCAAGGCCGGAGGGCGAAGGAGAGGAAGACAGAGAACAAGATCTCTCAATATCTCAGAGTGGACAGGACTGAAGCTGAGCGACACACTAAGAATGGCAGAGAACAGAGTGGAATGGAGGGAGCTGGTTGATAAGTCATCAGTGGTGCCCCAACGGTCGGCAAGACTAGGGGACAGATATATAGATAGATAGAATGTGTTAAAACTATACATTATTATATTATTATGGGAGGGAACCTATCTGGCACGATTTTGCAGAATTTGCTTCAGTCTGAGGGGATGAAACTCATCATTGCGAGCGTCCAAATTATTTAGTTTCCGCGGTATCTCTTGTTCATAGCGGAGGGAAACCAAGGGCTGCCTTCACTGAATGTTCAGGTAAAATTCATAGTATATTCGGTGCGGCTAACACTGAAATCTGGAACTGTCTTGCTTGTCTTCATAAACTAGTTGAAATGTGCGTACCCACTACCTTGTTGTCTTTAAGTGGTGTTTTCATTGTATTATATGTTTTATGTTTATGTACCATATATATCTGTAAATGCCCCCCTACCCCCAATAAATAAATAAACTAAATAAAACATAAAACTCTTGATTGTCTGTCAAGTCCAAATTCTCTGGAATACCAGACACGGACGGACGGCCTGACGGACAGACGAAACTGACTGCCATAAATACTGGTTGACTAAACGAATTAAAATGACAAAAAAAAATTAAGGTCCTGTCCATGACACAGCAGCTTTGATCAGAATAAACCGAAAGTGCAAACACGTTAAAATAGCACTTTAATTGCGCATTTGTCGCACATCAAACGGCAACGCTCTTCCATAAATGCATGCTGGCCTGTGATTTTGGACCTTACGGCTTCCAGCCCTAAGGTCCAATATCACAGATCAGCACACAAATGTACTCGATGCGAAATGTGAATTAATGCGAGAGCGATGTTGCTTTGCACTTTTCTCTTTCTCAGAGGATTCGTCACGTCTCAATAGCGGGCTGCAAATAATTGTGCTTTTTGGTTCGGCCGCATGGCAAACTCCATTGATAGTTGCAAAATGAATTGATCCTCAGGAGTCCATGAAAGTCTGCGAGGGTGAAATGGCCTTTTGTGGATGGGGATCAGCTTGGTTGTGGAAGATGGATCGACACTGAACTTTCATTTGGCAATAAGCCAATAGCTCAAACGGTGCAATGAATCATGAATTAATCCATCCGTCCGTCCGTCCATCCATCCACCCAACCATCCATCCCTCCATCCACTCATCTATGCATCCATCCACCCGTCTTTCCATTATCCACCCATCCCCACCCACCAAGAAACCCTCCTACCTCTCCATCCATCCAACCGTCCAACCACCCAGCCACCCATCCATCCATGCACTATCACATCCACCAATACATCAAATCATTAATTCATCTACCCATCCATACATCAATCCATCCTATATTCATACACCCACCAACCACAAGTCAATCAATCAATCAATTAATCACTCACTCACTCAATCAATCAATCAATCAATCAATCAATCAATTCATCAATTCATCAGTCAGCCTCAGAATCATCTTCAGACGATGGGGGACTGTTACTCGTGCGAAACCTTGTACTTCAAAAGGAGGATTTGTTCACTCTCTGACGCAAATGTAAAACTTGTCACCAAGGGTCGAATAGCAAGAAAGCTGTAGAAGAAAATAAAATGTCATCACTCGATTATGTGCGGTGGTCTGTGATTTTGAACCTTACGGCTAAAAGCCGTAAGGTTCAAAATCACAGACTAGCGCCCAAAAACAAACTGTAAAGTTTTTTTGTGTCGTTGTTTTGTTTTATCAAAGAAAAAAGTCTCTTCTTCACTAGCGGTTCTTCCTACCTGCTCTCAAGTTCAGAAAAAAAAAACACAAATTCTATCAACTTCAAAGCATCTCACGTTTTTAATTCGATTCCGGGTGAACATTTCTCTCCGACCGTTCTCCGTGTGGACCGAATTACAGAACACCGTTTCTGCTTTCTCTCTTTTTCAAAAGCGCCGTCCATCTGCTCCAGGCTAGGAGCACCATGAGTCTAGGTCTGGGCAGAGCTGCGGTGCAAATAGACAATTCCATTTTTGTAAAAGGCCAGATTTACTCTCTTTTTTTTTTTTCTTTATTTTTTAGGTCTACACAGTGAAACTTCGGACATAACAAAATCACCAGGGGACTCATATTTTGTGTCGTTATTATGTACCAATTTTGTTACAGCGAACCCAATGCGCAAAAGGACATCGGGCATCTTGTTTTTATTTCCGAAGTTTGTTATAAGCGAAGTAACTTCGGATATAACAAATGGCCAGGACCGCACTTAATTTTTCGGGTTGTTATGTCCGAAATTAACAAATGGCCAGGGGATTCAATTTTTCTTAGTAATAATGTATAAAGGAAAACTGCCGTCGTGACCTATTTTATAAAAACGTGTTGTTAATATCTGACTTGTGTCATATCCGACTTTGTTAAAAGCGGAGTAAGACTGTACCCAGTACACTTCGGACATAACAAATCGCCAGAGTAGTTAGTTTTCTTGCTGTTATCTCCCAAGTTTGTTATAGGCGAAGTATTTTTCACAGGAAAACTGCCTGTCGTGAGATCCCCCCCAAAAGCGTAGTTATATACGACAGGCAGTTTTCCTATGTAAATCACTTCGCTCATAACAAGGTGGGATATAACAAATTTACATAGGAAAACTGCTTGTCGGCGGATATTAACAAAAAGTGTTGTTATATACGACTTGTTGTCATATCCGACCTTGTTATAAGCCAGGTAATTTGCATAGAAAAACTGAATAGAAAAAAAAAATGTTCGACTTTTAAAAAAATTTCGACCTTGTTATGAGCGAAGTAATATGCATAGTGGACCGCTAGAAGAAAATGTTCGACTTTAAAAAAAATTTCGACCTTGTTATGAGCGAAGTAATATGCATAGTGGACCGCTAGAAGAAAATGTTCGACTTTAAAAAATTTCGACCTTGTTATGAGCGAAGTAATATGCATAGTGGACCGCTAGAAGAAATGTTCGACTTTAAAAAAATTTCGACCTTGTTATGAGCGAAGTAATATGCTTGGACGCTAGAGAATCCGTCTAACGACGTATGACGAAGTATTACTGGAAACTGCTGTCGTGACTATTGGTTGTTATATGCCTTGCAACCGATTGTTATAGCCGGTATCAGTCCTTGAAACGTGCTACGCTGGAATGTCGATTTTTAAATTTCGACGATGAGCGAGATTTCTGGAAACTGCCTGTCGTGACCTATTAAAAAGTGTTGTTATATGCGACTTTTGTCATATCCGACTTTGTTATAAGCCAAGTAATTTCAGTCCTTAGGAAAACTGTGGTCTGGACCGCTGGAAAAAAAATGTCCGATTTTTTTAAATTTTCGACCTTGTATGAGCGAAGTAATATGCATAAGAATACAGCGTGTCGTGAGCTCCGACAAAAGGTGTTGCTATATCCGAATTTTATATCCGACCTTGCTATAAGCGAAGTGGACTTTAACCCAATCTACCCCAGACACACCACAGGAAGATAAGGATCGACCATGACAGTTCAAGGGTGATGCCAGAATAGCTTGTGGGCGCCAAGCTATTCTGGCATCCCCCTTGAACTGTCATGGTCGATCTGTGTGCTGCACTGCAATGCAGTCTGCAGAGGACAACGCAAAATTTAAGGATTTCGGTGATGGGGTAGAATGAGTTAACCCAATCTACTGCCACTACATGTACACTGTACGTCTGGATATCTGTGTACATTCAACGCGAAGGAGCTCCAGCAGCCCCATGAACGGCAATGGATCAAAAGTAATTTCAGCAGGAGACATAGATCCTCGTGAGCCCCTGCAATTTGCGGGGGTTCATGAGGATCTATACCTCTTGCAGTAGTGTGGTGTTCATTTTTTATCGGCAGTGAACGGGTTAATGCATTGAAGACATGGATTTACACAAAGATTGACTTGCCCGTCTTTTGCTGTCGCAGGATTGGTTAGTTCGGGTTTAACGTCCACAGCACCGAGGTGATCATGGACGGCCCTGACGGGCAGGTTATGGGGACAGGAAATCTATGCCTATGGAGTACGCTGAACACTGATCAACTCAGGCGCACTCCAACTGTGCCACTTTAATTTACAGACCTTTCAAGGACATGCTATTGAACAATCCGGTTTTTTTCCCGGATTGTGAGTCCAGCTACGGGCCGGACGGGATCGAACCCACGACCCGGCGATTCCCTTCGCTCTCCTGCTCCGACGTCTAACCGCCTGAGCTGTTTCGGACTCTAGTCGCAGGATGTGTGGCTCACTCTGTTTTATGTGAATCGGTGTTCCAAACAGTTCAGGCAAACAATGGTGCGTGCTGGTGTGTGATTTATCACACCAGCACACACTACCGCCATCATGACTCATCTGTAGCCCAGCAGGCAATTGTGCACTGGTATGTGATTCTTGGACTTGACCTGCTTTACGATTATTCTCTCAGTTCTCATCTGACAACCTATCCTTTCTTACAGTCGGTGTTTTCCTTACAATTCACCTGCAAGCGCCTGAGATCCTCGTGAGCCAACGCTTGAAAACAAAGGGACCGTGCACGCGTCTTGTTGTGGGTACGGTTGCCTCATGACGATTTCTGCCTCTTGTAAAGTTTATTTATATCTGTGTCCCTCAAGGAGAAAGTGGGAAAGTTTCTTCAACAGTCAGCCGAAAGATGTGCGTTTTCGAAATCCTTATTTATGTCCCTACAGTGCAATCATCCTCGAATATGATATCGCAAATGCTGCAGCTCGTTGCAGCGGAGGCTGTTTGATTAAATTCCAAGAAGAAAACTCCAACGCAGCGGACGCAATCACAAGAAAACTCCAGCGCAGCGAATGAAATCAAATAAATGAATGAAAACATTTCTTGATGACGTTGGGTTTGTGTGTGTGTGTGTGTGTGTGTGTGTGTGTGTGTGTGTGTGTGTGTGTGGTGTGTGTGTGTGTGTGTGTGTGTGTGTGTGTGTGTGTGTGTGTGTGTGTGTGTGTTCTCAAATGCGGCTAATATGCAGCTTAATGGCGAATTTTCTTACAATGCAACAAAAAAAAAAGCTACTTTGCGATGAGTCGACTGCTATGGCTCACGGGTACGGAATGATGAGGGATCTAATGCGACGGAACTCCGTTTATGAATTTTTTTCAGTTCTATTCTACGGACCATAAGGTACATAGATACAAAGTGGTGTCAGCAAGAGGAATAGATCCTCATGAGCCCCGCAAATGCGGGGGCTCATGAGGATCTATTCCTCTTGCAGTTGGGAGTCATGTTCACTTTTTCTTGGTAGTGATGAAGTGGTTAACTCGCGATGTTTGGAAGATATATGTTCAAAATAACCGCTTTATGAACGAACTAATATAAGCATTTAAACCAGACAAAAGCGGACGGCAACGTACACTGAATATGGGCACATAAAAGACAAAACACTCCCGAGCGCTTGTTTTCACCCCTGAAATATTCAGATCATCTCAACACATTCACATGAGATGAAGGTCGGACGTGAAAATTTAAGGGTAGGGCCAGATTAGCTTGGCGCCTGCAAGGCGCCAAGCTAATCTGGCACTACCCTTGAACCTTCATGGCCTATCCAAATCTAGCACTACCCTTCAACTAGCATATGGTGTGATAATCCATCTCAGGTACCTGACGCGTAAAGTCTTAATAGACGCTTACAATGTTGCGAAAGTCATTATTAGGTGCGCATGACTACTCTTTGGGTGTCGATAGGGCTTTTTTTGTCGCGATGACTCCTATCAACAAAAAAGGGCTACTGACATCAAAAGGATTAAGCTCTTGCATGTCACCGTCTGGGCTCTCGTGCACCGTGTCTCTGCGGCTAATGTATATATTTTTCCGCGAGTAATGAATGAAACCATCAATAAAAAAAAAATAAATAAATAAAAAGGGCGGGCTGCACGCGGCGATAATTGTCGTTCTTGGAGAAGAGTGAACATCTTTGTGTGGCCCATTTTTTGCAACGCAATTTTGCTTCCTGTCCGCGCTGCTCAGTGGTCTCTGATTGTGAATCTGACGGCTCAGAGCCGTGAGGTGCAAAATCACAGGCCGGCGCATACTTTAGTTATGTCAAATGAATAAAATGTTGTTGTTTCCTTCGTCGTTGTTCTCCTTCGTGCACAGAACAACACCGGTTGTCTTGCGGTAGCGAATCGAGGAAGACAACCAGTGTGGGAGGACAGAACACACGCTGGGCTGTCATGTTCACTGCCAGTGGATGCTGACTGTGTTTCTCAGTGAAATCCTGGCTCATTTTACGCCAGAAAGCCCACAACCGGGCAATAGAACTTGGATACAAAGTGGTGTCAGCGAGAGGCATAGATCCTCATGAGCCCCCCGCGGCTGCGGGGGGCTCATGAGGATCTATGTCTCTTGCAGTTAGATCGTAGTCACTTTCTTCCTGTCGGCAGGGAAGGGGTTAAGGAACATTTCTACCAACGGCGGTTTTTACATTTGCATATGAGAACAAAGCATTGAACGGCGTTGCTGGCAACAAAAAGCACAGTTGTAACAATGCGCATTTTCTAGCGTTGTAACAATGCGCATTTTCTAGCGTTGTAACAATGCGCATTTTCTTAGCGAACGGCTCTATGAGCAGGCTTAATTATAGGAACACGGGTACAAACTGGTGTCAGAAAGAGGCATAGATCTTCATGAGCCCCCCGCGTTGCGGGGGACTCATGAAGATCTATGCCTCTTGAAGTTCGATGGCGCTTACCTTCACTTACAAAGATTGATTGCTTGATTGATTGTACATTGCTTAACGTCCCGACAGCAACAAGGCTTTCTCAGGACGTGCCTGCACTGCTTGTGGAAAAAAAAAAAACTAAACAAAATATTGAATGTATGTCGCCAGCCGGTCCAATACGTTAAATAAACCTAAGACATGGGGCCTAAATAAAGCTAAGACCATTTAGCAACACACATCCAATATCAAGAGCTACCGGCAGCGCAGACAGTAGGGAGAGTTTTAAAAACTCAAATACAGGTGAATGGATCAAGGGTAGACAGAAACATGCCCCAGAATAGAGGAGAAAACCCACCCTGTGGAACTAAAAAGTAGTTAACCCCACCCAAGTCCACCA
The DNA here is from genome assembly GCA_036245525.1 of Semisulcospira habei. Lineage (NCBI taxonomy): Eukaryota > Metazoa > Mollusca > Gastropoda > Semisulcospiridae > Semisulcospira > Semisulcospira habei. Next base: position 209,358,179 of record BTPG01000004.1, on the reverse strand, counting down.
GGGCAGACCCGGGTGGGGGTCACTTACAAAGAAAGGTGAACACCTCCCAGCTGCAAGAGACACAGCTCCTCATGAGCCCCAGCAGGACTTTATATCCTGCGATTCATGAGGATATATGCCTTTTGTTGATACGTTAAAGTGTTCTTTGAAGGGATTTGAGTTCTCTGGCTTAAAAATCATTGTCGAGTCAAAGCCAGAGAAGAGAAAAATACTCGTGGCTGTCGGCAATGAAGGGATTAAAGATGTCCTTGCGCATTTTTCCAATTGCTTTCAGATTTTTAATTTTAATCAGCTAACCAAAATCGTGCTGAATCATATGGGCTCCGGATCACGATTTGATACAAGGTGGGATCAGGGGCAAAAACAGGTGGCATCGTAACATTTTGATTCTTGTCAATTCTAGTATTACGCTTGACCCGAGTGGTTGCCCTCAAGTTGTGGATGCTAATGGGATGATTGCTACCATAACGAGGCACAGATTCTCGACATTCTGCAGTGGCTCATGAGAATCTGTGCCTCTTACCGTTTTCACGGCAAGGCTTCTGCTTGTCAGAGATTTCATTTCAGATAATGTGACATGAAGATTATCATTTTAATAATATTTCTAGCGTGGGTGACATTTGAATTAAGATCGCGCTCGCTCTCTCTCTCTCTCTCTCTCTCTCTCTCTCTCTCTCTCTCTCTCTCTCTCTCTCTCTCTCTCTCTCTCTCTCTCTTTAACGGCAGGTACGAAAAATGACATAGTCACTGACTGTTAATATCTTCACCGTTGTAAAATAAAGATTCATTGATTCATTGCTTCATTGATTCTCTCTCTCTCTCTCTCTCTCTCTCTCTCTCTCTCTCTCTCTCTCTCTCTCTCTCTCTCTCTCTCTCTCTCTCTCTCTCTCTCTCTTTAACGGCAGGTACGAAAAATGACATAGTCACTGACTGTTAATATCTTCACCGTTGTAAAATAAAGATTCATTGATTCATTGATTCATTGATTCTCTCTCTCTCTCTCTCTCTCTCTCTCTCTCTCTCTCTCTCTCTCTCTCTCTCTCTCTCTCTCTCTCTCTCTCTCTCTCTCTCTCTCTCTCTCTCTCTCGTCAGTACCCTAGTAGCATTCGATGGTCGCGGTTACCATCTCAATTTGGAAACAGCGTCGCATCATGGTCACGGTCTTTTTGAGGAGTTACATTTACGTAACTGCGACGGACAATTCGAGCCCGTCGCATTTCAGGCTCAACACGACGTCGACCTATGAGATGGTACTGCGACGTCTATGCGACCTTTGAATAAGCCCAAAATGTGACTGTCACAAAGCAGAGGTCGCTGTGCAGTCGCAGCACTGGCTCACACGAGCTCATCCCCAAAAGACCGATGAGACAGTACTGCGACCAAAATGGGACTATGATGAATGAGCGGGCGAAAAATGGTCGCACTTATGTATCATCTGCCATGATCTGTGGATTATTGTCCTTGCCACATACTGTCATCCATCCATCCTAATTTCTCTCTCTCTCTCTCTCTCTCTCTCTCTCTCTCTCTCTCTCTCTCTCTCTCTCTCTCTCTCTCTCTCTCTCTCTCTCTCTCTCTCTCTCTCTCTCTCTCTCTTTTCCTCACTCTCACTGTCCGTGCATGCATCGTCGTCCCTCCGTCCATCTATCCGTCATACCGCCCTATTTTGTCTTTGTTCCTGAACTTCACTGACACACATCATCGGATGCATGCACTCACGCACGTACACATACACATAGCCCTGACATAGGACATAACTATTTCTTACGTTATTTGCCAGATGACGTCGTAAATAATGCAACATCAAGTTCAAAACTCTGCTAACGTTTTGGCTTCCAGAGAGGGATCAAGTGTTGCTGATTATATTATCTCTATTTTCGTCAGAAAGGTTGCTTTCACGCAAAGCCCCAAGTTTCACGCAGAACGTCAAGGGTGGGTAAGTTGGCATGATTTCTTTTTAACTTTTATTTGATAGCTGGGTGCGATGAACTTTGTAAATTTCTTTTTTGTTTCATTCTCGTTGACTCAGTAAAAGGAAGTGTCCAAATTCACCTTCAGACAGTTGTTTTCCGTGGTATATAGTGTGCCTACTGTTGGCGTAGTGATGGTAAACGTAGGGTCGAAGCATGAAACTAAAAAACAAACAACTGCCAAATGGCAATAAGGTTGTTTCAAGGCAACAAAGAAGTGCAGTGCAAAGAACAGTGGTGAAAAATTTGCGTGTAGATATTGGTAGTCCTCCACATCAGTGGTCTCATGTATGCGTTGTCTTTGCCACACAATTAAACATGGCCTAGGAGGCCGAAAATGGCCGGAAAAGGGAAAGTGAGAGAGACAGAGCCAGCAGACTGACAAGCAGACTACTTGACAATAACAGAAAAGCAAGCATGAATGGGATCGAAATCTAACAAATGAAATTATGTTTTCACGTTAAACCCGGTGTCTAATACATATGCGTTTTTAAAGTCGTTTCTCTTGTTTGTGACAGGCGTCACTGGTGGGAAAGTGCAGTCTATGATGGCTACATTTCATGCAGTCCAAGAATACACAGGTGAGTGGGGGTTAGGCTTGTTTCTGTAAAGACTGGTATAGTTGTGTCTTGAAATGTTTATAATGTTCACACTCTAAAAGGGAAGAAGCTCCAGCATTACAACAGAAACGTGTGAACCTCTCTCTCTCTCTCTCTCTCTCTCTCTCTCTCTCTCTCTCTCTCTCCCTCTCACTCTCTCTCTCTCTCTCTCTCTCTCTCTCTCTCTCTCTCTCTCTCTCTCTCTCTCTCTCTCTCTCTCTCGGACTCAACAAATGTGTACTGATGCACAAAATTCTTAACGGGAAAGCTCCACCTTACTTATCTAGGCTTTTTTCGCCAACTGAAAAAAAAATACAGCACCTCCAGGAACAGTCTCTCTATAACAAAAGGCCCCGTATAGACCTGTTCAAATCTAGCCTGTCTTATTCAGGTGCTCTTTTATGGAATTCTCTTCCTCCCACTATTCAACAAACCACGTCCCTCTCTCTGTTTAAAAGTAGAGTACATGATTACCTTTCTAAGACATCGTTATGCTGATCCTTTCTTCTTCTTTGTTTTTCGACATAATACGCTTCATGTTTTTTTGGGTTTTTTTTTTCATCTAGCCTCCAAATTGTTTGTTCAGTTTTCTAACTTGTTTTTGATAGTACACAAAATATCACACCTACTTATATGTTAGATAATTATGTGCGCACGTACGTGTGTATGTGTATGTACAAAAGTGCGCATGTGCACGAGTACATGTATATGTGTGTCTGTGTGCGTGTGTGAATGCGTGTGTGTGACGTTTATTATTAGTTAGTTTTTGTTGTTTGGTTGGTGTTCCTTAAGTAGCTTAGCAAGGACAGATTGTAAGAAAGGCCTGCGCGCCTAATATCTCAATCCTTGGAAAATAAACAATAAAATAAATTGTGTTGTACCGTTTTTTCTAAGCGTGTTTCTTTCTCCGTTGGGTACTTCCTTGGAAAATAAAGTTTCGTTCGTTCGTTCGTTCTCTCTCTCTCTCTCTCTCTCTCTCTCTCTCTCTCTCTCTCTCTCTCTCTCTCTCTCTCTCTCTCTCTCTCTCTCTCTCTCTCTCTCTCTCTCTCTCTCTCCCTCTGTCATATTAAGAAACAGACTTATTGCAAAATTATCTTTTGTACAGAAGTTCATACCTTGTTTTGTTCAGGTGCATAATTATGTATGGAGTTTAACTTCCTCTTCATCTCAGCGCACGATTAAGCTTTCATCAATGTTGTTGATGGAGAAAAACTAATTTTGAAATATAAATAGTTTGTCAAAGGTAACTTCGGTTGTAACAAATACAAAAAAACAAACATTTTCTTATTGTTATGTCTAACGCTGTTGTTAGTAAAATAACATATAGAAATAGTGTAGACAAGACCTCCAAAAAGTGTCATTACATCTGACAACCTGACCATGTTATACACAAAGTTGCTGTACACATGATATTTGTTCAAGTGCTAATGCTTTCACTACTGATGGCAAGTGAATACAAGACACTGTAGATTGTAACATCTAACTGTATCCGTTCTGCCTACAAGATGACGTCTATGGCTACTTCACCATGTGCTTTATCCAGTTTCAGCATTTACGTTTGTACTAAGGGATACAGTGCGACCCATTTCTGATTGCTGTTTTTCTATTTGGTAAATCCCTCACGAGGGGGAATGAAACTGTGCCACACCAACGACATCTGAACGGCTCTTCTTCTATTCAAAGATGACATTTTATGAAGAGAGATCTTATAAAATGGCTCTGCAAACAACAACAAATGCTCGGACCCATCTTCTCTGGCTTGTTCCCCCTTATTCAAATGTGCTGCTTTAATGTTCCTACACCACAAGATCCCCAAATGGATTAGCCTTAATAAGTTAGCTAAAATACCTTACTGAATTTCGATTTCTTCACCATAATGGTTGAAACTGTGAACTGTAGCTGTCTTGTTGCATTCTTGCACTTTTTCGAATGTTAATCGTATGGTACAGGAACATTAAAGCAGCACGTTCCAAACAATTGACGGCAGTACATTTTTTACTGAACTATTGACTAAAACAGTACTGTTATACTGTTATAAATGATCAAGAAAAATTAAACACAATTTGTCATATTTACAGTTTTATGTTTGGTTAGTTTGCAGTTGTTACATTTTTCTTCAGATTGGTTTTTTTTCATAACAGTTTCTGTCAATCTTTAGATAGACTAAGTAGACATTTTGTCCAAGGAGTCATTTGTAATGCATCTAACAGTGTACCTCTTTGTAGAAGAACGTGCGCCTAATGTTTGACTCGGGCTTGACTCTTATAATTATTATGCATGCAAATATTGTTTGAGGAATAAAGAAGGGTGGGAAAAGGGTGGGGTCACAATGAAGCCCAAATGCGACCATTCTGCGACGGTCCCTGTGAACCCTTACTGCGACTCTCCGGTGACCGTCACAAATAAACCCTAAACGCGACCATACTGCGACTGTCGCAAATGAAACCTAAATGTGACCATGATGCGACCGTCGCATCTCCGCATTCATGTCGCCGGAAGTGCTCCTGTGACCCCAAAAATCATAGTCGCCGGACCGCCCTGTGCTGGTGCAAAGAAGCGAATATGCGACCAAAAAGTGAGTCCAAAATGCGACGTAACATTTCCGCTTCATGCTGCTAGGGTAGTTATGACAAGGACGTGTTTGTAAAGATGGCGCCTATAAATACATATCCCTCACTCCCTCATTATTATTATACTTGCATACAACTGTGCTTTGTTAACAGCTTGGTAAGGGCACACACGGGGGGGGAAAAAATTCCTCCAAAAATATAGTCTCAGTTCTGTTCATCTCTCCTTTTCGCGCAGTTCTCTTTCTCTGCATAGACAACCCCACCCCCCACCCCCCAACCCCCACCCCAACCCCACCTCCTGTCTCCCCTCCCTATATACTTTCCATCCAGTGGGCACTGCCGCAAGATGCAAAGAGCACGCGTCACCATAGTAACATAAAAAGCGCCTTAGTCCGTCCCGTAATTGGTGTCTTTATGTAGCGGAGGCAAAACAGATAAACTAATGAATGCGCATGTTTTCTGCCCGCCATTTTCTTGCAGGAAAACCCTGAAAAGAAGTCATCAAGCCACGCTGTTAAAAACATGTCTGGGTCAAACGTCACAAGCCATTGAGAACGGCTTTTCATTTCGACTACGTAGCACTTTCATCAGTCTCTACGGTGGCACCCAAGCCCTTCCTGTTACGAATCAGCATACTGAGGGGCAAAAGAAATGCAACGTTTTTGGAATCATCCGAAACACTAGCGTTTCCGACGATTCCAAAAATGTTGCATTTTGTTTAATCCTCAGTATACTTTTGGGTTGTTTATGCATGACACAAAAGCAGGTGTAAAAACAATGGTATGCCCTGTGCTGCAGATTTTCGATGCCATTACCGTTGTAACATAAAGATGTAGTGAATCATTGCTTTCATTACAATACGTATTACTATGCCCATTTAGCCCGGACGCACTGCAGTAGGAGGTTGGATCGACCATGATAATTTAAGAGTAGTACCAGATTAGCTTGGCGCCGTAATTATATGTATGTGTGTGTTTGGTCTTTTCTCCACCTCAGGGAAGGCGCATCACCACAAAGAAGCGCCAGCCGGGCGACACACTTGGCATCTGACCATGGTGACGGAATCTTCTGTCGTTCAGTCTTGACCGTGCTACCTGTCCAGCGATTTACCCGTTCAGTGCCAGATGTTTCTGTCTTCTTTGTTAGTTTCATATCAAAACCCCATAGACTTCGCAGGAACACTGGTGTTGTCAGCAAGAGGAATAGATCCTCATGAGCCCCCGCATTCGCGGGGGCTCATGAGGATCTATTCCTCTTGCAGTTGGGTGGCTTTCAGATTTTTTCGGCACTGAATGGGTTAAGGCCAAAGGGGATGGAAAATGCTACATTCTCTATTACAGCCATAGAAATCCCTGATGAGAGGACACGGTAGCGCCATGGTCAGCGGATAATTGAACTGAAGATACAATTCTGAGAATGCACAAGGGACCCATCTCGACGAGCAAGAGGTATAGATTCTCATGAGCCCCTGCGAATGCAGGGGTTCATGAGAATCTATACCCTTTGCAGATGTCGTGGACTTCGCCATACATGCAGAGGGAAGCGCTGGTTAGTAGACACGGTGGCACAAGGGTCAGAGGATAATGGTCAATAATAACCGTTTGTCTGCAGCATCGTGCACTGCACGGACCTTTGTCGGTGCGAGACGCCATTGTCTTGTAACTGTTGCTGCTGGTGGTGCTGGTGGTGGTGGTGGTGGCGGTGGTGGTGGTGGTGTAGTTGCTGTTTTTGTTATATCACGTGGACTTTTTCTGCTATTCTCTGTTTTCTTCTTGTTGTTGCTCTTGCTAATGATAGTAATGTTGTTGATGTTGTTGTCGTTCTTTTTGGTTATTGTTTCTTTTTTATTGTAACAACAGTGTACCTTGCTGTGTTTAATGTCGTCGTCATCAAATGTTGTTTTCGTCAATGGCGTAGTTGGTGTCGTCGTTGTTATTATTAATGCTGTAACATTTTGCAGAGTCTGCGCGAGCCAGCCATGATGGAAGTCAGTCCGAGGAACCTGTGCTTATTGAGTTATTGGCAGCGCTCGAAATGTGTTTCAATGGTCTCCAAGTGACCATTTAGTGTAGGCAGTACCGCCATCAATACCGCGAATCTGGTTCAACCACATACTTTAAATTTGGCATGGTAATAGTCGATGGAAAAAGCTATTCAAACGTACCAAACAAAATGACCCCAATAAAAGATGAAGGTCGCGAGAGGTCAATTGCTATATGAAACATAACCATATACTTTTAAGACAAACGTGTCTTCAGGCGCCAAGCTAACCTGGCACTACCCTTGAATTACCATGGTCCATCCGTCAGCCACAGTCATCGAAGACAGCAGCGGCCAACTCCTTACGGAAAACACTGCTGTACTAAACAGATGGACTGAGTACTGCCGAGACTTGTATAACTACAAGGCTGAGCCAGACACCAGCATCCTCCAAAACAACCAGGCTGGGGCCAGGAAGGCCGAAGACCTGCCAGTGTTAGCTGAAGAGGTGGAAACAGCTGTACGCGGCCTGAAGGGAGGAAAGTCTCCAGGTGTAGACAACGTACCTGCTGAACTGTTGAAACATGGAGGAGAAGTAACAACGAAGGTACTCACTACACTCTGTCAAAAGATCTGGGAGCAAAAGAAATGGCCAGTAGAATGGACACAGTCTCTAGTGATCCCGCTCCCCAAGAAAGGAAACCTGAAACAGTGCCAGAACTACAGAACTATCAGTCTGATAAGTCACCCTAGCAAAGTAATGCTTAGAATCATTCTCAACCGCCTCAAAACTTTCGCCGAGGAACTGCTGGCAGAAGAACAGGCTGGCTTCAGAGTTGGAAGAAGCACTGTAGAGCAGATTTTCAACTGCCGCGTCCTGATCGAGAAACATCTGCAGCATCAGCGCGAACTCTACCACAACTTCATTGATTTCAGCAAAGCATTTGATCGCGTCTGGCACGACGGACTCTGGCAAGTCATGAGATCGTTCAACATAGAGGAGGGGCTGATCCAAATGATAGAAGCGCTTTACAAGAACGCCTGCAGCGCGGTTCTACTTAACAATCAGTCAGGCGAGTTCTTCAGGACGACGATCGGTGTCCGTCAAGGATGCCTGCTCTCTCCTGTCCTTTTCAACATATTCCTGGAGAAGATCATGCAGGAAACCCTCCACGACCACCATACTTCAATCTCTATTGGTGGCAGATCCCTGTGCAATCTTCGATTCGCAGACGACATTGACCTCATGGCAGGCAGCAATAGTGAGCTGCAAAACCTGACAGACAAACTTTCAAGTAGCGCAGGGTCTTATGGCATGGAGATCAGTACGGATAAAAGCAAAGTGATGATCAACACCACAAGCGACAGCAGCAGCAACATTCACATGAACGGCCAGAAGCTAGAAGAGGTCAATAGCTTCAAGTACTTGGGAGCCACCCTGTCCAAAGACGGTAGTTGCATAGCAGAGATCCGTATCAGGATAGGTACAGCAACATCCGCAATGGCCAGGCTGGACAGGATATGGCGAAGTAACTCCATCAGCTTCACCATCAAGTATAGGCTTTACAAGTCCCTCGTAGTGTCTATTCTACTCTACGGCTGTGAGACTTGGACGCTGCTTGCAGACTCAGAAAAGAAAATCCAGGCCTTTGAGAACAAGTGCCTGAGGAAGTTGCTCCACATCTCGTACCGCGAGCACAAGACCAACGAATATGTACGGAGCATCGTCACTTCCCTGGTGGGCCCACATGAACCCCTTCTGGCAACCGTGAAACGGCGCAAGCTTGCTTGGTTTGGCCACGTGACCCGACACAACACCTTGTCCAAGACTATCCTCCAAGGCACTCTCGAAGGAAGTCGTCGGCGAGGTCGTCAGAGAAAGAGTTGGGTCGCAAACATAAAAGAATGGACCGAACTCGAGATGCCAGACTTGCTTGCCACCGCCCAAAATAGAACTCAGTGGAGAGCACTGTCTGTTGCTGCTGCCTTTCAGTCCCCCCAACGCCCAGTTCGGGCAAGGGACTGATGATGATGATGATCCGTCTCCTTCTGTAGGGCGTTGGGGCTAAATGGGTTAAGCACACATGTATGTTCTTTCAACAACATTTGACAGGCTTTGTATAACAGGAAAACGGGGGGAAAAGTGTCTTTAGAGATGCACGTTTACATTCACACTGTAAATATCTGTGACGAGTCAACAACATTTGACAGGCTTTGTATAACAGGAAAACGGGGGGGGAAAAGTGTCTTTAGAGATGCACGTTTACATTCACACTGTAAATACCTGTGACGAGTCAGGATGTTGTTTTGTATGTATGGGTTGGTTGGTTGGTTTGTCCTCCGTGTCTTATGCCGCGGTGAAAGGCCTTAGTCGCCTGCCCGACTAAGGTTGGTTAGTTTGGGTTTAACGTCCACGGCACCGAAGTGATAATGGACGGCCCTTACGGGTGGGTTATGGGGGGGGGGGGGGACAGGGAAATCTATTACCTATGGGGTACGACTGATCAACTCAGGCGCACTCCAACTGTGCCACTTTGATTTACCAGGACCTTTCAACGGACATGCTATTGAACAAGCCCGTCTTTTGCCCCTGGATTGCGAGCCCATCTACTGAGGCCGGGACGGGATTTGAACCCACAACCCGGCGATTCCCTTCGCTCTCCTGCTCCGACGCTTAACCGCCTGAGCTATTTCGGACTCTAACTAACGACTAACGAATCGACATGCCTTTTGTCGGTCTCTGACATTTTCCCTGGATTTTATTATTATTTATTTATGTATACCTCTATTACTGTGTCTCTTTCCACGTTCCTGTGTATCTTTGTTTTCGAGGCGTCTAATGTCCATGTTTTAAGGTCCTTCTCTAAGGAAATCAGTTGAGCAGTCCTCTCCCTCTCCCTGTCTCTCTCTCTCTCCATTCCCCTCCCCACCCCCTACCCCATCTCTCCCTCCACCCCAAGACCATCAGGGGAGAGAGTGGAGGGTGGAGAGACCCTCGTGCGCCCATAATACTCCGTTAAAAGACCGTGCGCGCCCAATAAGGAGTGCAGAAAACCGGTTAGTTTGCGCGAGTCCGTCGTCTACACCCGTCCACCTGCGAGAGGCACAGATTCACACGAGCCCTTGTAGACTGCAGGGGCTCGTGTGAATCTGTGCCGCTTGCTGGACCAAGAATGGCTCCACCTGTTTCTCAAAATCGCGAGTGCTACACGGCCGTAACCCTACGACCGACGAGCTTTTTGTAGCCATCGCTCTGCCCCGGTCCATCTGCGAGAGACATAGCTTTTCATGGGCCTCTGCAGGCTACAGGGGCTCAGTGAGAATCTGCGCCTCTTACCAGATCAAGTTCATCACCATCTGTACCTCAGACGGACGATTTTATCTGGGTTGCGCGTGCGGTTGCTGAGCAGTTTGCGTCCCTACTAATGATGCTGTGTGCGGCAGATAACTGGGAAATTAAATGCCAGGAGAAGCTTGGATGAGTAGCCGCGAGGCGGAAGTGTATTAACCCCTTCACTGCCTAGAAAAAAGCGAACACGGACCCAACTGTAAGAGGCATAGATCCTCATGAGCCCCCGCGACTGCGGGGGCTCATGCGGATCTATGCCTCTTGCTAAAACTAATTTGTATCCCTATACCCTTCGACGGCACTGCTCAGCAAGCGTTTTCGAACGAACACGGATTTCATAAACGAAATATGCATCCAGTGGCGTGGAAGGGGTTAATAGTAGATAGGGATGGATGCAGTGGGAGATGGATGGACCATGACAGGTCAAGGACAGTCGCCAGAAGTGGCAAAGACACCACACACAAAAACATCGCTTAGAATGGACAAGAGTGTTAGAATAACACATAGGAGGGGAAAGAAGGAAGTTCATTAATTATCGAAAATACGAACTGATGAACACGAAACAATGAAAGATTGCGGACAGGCCCTGATGAGCTTGGAAGGAAGAGTGGTTCGGATGGACGAGTGGATGGAATGATGAATGGATGCATGAAAACGTTGAACGGATAGCGCTCGGCGTCTTTCATTCACCATGAAAGTGATTTAAAAGACGTGCCGGCACCGAAAAGAGGTCAGTACAAATTTTGACACAGCTGGGTTCCAACTCACGACCTTACACGGACGAAATTTCAAAACACTACTACCTGAGCTACCCAGCTCCCGGAATGGATGCATGAAAAAAGGGACGCTAGTTTTTGTATTTCATTCACAAATCTGGTTTGTCAGTACAACATTAACTGATTAATTTCTTGAGCCCTGACAAACTACAGCAGGAGACGAATTGACTAGGCTATTTCAAGAGTGGTGCCAGAATAGCTTGGCGCCTATAGCAGCCAAGCTGTTCTGGCACCACCCTTGAACTACCACGGTGGATTTGCTACCTGAACTGGTCTGTAGTCTTTTGAGGACTCTTCAAATCGCAAATCTGTGAATTTCAAACTAGAAAATGTGTTAGACCAAAAAAAATCTCCACGCGGATTGCACAAACTTAATTGATTTCCTAAAATATAAAAGGAAAGAAACAGCCGCAGCGTATCTATGCGACGACACGCAGAGAAGGAGGAAAACACAAAGATTGGATTCTAATTGCTGCAACAATCTATAGTAAAACAAAATGCGCAACACAAAAGACGCAAATCAAGTTTCATTAACCCTTTCCCTGTCAGCGGACACAAACTGTGAGTTTCAAAATCCATCACCTCAATTAACCCCATCAACGGAAACACGGAAAATGATAAACGAGATTTTTTTTATTACAAACAAAACGCCATTACCTTGAATTTATCACGGTTTAACCCTTCCACTACCAAGGAACGCAGATTGTGTTTTTGAAATTATTGTAAATTCAATGTCAGACGGGCAGCCCCAGACGTCTAAAGAACATGGACAGGTCTGCAAAGTGGTGTCGGCAAGAGGCATAGATCCTCATGAGACCCCGCGACTGCGGGGCTCATGAGGATCTATGCCTCTTGTAACCGGACCCTTTTCTGAATGGAAAAGCTACAGTCTTTCTCCGTTGGCAGTGAAGGGGTTAAGCTAGGTGTCTCAAGACAAGCGACTCCTATGTAGGTCACTTCACTGAATGGCGAAGTTTTTATTCGGCATTTAATCTGTCATGATTTCCAACATAATGAATCCCTTTGCGCTTGCAGGTACCGGTACTGTAACCAATACCGGCGGCGGCAGGCTCAAAGGGGGCTAATTTGTAGGATTACGACATGTGACTCCTACGTAGAGTGGTTTTCCAAACCACGTTGCATGCCAGCATTGTGCAGGTCGTGCCATTTTTCGTGTGAAACCCAACTCCCAGCGGATGCTATCTTTATTTGCAGAGCGGCGACTTAAAGTGCAAGCTTATCTGAAAACCATCAAAGTTTTCGACACATTTTATCGAACATCAGGTCCGGTTACAGTTTTTATCGACACAAATCTGCAGGCCGATCCACGTTTTCGTCCATCTTTTCCGCGCTAACGTTTGTTTTATTGGGTCGGGATTGGGATCCGGCGAGCGATTTTTTTTTAACTAGAAAAATAGTGCCCGTTGATGCTATCAACTTGATGCTCTATTCACGTTTCGCTTCTGGCGCAAACTGGTTGGGAACGACCTACCGTGGTAGCTCAAGAAGAGGCAGTGCCTGATAGCTAATATGTAACGCCTGATGATAGTGAAAAATGGACGTTCCGACAGCGATATATCATCAGAAGAAAAAGTGTGTGTTTGTCTGTGATTTTGGACCTTAGAGCTTTGAGTCGTAAGATCAAAAAATACAGACCTGTAAACATATTGGAACGTCATCCTTTCCGTTTCTTATAAGGTCAGGTGTGCGACACTTTCACGCCAAGGAGATCTGTGAGGTGGGTTTGTTTTTTTTTTTTTTTTTTTTTTGTTTTATATTTAAGGTCAACGGCGGCCTTTTGTGATTTTCATTAATAACTGCAAATTTCCACCTCACGGAAAGCGTGACCTTTGGAATTTTACACTTTTTCTTGTACAGGGACATTAATTTTTAGTTCTGACAAAACGCAGTCAGTTCACCCTTTGCGTATTGGTAGCGATTTTAGTCGCGATGATTCCTGTAGGAATCATCGCGACTAAAACCGCTACCGACACGCAGAGGGTTAATGAAATAAACCTCATCTGTTGTTGTTTTTTGTAAATCCTGATCACAAGATTACTGCCAATGGTGTTAAACGCACAAAAATAATGATAATAATAAAAATTCATATGACACTTAACCTTGAAGCGAGACAATATTAAAAACCTGTTGTATCGGCGAATTTTAGCATTTAAAACCTGCCATGGAGACTGACTTGATCGCTTTAGCGAGAAAGGTTTTTAGGGCAATTCTGAAGGCTGTTACAGAAAACGCTGTGGAAAACACCAGACTACCGATCGTTCCAACAGCGTGGGCCTTTGTAGGCAAAAAAAAAGTGAACAACCAACAAGGAAAGAGAAACACTTTGGAACAGGTTCAACAAACCGGTTATGTTCTAGACCAGAAACCGGTTTTATTCTAAAGCGTTCTTCTATCTTTGTTGGTTACTGTGTTGTTTTCTGTGTTCGTCGGTTCAAGGGTAGTGGCTAAATATGCTTAGCGCCTTTTAACCCCTTGTCTGACAGCTGAAGTAGACTGCGTTTCTTCATTAATTCAACGCCAGAGAGCCCAAACCGTCCCAAAGTGATGTCAGCAAGAGGCATAATCCTCATGAGCCCCCGCAACTGCGGGGGCTCATGAGGATCTATGTCTCTTGCACTTAGGTCTTTGTCACTTTTTTCGGTAGTCAAGGGATTAAACACTGTCTGTGAATGCCAACAGGTCCTTTTTTCAGGACAAAACGAAAAACGCACAGTAAACCTCTGCAGTTCCCCACAACCCAACTCATTTGGTTTTCACTCACATAACCTTCGATTGAAAATCGCTTCTTTATAGTAACACAGATGGAATCAGAATTGCCTAGAGGCACAGATTCTACTGAGACCCCGCTTCAAGCGGGGGCTCATGAGGATCTGTGCCTCTTGCAGATGGGTAGGTTCGCTGTGTAATTCCTCCGTACAGTAAGGTTTAGTCTAAAATCCCGCGGGTTTATCGCCAATTCTTTGACTTACTCTCCAGACCTAAAGGGTTAGGACAGATCCAGTGGGATTTTTTCGATTTACCGTAGATAAGTGTTGGCGTTTCTTGCGCTCAAACGGTGCAGTTCGCTAGTTTCTGGGTTTCAGCGTATCCCGTTTTTCAAGCTCTGGCATAGTACAACATTGTCGAGTTGCACGTAATTTGCATAGTTCCAACGCCTTTGCTTTCATCTGTTTTCAGCCCCACACAAAAATCTCGCTGCAATGCAGTGGGACAGATGGATGGCAGTTTCTGGCCTGGAAACGTTTCCTGCAACTGCGGGCAGGAGACCAAACGACTGGTACGAACAGTTCAAGGGTAGTGCCAGAATAGTTCGGTGCCTATATAGAAGTCAAGCTGTAATTCGGGGACCAGCCTTGTACTAAAATTGTCGAGCTGGCTGTTAGTCAGTATCCTGATCAATATCGGTACGACATCGAATGGGAACCTCGCGCTGGGACCATATGGCGTTGAGGCGCGTCCCCTGGGTGGTGGATAGGGGGTCCCTCGTGAGAGGGGTGCACCGAATGAAATAAGGTGCCGTGAACCAACATGGTCTAAGGGAAGGTGACCCCGACAGAAAACCCCTGGTCCTCCTAGTAAGGGGGTTGGGCGTGGGGGTAGCTTCCCCACCCTGCAAAAAAGGAAATAGCTACAAAAACGCCGACGAAAAGACTAACAGTAATTCCATTCCTGGAGGAGGAAGGTTCTTCTGCTAGAAGACTTATGACGTCCTGTGGTGAAAGCCGGAAGTCTTCGGAAGCCACAGGACCGAGCCGCCTCTCTCTATCCAGGGATACAACCATGGGCACATGGAACGTCAAGACCATGTACCAGAGCGGCAAGGCCGCCCAGATAGCAGCGGAAATGCAAAAGTACAACCTTTCCCTGCTAGGCATCAGTGAAGCCAGATGGACGCAGTCTGGCCAGAAAAGGCTGTTAAGTGGGGAGATGATTCTGTATTCAGGTCATGAAGAGGAGAATGCCCCCCATACAGAAGGTGTAGCATTCATGCTGTCGCCAGTGGCACAGAGCGCGCTGAGGGGCTGGGAACCTCTTGGGCCAAGAATTATCACAGCAGCCTTTAGAACCAAGAAAAAGCTCAAGCTGAACGTCATCCAGTGTTATGCACCCACTAATGACAGTGACGAGGAAGAGAAACAAGAGTTCTACGACCGACTCCAGAGTGCCTTGGACAAATGTGCGGAGCGAGACATCACCATCGTCATGGGCGATTTTAATGCCAAAATAGGGGAGGACAACACCGGATACGAAGAGGTGATGGGGAGACAGGGACTAGGCTCGGAGATGAGTGAGAACGGGGAGAGGTTTGTAGACTTTTGTGCTCTAAACCGACTTGTCATTGGAGGCAGCATCTTCCCACACAGAAGAATACACAAAGCAACTTGGGTCTCACCTGACCATACAACAGAGAACCAAATAGACCATATCTGCATTAGCAAGAAATTTAGAAGATCCCTTCAAGATGTTCGAGTGAGGAGGGGAGCAGATGTCGCCTCCGACCACCATCTGCTTACCTTAAGAATGAAGCTCAAGCTAAAGAAAAGCCGCACAGAGACAACAAGAAGACAGCGCTATAATGTAGGCCTCCTGAGAGAAACTGGAGTTAGAGAAGAGTTTAAACTGGTGCTGTCCAACCGGTTTCAAGCGCTACAGGAGCTACTAAATGAAGAGGAGGCGGTCACCACAGAGCAGCAGTGGAAGGCAGTTAGAGAGGCGCTGAACTCAACCTGCAAAGACACTGTAGGGTTCAGGAAACACCATCACAAAGACTGGCTGTCGGCACAGACCTTGAAGAAGATAGAAGTGAGGAAGCAGAAGAAAGCAGCTGTCAACAACAGTCGCACAAGAGCAGCCAAAGTAAGGGCACAGGGGGAATACTCGGAAGCCAACCGCGAAGTGAAGAGTAGTATCAGGGCAGACAAGAGGGCCTACACAGACAGCCTGGCAGCGGAGGCAGAAAAGGCAGCAGGCAGCGGCAACATGAAACAGCTCTACGACATTACCAGAAGATTGTCAGGCAAGTATGGCCATACAGAAAGACCAGTAAAAGACAAAGAAGGCAAGCCTATTGCAGACAGAGCAGACCAACTCGACAGATGGGCCGAGTATTTTGAAGAGTTACTGAACAGACCGAGCCCACCCGACCCCCCAGACATCCAGCCGGCAGAGACCGCAGAGACCATCAGCTGTGACAGACCCAGCCGGGAAGAGATCAGAAGAGCAGTGGCATTCTTGAAGAACGGCAAAGCAGCAGGCCCAGATGGCATCCCAGCGGAGTCTCTGAAAGCAGACCTAGAGACAACAGTGGAGATGCTGTACCCACTGTTTGGAAAGATCTGGGAAGAGGAGGTGATGCCGGCTGACTGGAAGGAGGGGTACCTAATCAAGCTTCCCAAGAAAGGTGACCTCAGCAAGTGTTCCAACTACAGAGGAATCACCTTGCTGTCAGTACCAGGAAAGGTCTTCAACAGGATCATCCTGGAGAGAATGAAGAGCTCCGTTGACCCCCAGCTGAGAGACCAGCAAGCAGGATTCAGGAAGAACCGATCATGTACAGACCAGATCGCCACTCTCCGCATCATCGTGGAACAGTCTCTGGAGTGGAGCTCCCCGCTGTACATCAACTTTGTGGATTATGAGAAAGCATTTGACAGTGTGGACCGAGAGACTCTGTGGAAACTCCTACGACACTACGGTGTACCCACAAAGCTCGTCCGCCTGATCAAGAGCAGCTACGATGGCATGACATGTCGCGTGATCCACGAAGGGCAGTTCACCAGGGAGCTCCAGGTCAGAACTGGTGTCAGGCAGGGGTGTCTGCTGTCTCCGTTCCTCTTCCTACTGGCCATAGACTGGGTCATGAAGATGACCACAGAGCACAGACGAAGTGGAATACAGTGGACACTGTGGACACAGCTTGATGACCTCGATTTTGCAGACGACTTGGCATTACTGTCCCACACTCATCAACAAATGCAGGACAAGACCACGAGGCTTGCTGACATCTCGTCCCAAGTTGGCCTCACCATTCACAAACAGAAAACAAAGACAATGAGGCTGAACGCAACCAGGGAAGAACCAGTCTTGCTTGCTGGCACCCCGTTGGAGGAGGTGGAGTCCTTCACCTATCTCGGGAGCATCATAGACAAAAAAGGCGGCACTGATGCAGATGTCAGAGCACGAATCGGTAAAGCCAGAGCAGCCTTTCTCCAGTTGAAAAAAGTGTGGAGTTCCAGAGAGCTGTCACAACACACCAAAGTCCGAATTTTCAACTCCAATGTAAAAGCAGTTCTCTTATATGGAGCAGAGACTTGGAGATTGACAAAAACCACAGTAAACAGAGTACAGACCTTCATGAACAGTTGCCTTAGAAGAATTTTGAAAATCCACTGGCCAGAGAAGATCAGCAACGTCAAACTCTGGGAGAGAACAGAGCAGATAACAGCAGAAAATGAAATTGGGCGAAGAAGATGGGGATGGATCGGTCACAGTCTGAGAAAGCCAGCTTCCAGTATCACTAGGCAGGCATTGTCATGGAACCCCCAGGGAAAGAGGAAAAGAGGTAGGCCGAGAAACTCCTGGCGTCCAAGCAGACATCAAGAGACTGGGAACCACCTGGAGTAGAATCGAAGGAGAAGCACAGGACAGGAGTTGCTGGAGGTCTCTCGTCGACGGCCTATACCCGGGTAGGGGTGACAGGCGTAAGTAAGTAAGTAATCGAATGGGAAGACTTCTGACGGGTAGGGTGGGGTGGGGTAGGGTGGAGTATGTATGGGCCTTTTCGAACGCAGGGATCTCATCATGCACGAACAGAACTGAAGTATAGAAGCACCAAGTTAGTCTGGCACCACCCTTGAACTGACAAGGGCGATCTGTCTCCTAAACTGTAATGGGACAGCTCCCAGAATTCAGATTTCCACCTCAGGGGCCAGTTGCATGAGTGAGTTTGGTCCTGAGCCAGCCACTAAACTACAGCGGAGCACCTTTCTTAGTGGCTGGGGCAGGACTAAGCTCACTTGTGCAACTGACCCCAAGGTTCATTGTAAATTATTCAAGCAATCAATCAAGCAAGCCAGCTAAGCATGCAACCGTTTTGCTCAGCATAATGTACCAGCACAGACCAGTACGCCAGTTAGTAATTTGACGTAGTGTCCACTCTTTGAAGCAAAGAAGTGACGTAATAAACATCAATTTGACGTAGTGCCCATTTTTTGGCGCAAAAAAGACGCATTACACTAACAATTGTAGTGCCCATCTTTTTCTAAAGGGCGCAAGTCTGTTTCGTTGGTCTTGTTTGTTTTTTGTTTTGTTTGAGTTTTTTGGGTTGTTGTTGGTGTTGGTTTTGGTTTTCTGTTTTCTGTTTCGTGTTGTAGTTTGTTTCTTTGGTTGTTTCTTTGTTTCCTTGTTGTTGTTGTTGTTGTTTTTAAATTTGTTTTGTTTGTTGATTTCATTTTGGTTCTTTAACTCATTCTACCCCAGACGCACCACAACAACAATAGATGGATCGACCATGATAGTTCAAGGGTGATGCCAGAATAGCTTGGCGCCTATGGGCGCTCGATCTGTGTCCTGCACTGCAATGCAGTCTTCAGAGGACAACGGCAAACATTTGTGGATTTCGGTCTTGGTGTACAATGAGTTAAGGTTAGTTTTAAGATTAAGCTTAAGCTTAAGCATATGGTAAGCGATTTTATTATTAAAACCTGGTATACACATTATTTTTATCAGTGGGTTACCAACTGTCGCCCACTTAGAGGAACACCAAGCAAAAATTACTGCAAAATATTTTTGGTCGCAAATATAGTACGTACGAAATTATCTATTCAAAAGTTGTTTGTGTTAACTGTATTCAAAAAGCTCTAAGATAACATACACGCGACTCTTACGTGCAGTATCGCCAACATGGGTTGTCAACAGTTGTGTATTAACGCCCAAAACCTCCAGATAGAGGTTTGACTGCGCAGTGTAGACGGTGGTAACCGAACGCACGGTGCATTCTGCATAAACGCGGAGATTACTCGAGATAGCAAGAGACGTAGATCCACATGAGTCCCCGCGTCCTGCGGGGGCCCATGAGGATCTATGCCTCTTGAAGGTCGATTTTTTGTGTTTTGTCCCTACCGTAAAGTAGTGTATCACGCACGTCCCACTACGCAAAAAGAAACGCACGTTCCACACCCATTCCAAGCTCGAGTGACTGACCTTTACAGAAAAATAGACTACCTCACGCAGTCATCTTCTTCACAAACTATATTGTGCGTCTCGATCGATCTGCGTTCGATGAGCAAAAGGTTCTCGGGCCGACGTCTGGCCTTAGCTGGCACGCGCACATCCGTGCGCGGGCCAGCTAAGGCCAGACGACGGTCCGAGGACCTTTTGCTCATCGGCGGATCTATACTAAATAGTTTCACCTCCGCAAGTTATTATTTATGCACTGTCAACTGTCAGTAGTATCGTCTATGCAGCATTAAAAACCACCACCAACACCAACAACAACAAACAACATCACTGTAGCTGAAAACGGATCAACCTTATGACAGCTTATTAGTAGTGTCAGATCTTCAGGGCCGTAAGGTCCAAAATAAACAGAATATAAATTAAGTCTCTCCTTTCAACCAGCATGATCGGCCTTTTTTTTTTTTTTTAGTTGGCGTATTAATTCAAAGAGGTGACAGTGAGTGGAGGACTACGCCATGTGTGGGCAAAAGACACCAAGCCCATTATTTGCGAAAAGCGAGATTTTTATTGTAATACCATGAAAATCTCGCTTTTCACAGAGGCTTACTGCCTTTTCCTTTTTCTAGGGCAGAACGTGTCAATACTGAGGATGCACCCGACAGAAAAAGAAAGGTGAGATTTAAACATGGAGAAAATTACAAAATGGAAACTTATGCAAGAGGGTGTGCTACCTAGGAATGCCCAGGTGTTGAAGGGGTGGTGGGGAGGGGGGGTGGAGGGAGGGGGTAAAAGGGGGGGAGCGGCAGATGCAGACACAACAAAATGAAACACAGGGTAGGAAAGAACAGAACGCAAAAGCAACGTTTAACCATTTAACCCCAATACTGCATTTCGCAAATTGTGCAGGTGTCAGCTAACGACTATTTGCCATTTGCAGGAGAGGCATCGACCATGATAATTCAATGGTAGTGCCAGATTAGCTTGTCGCCTAATGTCGCCAAGCTAATCTGGCGTTACCCTTGAATTATCATGGTCGGTCCATCTCCTGCAGTAATGCGCCGGGGCCAGATGGGTTAAAAAAAGTAAACATACATAAATATATAAGAAATTGTGTTTGCAAGTGAAAAGAAAAATACATGCGGAAGGGAGTAGGAGGGGGTGCTCGGGCGCGCGCGCGCGCGCACACACACACACACACACACACACACACACACACACACACACACACACACACACACACACACACACACACACGCACAAACGTTTATCCACCTCGTCCCCCTCCGTCCACTTCCCCACCACCACCACCACCACCACCCGCCCCTGCCCCCCCCCCACCACCACCACCACCACCACCACCTCCATCCACTCCCATCCCCCCACGACACACACACGCTTCTCTTCAGCCTGAAGCACGAGGGGGTGGGGTATCTAGTAAAGAAAAAAAAAGAAAGAAGATTAGACATCAAGTTGTGTTTTTTTTAAAGAGAAAGTAGGATTTTTTTTTTAAAAAAAGGTTGAGAAAAAGGTTACAGGAAAAGGCTACGGTAATATTGTTAAACGCACGCGATCTCAGAGCGACAGAGGAGCACCATGAAAAGTTCCAGTCTCTCTGAAGTATTCAACTTTCAGTGTTCGAGCACGCAAACTTTAATTACTCCGGGCCGTAAGGTTCACAATTCCAGACCACCACACAGTGACCGCGTGCTTTAAATTAACACCAGTGATCTTGGTCGCTGAGAAAAGTTAACGTGCAGTCAACTTCGCTAAAACAAGGTTGGCTATAAAGGAAAAAGACAGAATATCCCCAAGAATAAGCGAAGAAAGAAACACGCTCAGAAGAAAACAGTTACAACACAACTGTTGGTGTGGAATTTTATGAATATGCTCCCCCCCCCCCCCACCACCACCCCACCCACCCACCCACCCCCACCCACCCACCCACCCACCCACCCACCCCCACCCCTGCCCACCACCCCCACCACCCATACGCCACCCACCCTTGAAAATGTAAGGGGAGGGCAGGGGGGGGGGCTGAGGATGGGAGGACGAGAGTATCCCCTGGTCATCCAATATCTGTTGAGAAATATTTTTTATGAAGAAAAACATTGGAGAGCATCCCAGGCCCCGTTGTTTGATAGTTCGGAGGCTGGAAAGCAACATGTCAGGTACGCTTGCCCCCTCCCCCCCCCCCAAACCCTTTGCTCCTCCCTTCTAGTATAGATCAAGCAATCAATCAATCAACCAACCAATCAATCTTCCTCCACTATTCATACTACAGGCCAGCCTCGGTATTCCGCTCTCCAGTTTACCGCGGTACTGGATATAAAACGGACAGGTCTTAGCTGTTAAACACCCTCGGTCCAATGCCAGCCTTAGCTGGCCCGCGCACGTCCGTGCGCGGGCTAGCTAAGGCTGGCATCGGACCGAGGGTGTTTTGTTGTTTTTTTCCTGTCACAAGTCTATACAAACTCAGCACTATAATACCGCAGTCTGGGCCGACGTCAGCCATAGCTGGCCCGCGCACGGACGTTCAAGGCCAGCTAAGGCTGGACGGTCGGCCCGAAGTTTTTTCCCCGTCATAATTCTATACAAACTCAGCACTATAATACCGCAGTCAGACTTTATGTTATTGTTCTCTGGCAGCGCGATATGATGAGGCTTTGCTGTATTTAGGAAGGCTTCTTCGGGGACCCCAAACACGCTTCTTTGATGTAGGCGTACACATAATTAATTTAGCTTACAATAAACTTCCAGTAAAACAAAAAAAAATTGTTGTTTCTGTATTCGAAGTAATTGGTACGGAGGTGGCCTATACCAGTGTCTGCATTTGCAAACTGAAAGGGCAACGTTGGCTCGAGGACAGTTCATGAGCAGTTTTATCTCTTTACTTGTCTTCGTTGTCTTCGTTATAATCGTGTGTGTTTGTTGTGTTTTTTGTGGGTGGTTTTGTTACTGTTTTTTTTTGTTGTGCGTTTTTCATTCTTTTTTTCAGTTTTACAAAACAGTGTGTGTGTGTGTGTGTGTGTGTGTGTGTGTGTGTGTGTGTGTGTGTGTGTGTGTGTGTGTGTGTGTGTGTGTGTGTGTGTGTGTGTGTGTGTGTGTGTGTGTTTGGTTTTGTGGGTTTTGTTTTTTTTTGTTTTTGTTTTTGTTTTTTTTTGGGGGGGTTCTTAGTTTGTTGGTGGTTTTTTTTTTTTTTTTCTGTTTCGTGTTATGTTTTTTGTTTGTTCGTTGTTTGTTGTTGGAGTGGGAGGGGTGAGGGCCGGGGTGGTTATGGGTTGTTCTAGTTCTAGGACTAAACGATTCTATTTGGCGAGATTTCTGTATGCGTATGGTAGTCTGGCTGTCCGTCTTTTCCCCCTATTTCTCTGTATATCTCAGGCTCTCTACACCCCTTACAGGAAACCCGTTCGGATTGCCGAAAGTTAGTTTCCAGGACTAAAGAATTAGACCCGCCAGCTTAGTGCGACTGTCGGCGTGTTTGCCTGTCAGTCTGCCTGTCTTTTCACTATCTATCTGCAACCTTAGCTACCGACACCCCGCGTGCTGCAAGTTAGTTTCTGTAGTTCTTGCACTGAAAGAGCAGTCCGGCCAACATAGCGTGTGCATCGGCGTCTCTGTCCACCCACGTCTTCATCAGTCTGTCCCTCAGCACAGACTCCCTTTACCCTTGAGCTACCGGTAACCACAACTGTGGCGGAAGTTACCAAGGGAGCAAACTGTCCTCGGGCCGAAGTCGGCCGCAGTTGGCCCGCGCACGACTGTGCGCGGGCCAACTGGGGCCGACTTCGGCGGCCCGATGACCGGTTGCTTATTGGGTGGTTTCCGCAGGTCGGGGACCGGCAGGATTAGACTCGCCAGCTTAGTGCGTGTGTCGGCTTCCAGAAGTGGTTGCTGCGTCCGTGGTGGTGATGAAATTACGACCGCCGTAGTCGCTGTAGTCGCAGTCGTAAAATTAGTGGTGGCGCTGGTGGTTTTTGTAATAGTTGCAGTGGTGATGTGTGTGTGTGTGTGTGTGTGTGTGTGTGTGTGTGTGTGTGTGTGTGTGTGTGTGTGTGTGTGTGTGTGTGTGTGTGTGTGTATGTGTGTGTGTGTGCTTGTGTGCGTGCTTGTGTGCGTGTGATCAGCACGTGCTTGCGTGCGTAAGTGCGTGTGTGCATGCGCGCGTCTATGTGTTGTGCCTAGCTGACCTCACGCACAGACTGATATATCTACCATGATAATTCAAGAGCAGTGCCTGTTTTGCTTGGCGCCTCTTGGACTAAGAAAAAAATCCACCAAGCTAATCACGCACTACCAATGAGCTACCGAAAGATCGACCCATTTTTCACATTGGCGCTTTGGGTCGGAAAGAGTGGATCGGCTTTTGGATGTGTGGAGGCCTGGTTGAATTATCAGAAAATGGACAGGAGGGTTGTGGAAGGCTCATAAAAACAGGAACCGCTTCGGAATAATAATTTTTAAAAAAAACCGTGCAAATGGAGGAGAGAGGGAGCGAAAGGTTGTGAATCGATTCGGCCACGTGTATTGAGAAAACGCGGCGTTTCCTTTTTTCCCCTATTTTACAGACAAACCGGTTTAGAACTAATGAGGTCAAGGTCGTTCACAGTCAGAGTGGCGTTTCCTTTTTCCCCTATTTTACAGACAAACCGGTTTAAAACTAATGAGGTCAAGGTCGTTCACAGTCAGAGTGGCGTTTCCTCTTTCCCCTATTTTACAGACAAACCGGTTTAAAACTAATGAGGTCAAGGTCGTTCACAGTCAGAGTGGCGTTCGTCGGGACCAAAAGTCATCTGGTTCCACGAGAAACATTTTAATACTAACCATAACTCTGCCCTTAGTCCATTCAGCTCCAAGAAAATCTGAACACCACACAACTACAAAAGAGGTATAGATCCTCATGAACCCCCGCAGGGCCTAGTGAAGATCTATGCCTCTTGCTGACACCACATTTAACCCTCAGCGTGTCGGTAGCGGTTTTTACCACCGACACGCAAATGATTAATTCATATTCCGGAGACTGCTAGGGTTGTTTAGTGTTGTCTTTAGTGCCACAGGGCGCAGACTGTCTTTCTGCAATCTTCGTTAACTCATTCTACCCCATCACCGAAATCCTTCAATTTTGCTGTTGTCCTCTGAAGACTGCATTGCAGTGCAGGACACGGATCGACCATGATAGTTCAAGGGTGATGCCAGAATAGCTTGGCGCCTATCCGACCATGATAGATCAAGGGTGATGCCAGAATAGCTTGGCGCCCATAGGCGCCAAGCTATTCTGGCATCACCCTTGAACTATCATGGTCGACCCTTATCTTGCTGTGGTGTGTCTGGGGTAGAATGAGTTAAGACAGCACTAAACAACTAAACAGGTTAAATACAAAATTATACACAAGAGAACTCCTCTTTGTACACTGCAACAATGTGGGCATCGCGTCACAACACTAAGTGTATTTCGTCACTCTTGGTTACATTATTATGCGACGCGTCTGCTATGTCAGTAACGGAATCGATTGCCCACTCATAGACAGTCGACCCACACAATAATATACATTCCAAGGTGTTTGCGCACAAAACCTGGTTGCTGACAATTTGTTCCGATGCTTAATGCACAATGCGGCCATGAACTTTTCCTGTTGAGCTACGGGTTCGAAATTTTCGTCAGAAAATGGGGAAAAATCAAAAGAAATATTGCGCCAAAATGTCACTACGGGGTTGCGTGGGAACATGCATCGATATGTTCCATGGTCTATGGCCCATTCTCGATCCAAAAGATCCGGCGTGAAAGAATTTGACCAGAATCAACACTTGTCAGGAAACACTTTGGAGCTCCAAACGCACAACAACAAAAAAGAACAATAGGTTATAAACTAACTGACTCAAACACCTTACATCGCTACTCCAGCAGGCTGAAACTTCGATTTACTCTATCCACCCATAACAGTCTCAACCACAGGCGCAGTAAGATGTATCCCGAACAAGTGCATGAGGCATAGATCCTCATGAGCCCCCGCCGCAGGCGGCGGGGGCTCATGAGGATCTATGCTTCTTGCTGGCCGACCAAATTTCCATCCACTTTCTGCCGAGTCCACATGCCCGTCCATATTTCCAGCTCAATGCCGCGGAAGTCAGTTAGAGGCCGTAAAGCGTAATTGAAAAAGACGGCATCAATTTTTCATGCCCCAGAATCGAGGTCGCAATATTGCTTTAGGACCTTGCCACCTATTTGCAAAAGTCCTTCGGGCCGACGTCAGGCCGCGCGTAAGTGGCTCGCTTTCCGCGGGCCAGCTACGACCGACGTCGGCCTGGGGGTCATTTGCTTACCGGTTCGTTTCATCGTGGCTGCTAAACGGCCGTGCAAGTTTTAGGTAAGCGATTTCTTCAGTTTGCGCTTGAGAGGTGAGTTCCCGCTGAGAATTACGTTTGAAAGATATCTTGCGACATTTATACGTTTTAATTATGTGTGTAAGGGTATTTTTAATTTGTTACTGATATTTCACATTTATATGCCAAGCGCCTTCACCCTCTCCTTGCCACGGTACGTGCATTTCTGTTTCTGAAATCTTTGTTAATTCAACCACCAAAAGCCGAACCGTCCGAGAAACGTGGACACATGAGGATCTATGTCTCTTGCACTCGTATTGTGTTCACTTTTTCTCGGCAGTAAAGGGATATTGCTATCTTGCGACACTTACACACAATTCATTTAACACGCGTGCATCCGTGATCACGGTAAACTAGCATAATAAATAAATAATAATAATACCGTTATTATATAGGCGCTTTTTCTCAATTTTTGGGCAAATCGACTCAAAGCGCCGCGAACTGAAACCCAACACGCACACTTACGTAACAGACACGGATTTACGCCATTCAAGACAAACACAGTACAAGACAGACGAAGGGCTAGTTCAGCTACTGAAGTTACAGAGATTGTTGATCGCTTGTATTTGAAATTTGTAAAGTGGCCTGAAACCGGTACCAAAGTGTGGGGGGTGGGGAGATGTGCTTAACTCATTGGAGACATGCCGTATACGGATACGCGGCGATTCGCCGCGTATCCGTATACGGCACGTCTCCAATGAGTAAAAAAAGAAAAAGAAATCATTAAAACGACGAAAACTAACAGATTGATAAGATGTATTGTCACAGTGCAAGTGCGATTGGAAACAGTTATGTCTGTTCATTAGCACGTGCGGAGGACATTTCCCTCTAGAAATTTGTTGGCGCTGTTCAGTGAAAAAAGTTATGGGATATTTTCACAGGAAATTCAAGGAGGATTATACATATATCAACAAAGCTGCATTCTCATACTATAACCCAAAATACATACATTTATAATCCGCAAAGCACAAACCTTCCACAATGAAGTTTTGACGGGGCAATCAGTAACCCAGTGCGCAAACAAGTATCAGGCCCGACAGGCGTGCGCGGGTCAACGGAGGCCGATGTCGGCCTGAGGATGTTATTCTCTGGGGAACAGTTAGTCCCCCAGGCAGTCTGCTATCCGAAGTTTAATGTTTATTGACAAATATAATCAGTGACTGACAGAGAGGTTTTCAGGCGCGAATAAAAACCACACTGCAGATCGAGAGGCAGATCGATCATGACACCTAAAAGGGTGTTGCCAGAATAGCTTGACACCCCTAGACTCAAAGCTCTCCATGCAACCACCCTTGAGCTGTCACGGTCGATCCATTTCTGCCCTGTGAGGGAAACAGAGAGTGAATCCACTTTTTGTGAAAAGCTATACTGACTTACTGACTTACTATCGGTTTATGAGACTCAAGTTTTTCCTTATAAAATAAATGAAAGTCTTGATTTTCACAAAAAGTCCATATAGGAGCTCAGTTGGTAGAGCGTTCGACTCTCGTCCGAAAGGTCGTGGGTTCGAACCAAGCTGGGGTCAAAATTTATTCAGACCTTTTCTCGGTGCCCTGTCTTTGAAATCACCTTCGTGGTGGACATCAACAAAAAAAAGTCCATACTGTCTTTCGACTAAACAGCGCAGAGATTTCGTAGTCATTCGGGGCTGAATAGGCGAAGGAGGTAACAAGCCCTCAACCAGCGACTGCCTCTGTCTTCTGGTTTTGCCTAGATTCCCTGTCGCATCGCATTTCCAGCCCTCCGGACAAACTGCAGCCTAGTCTGTGCAAGCCCCATAACTGTGCCCAGCCATCTGCAAGAGGCAAAGATTCTCATGTGCGCCCTGCTTCAGCAGGGGGTCATGAGAATCTACGCCTCTTGCTGGTAGGCGGCATCAGCGTCATTTGCGTCACTTCTCTCTCCTCAGATGACGCAAGAGAAAAAGGTTTCGACTTAATTTTTTGTCCTAGTAACCACATTGTCCCAGACTCAAGACCCACAGAATTTCATGCGTCCTTGCGTCAGCTGCGTGCCTGTAGTAATCCGCGTCATTTGCTTCGTTTTCCCATCCTGAGACGGCGTCAGGACTAAGGGTTTGTGCTAGGATTTTGCGATGTTTTCGCGCCGCGGACGGAGCCAGAAAAACTTGGTAATTGCTACCTGCCTTAGAGCATTGAACACCAACCCAAATGTCAGCAACGCCTCAGTGTAGAAATTTGTCACCACAAAGTTTCCAGCGAAACTGCGCGCCGTTTTGCTGCGGGCACAGATCCTCATGAGCCCGCTCAAGTTAAGGGGAGCGTATGAGGATCTATACCCCGTGCTTGTTCAAATTCATCTACAAATGCACATTGTACATCTTCACTTGCTGATGCGGATGAAGATGGTTCGTCTCTCAGTCCAGCAAACATTCAAACGCACAAAACTTACGACGAAAGCCTCCCACCAACCGCAAGAGCCATATATCCGCATGAGCCCCCGCGGTCCGCGGGGGCTCATGCGGATATATGGCTCTTGTTGACTCAAAGCTAAGCTGCTTACTCGCAGTGCGGAGGCTCGTGAGGATCTATGCCGCCTGATATCTCAAAGCTGAGAAGAATTATGCCTTACAGCGAAGGCAGACGTTCAAACATTTTTCGTCTCATAGTAGATTCGAGGCTGTGTGACCATCGTCATCATCTGTCATCTATGCTTTTTCAGTACTGAAAAACCTGCTTCGGGGTTTTCTAGCCGTATCAGGCCATAAGGTGTTTGCTACATGATGGATTAGCGGAAAACACAGGCCGGTTAGAAATTTGTGTCGATGCCTTTGAGAAGGGGGGAGGGACGGAGGGGTGTTGGGGTAGTGATAATTGGGGGAGAGAGCATACTATAGGTTTGTACAGATTTCATGTGAAAACGACGAAAGCTGCACCAGGATGCCCTCTGGAACAATCCTGGGAAAAAATATATTCACTCTTTCAGACACCGCGTCTGGAGATGGATTGGCCATGACTGTTCAATTATAGTGCAAGACTGATGGAAGGCAACAAGCTAATTTGGACCCTTGAACGATCATGGCCTGTCTCAGGCGCCAGACTAAATTCCTAAATTCCTAGGATCTGAATTCTGTCACCCAAAGCCGAAACACAGTCTTCTCGGACGGTTAAGATACGTTTCAAAGTTGTGAAGTTATCAGGTATATGGACCAGTTCAATGAGAACGGGTAGGGTAGTGGCAGAGGTTGAGAAGGGATGTGGGAGGGAGAGAGAGAGAGAGAGACTACAAGCCCGGCGAGTCACGAAATGCCGATTTCGTGAAGTCTTAAACATTCTTTTCCATTCCTGTTGTTTCTGTTGACGCCATAGCAGTTTAATTCCTGTTTTCGCAGCACGCCTAATGCACTTCCGGCCATATCTGCCTTAACAAACCTTTCATCCTTAGTAGGGCATGGGTCACAATTCAACACATCCAGACCTCAGCCTGACTCTTACCCCCTTGACTGCACGTTCAAGGAACATGGCTACAAATTGATCTCAGCAAGACGCATAAATCCTCGAGGGCCCCCGCGGTCGCGGGGGATCATGAGGATCTGTGCCTCTTGCAGTTGGATCGGGTTCACTTTTTTCTCGGCAGTGAAGGGTTTAACAGCCTTGTAGCCAGAAGACAACTTCCAAATATGGTAATTTTCACCATAGGGCTAGAGGTGTTGACCCTCTGTGTGTCGTTAGCGATTTTGGTGATTAATGCAAGCCCCTCGACGAAAATCGCTACCGACACAGAAATAGTTAATATGCTGGGGTAGTATGGTGGGATACCTCTTTTTTTTTTTAATTCTTTTTTTTTTCCCCCGCATTTTGTACTTGAGGTTCACTTAAAGTAAATGAGTTAACTTAAAAACATTTTGCACTTTTTTAGCGTCAAAAATGTCAATAACAACCTCATGGAACACAGGAAACACTCTACAGCTACACATTTGCCGTGAGTACATGTCTTGTGTTACAAAATGTCCGAGCAAGTTAACTAGTTCAAGACGTGCATCATCCGGATACGTGGCAAAAGCAGCGTTTATTAATTCCAGACCAAAAAGAAAATATTGTACAAAGGCGCACACATCCTCTCTCTCTCTCTCTCTCTCTCTCTCTCTCTCTCTCTCTCTCTCTCTCTCTCGCTCTGTGGTTTTGACCTTTAGTCTGACGTCACTTTTATGTGATAAGCACGTAAAGTAGCGAATTGTATTCTTGTTTGTTTGTCTATTTGAAAAACTAATAAATTATGTTGTAACTGCCTTTCCTAAGCCTCTCTCTCTCTCTCTCTCTCTCTCTCTCTCTCTCTCTCTCTCTCTCTCTCTCTCTCTCTCTCTCTCTCTCTCCGGCTCTCTCTCTCTCTCCCCGGCTGGCTTATTCCGTCTGCGTATGCGAATGCAGCGTGTCTCGCGTGTGTTAACCCTTTGGGTGTCGGTAGCGGTTTTAGTCGCGATGATTCCTGCAGGAATCATCGCGACTAAAACCGCTACCGGCACCCAAAAGGTTGAAACTTGCTAGGAGAATATCAAATTATCCCTGTTTGGATACTAGCAATCTGACCTGTTCCATGGGGAAATGGGAAACTAAAAAAATCAAATTACCAACCGAGAGAAAGGTTTATTGTAGACACACGACTTGTCGCTAGCGCTTTTTTGAGGACTACAGACCAAGTGTGTTTTCAGGCGGACATATGCATCAGAGCATCTGGCGGATCTAAAGACCCTCGGGCCGACGTCTGACGCAGTCCGACGTAGGCCCGAGGGTCGTTTGCTTAGTGGGGTCCATCTTCAAAGAAAGTTGTCGACTGTAATAGCGACTCTGTACTCTTACCTTTTCAGTGAGAAAAAAGTCCTCGCTCTCGGCCGACATCAGCCTTAGTTGGCACGCCGATGTGGGCTCTGAAGACCTTTTGCTCGCAGAGTCCAGACATGTGCCAGACAGCTAAAAGCCGTCTTTACTTTCGACCTTATTTCAGTGCGAGATTGACTGAAATGTCTCTCGGTTGAAGTTCTTGCCTGACTTTGACGGGTAGTGCCCAAATGGCCTAGCTTGATTCATCCTTCACGACGTGTGTGTGTGTGTGTGTGTGTGTGTGTGTGTGCGTGTGCGTGTGTGGGCGTGTGTGTGTGTGTAGATAAGAGTTTCTCCTGTGTTTGTGTACCGTGTACGTACAGGTCTGAAACTATAATGAGTAATCCAATTAAAAAATGCCGAAAAGTACTGCTCCGAAATAAATCTTAAAGGAAGCATTTCCTAAAGTTTTAGACCTGTACGTACACAAACACAGGAGAAACTCTTGTTCCCCCCCCCCCCCCCACACACACACACACACACATTTGAGTCCGTAATTTGTGTTATATGTATTTGAAATTTTTAATATAGCTAGCTTGGAGAAACAACGTTTTCGTAAAAAAAAATTCGTCGCAAAAAAAAATGTCTAAACGAAGAATTATCGACTTCAGACAGTGACGGTGACGTAAAAGCACTAGACACATCGGTTTTATACATTGTTGCTGAACTGATGCAAATCACCAGACGCTAAGCACCTGACACGTCATTGTTATTCAAGAATTGACACAAATTTGTTTCTCTCTCCCCCTCTCCCCCTCTCCCCCCCCTCTCTCTCTCTCTCTCTCTCCACCTCTCTCTCCCCCTCTCCCCCCCTCCCCTCTCTCTCTCTCTCTCTCTCTCTCTCTCTCTCTCTCTCTCTCTCTCTCTCTCTCTCTCTCTCTCTAAGTAAGGACAGACGTGTAAAAAGGCCTGCGTGCCTACTGTCTTCATCCTTAGAAAATAAAGTTTCAATTCAATTCAATTCTCTCTCTCTCTTTTTTCTCCATCTATCCTCCAAATTGTTTGTTACGTTTTCTAACTTGTTTTTGATAGTATACAAAATATCATACCTACTTATATGTTAGATAGTTATGTGCGCAAGTACGTGTATGTGTATGTACAAAAGTGCGCATGTGCATGAGCACATGTATATGTATGTCTGTGTGCGTGTGTGTATGCGTGTGTGTGACGTTTATTATTAGTTAGTTTTTAGTTTTTGTTGTTTGGTTGGTGTTCCTTTTTTTTTAAGTAGCTAAGCAAGGACAGATTGTAAGAAAGGCCTGCGCGCCTAATATCTCAATCCTTGGAAAATAAAGTTTCGTTCGTTCGTTCGTTCTCTCAGTCTCGGCGGAGCTGGGTGACTCGGCGGTAGAGCGTTTGACTCTTGTCCAAAAGGTGGTAGCTGGGTTCAAACTTAGCTGGGGTCAAATTAGTACAGGCCTCTTTTCGGTGCCCCGTCTTTGAAATCATGACCTTCAGTGGTGGACAGAAGACGTTAAGCTCTAAACGTTCTCTCTCTCTCTCTCTCTCTCTCTCTCTCTCTCTCTCTCTCTCTCTCTCTCTCTCTCTCTCTCTCTCTCTCTCTCTCTCTCTCTCTCTCTCTCTCTCTCTCTCTCTCTCATTTAGCCCTGCATGAGGCTGCGTGCCTTTTGAATGCGTTACGTAAAACATCAAATTCGTCACTGTGTACACGGCGTCGTGAGACTAGCGATGTCATGACATAAAGCTTATTGTGACGTCATTTTGATTTCTCGTGCTATTCTTCTCCTTCAAATTTCTTGTCGCTACACGAGTCCACAGCTCCTTGTGTCCGTCTTTATTTGTGTGCGCCGGCGTGTGTTGATCAGAGGTTGGCTTAGAGAGAAGGGAAATGGATCAGAAAGATAAGCTTACAAATATAAACAACTGTGAATGTTCCTAAAAGAAATGTGAGCTCCAAACAATACGGTAGACTTTGGGATGAAATCCTCAACTTGTCATCATATTTCTGCCGTTATGGCAATCCTGCACTGTGGCCCACACCATCAAAATGACGTCTCTCATTTGAAACCGTCGCACTACCGCACGGCATGAATACCTTTCTAAGCCCTTCCGTGCCTGTGGAAGAAGGCATAGATCCTCAAGAGCCCCCGCAACTGGATCTATGCCTCTTGCAGTTAGATTGTCACAGGAGTGTGGTTAAGTTACAGTTTTGGCATTCACGTCTTTTAGAAATCGTACATACATTCAACACAAATGACACACACGTATGCTATTTAATGCTCGCCCCTTCTTCACGCAATGAAGGGTCATGTCTTCGATCGTCTGGAGCAGCGTCTCTGCTTGCAATTACCATCAGTCAAACTACACTTGGTGTCAAAGCACCAGGCGTATATGTTACGCAGAAAGAAAGAAAATGTTTTTTCTTTTCTTTTTTGTCTCACTATGTTCGGAGACTTCGTCTCACTTTGGGACTCGCCTCCGTCGCGACCTACTTTGAAGTCTCGTGCAAACCACTTCTCGCGAGACCAGCATTACTCCAGTGATTGAGGATGACGCCCCTTGTAGATGTCACCCAGGGCCGCGTTTATCTGCATTAAATGTAATGATTAACGTTGCTTTTTTTCCGACTAGCCTTTAATGACTGCGGAGACAGCATGCCTTTATCACAAGGGTGAATTGAGGTAGGGCATTACTGAGCTAGCAAAAGACCTCGGACCGACGTCGGCCGCAGTGGACCCGCGCACGATTGTGCGCGGGTCCACTGCCGCCGATGTCGGCCCTGGGGACTTTTGTTTCCTGGTGCATTGGCGTATCAGCGCGCAGCACGTAGTAAGAATGAGTCAAAGACTAAATGCTGATACCAGCTACTCACAAACCAGAGAGGTGAGGCTAGCGCTGGCAGAATTGTACAACAAACAAAGAGTAATTCCCCTTGGTTTGTTGATACCAGCCAGCAAACTCCGTCACTGCCAGCGGACGCAGAGTGTGTTGTTGAATTCCGAGTTTGTAAATTTCACGTCAAACATCTCTGGTCTTCAAAGGAGCATGGACAAAAGAGTGGTTTCAGCAACAGGCGTAAGTCCTCATGAGCAACGGCGGGGGACTCCACAACATCTATTCCTCTTGCACCTTTTTCTCGGCAGCGAACGAGTTAACTCATATCATACTGAGGCTAAAAGCGTCAAATCTGTTCACTGCCATATGCAAGCTACATTATAGTACTCACAGATAAGGACACAGACCAATGGCTTTAGTTCAAGGGTGGTGCTAGAATAGTTTGGCGCCTAGAGGCGCCAAGCTATTCTGGCACCACCCTTGAACTATTTTAGTCCAACTTATTTCACACACTGGTGTATTCCGAATGATAAGAGTTAAACAATCTACCGTTATGTGGCTAAGGCCCGTATGACCATTTTTGCGAAAAGAGAAAATTTCATATATAATAATGAAAATCTAGATTTCGCAAAAATAGACATAATGGCTTTTCCCATTCAACGGCAGAAATAATATGAATTAATGTATTTTTATTTTTCCCTTCTCTTTTTCTTTTCGCGCTTCAGGTTCAAAACAACGCTCTACAAGTTTCTGGACCTGAATTCGACCGGTGGACCCCCGCCATGTAGTCAATTCACGAGTGCGTTTGAAGAGCGCGGGGTACCAGCTCAATCAAGGAACAAAACAGTCAGGGTTGAGTAAAGTTATATTTCTTTAGCAGCAAAGAGACCAACTTCGTTAGACTCGTCTAAATGACTGCTTAAAAACTGCTGAGACATCGATCATGGTAGCTGAAGGCTAGTGCCTCAATCAAGGAACAAAGCAGTAAGAGTTGTCACTTTTTTACCCCCAGGCGTGGAGTTGTCTGCAAATGATTGCATACGTGTTGCGACTGACCAAGGGTAGTGCCTGTTTAGCTCGGCACTGGAGATTGATTAACGCGATAGCTCAAGGTATTGCCCGATTAGCTTGGCGCCTTTCCAGGCGCCAAGCTAATCAGGCAATACCATGAGCTGACATGTACACAACACATCTTTTCGGTCTGTCTCTTGTAAGACAGTCTTCTAACCCCGGCGGTTAAAGCGCAAGACTAATCAGGCACTACCCTTTCGCTGCCTGGTCGATCCAAACGAGATGCATAGATTTGTTCGAATTATCCAGTCGATCCATCTCTGCTCTATCGCCTGACATAAAGGAGCGTGGAATGGCGACTCAATCAACAGGAAGAGGGGGGGGTGGAGGGGGGGGGGGTGAACATGCGAAGGTAGGGCATGTTTTCGACTGCCTGGGACAGGAACGCTGTGTGATGTGAATTTTCAAACGTGTGAAAAGTTGAGCAAATTTGCGCCGTGCTTTTTCTTATGCCTAGGACAGGACACCGTGTGATATGAATTTTCAAACAAGGAGACAAATACGTTCCAGAATTTCGCAGATTTAACTCACTGGGGACGTGCCAAGTCTGCATAGCGGCGGCAAAGAAACCGCGGGTCCGTATAGTGCATGTCTTAAAAATCTCCAACTATGACCAGAAGTCAGTTGCGTGCGCGAGCCTAGTCCTGCTATAGCGGAGCACCTTGCTTAGTGGCTGGCGCAGGACTAGGCTCACTCATGCATTGGCCCCAGTGTCCTAGTGACAGGAGAAATCAGTACCCAGACCACGTGCTAGTATATGCAGCAGAACCTACGCAAGACCTTCTGGCCTGAAGCAGTGGACAACTACGAGAAGCTGTGGAACCAAATAGACACGAAAATAACTACCACAGACTGGGTATCAGGCAGAGTCAACCAATAATCACTACTAACTATATCAGCCCTCTTGTCTGGTTGTAGGTTTATCTGTTTGTCCGTTCAGTACAGACAGACAAACGAACGGACAGACAGACATACAGACAGACTGACTGACGGACAGTTTGGAAGAGGGGCGCCTCTGCGTCTGTCCGTGTGTCTGTCTGTCCGTGTGTCTGTCTTTCTGTGTGTCTGTCTATACATACACTCTGAGTTGACAAGTTTAAAACCCAGACCAACAATTATTTCCAAAAGCCAAATTCAGCGTCCCGTTTCTACAGCATTGGAACCAGTTGCATAAGTGAGCTTAAACCCTGCGCATGACACTTGAATTCCTGCCCACTAAGCAAGGTGCTCCGCTATAGTGTCATGCTATTTCACTCGCGCAACTGGTCCCAGGTCCTTTGGAACGTGTGTGTGACGCTAATTCACATGTAAGATGTCGTGGGACACTCGGCTGAAAGCTGACGACATTTTTATATGTCTCATCATCAGTTGACCGTAAGTCTCCAGCCCCCATTCCCTCAGATGTATATTTCACACACTTCGCTAGTTTTTTGGTATCTGCAAGAGGCACCGATGCTCAAGAACACCTGCAAGATGCAGGGGTCCATGACAAACTATTAGCCCACTATCACTCCGGTGCCGTGGACGCTAAACCCGAACTAACCAGCCATGCATCTTGCAGACGTCTCCCATATTACGCCAGTCGCATTGTTCACGCAACGAAGCTGAGTATGCCTTCAGACTATTCGTGGGTCAAAGTGACCGGCATTTTGATGAGATTTGGTCGCATCTTGATGCTACAGATTACGCCAACATAGTGAGTACGAAGATTTGTTTTCATTGAGGGAACCCAGCGTGCCTGAAGTCTTACTTCCACAAAATCAAACAACACGGGGAAAGGGGGTGGTGTGTGTGTGTGGGGGGGGGGGGGATGGGGGATAGGGGGCTATGGTCCAACCTACCAGTAATTAAGCATAACAATACAAATTTTTCATTTCTCCAAATACGTTTTCTACAAACAGTAACTACACTCTTGATATTTTGTTTTGTCAAACTTGGTTTTCTCCCCAAACTTTCTTTTTCCCAAAAAATATTGGGAGAGGGAGGAGGTGGGGCAGGGAGGGTCTGGTGGAGGGGGGTACAGGGCCCCTCTTCCCCACGGTTCCGACGATAAAGAGGCATAGATGCACATTGCCTATAACAGGAGTTCATAGGAATCAATGCCTCTTGCTCGAACGAGACAAGCCCTATATACCCATACGACCATTCCTCACACGGAATTCCTTATCAAAGTTAAATCGTCTTTGTCTACAAGAGGCACAGATGCTCATCTACAGGAGACACAGAGTGTCATTGAGCCCTGGGGCTCCATGACAATCTGTGTCTCCTGTATGCCTCTTGCTCGAACAGAACAATCCGAATGTACCCTACAACCATTCCTCACACTGCATTCCTCGCTTGATTTCAATCTTCCACTGACTGCCGTCTTCATCTCCAGGCTTCACGGGATAAAGAGAGAAGCGAGCAGCGTTTCAATCGCGCCCAGTTTACCCTGCAAATTCCCCCCGGACGAGCTAGGCTGATTGGTAAATATAGCCTCATCACGGGGAATCCATGGGGCGGGGATGTATCCAGCAGATACCGGCGTAATATTGAACGCCCACCACCTGTTCTGCTGGAGGAAGATACTTGTAAAAGAATTTGGAGCCAGCAAAAGCATGGAGGTTAAAACTGAATAACGTGTTCTGTAATGATCTTTGAATCGCAGAACGTGAAACTGCCGCTCAGCAACTTAATCATAAAAGGACAAACAACATTTATTTGATGTCTTGGTTTGGTTTGGTTTGGGTTGGTTTTGGGCTGGGTTGGGTTGGGTTGGGTTGGGTTGGGTTGGGTTGGGTTGGGTTGGTATTTCGCGTTCGTGGACGGGCATGTCCAAAAGATGGCTATTGACCTGAACTGCACACCTAATTTTTTTTTTTTTAAATAGAAATCGAGAGTTCTCGCTCATTAATCCGACCTTTAAATTATATGTATACGTAACACGATGAAAATCTCGCTTTTCACAAACAAACTCGCTGTATTTTGCATCACAGAACAAAAATCTTGCAGATATCTCTTGCGCTGAATCCTTTGCCCGTCGGTAGCGGTTTTTGTCGCGATGATTACGGTTCTGTGTCTTTCGCCCACGGATTGTCATCGTGCCATGTGCCTCAGTCTCGCAGATGAAGAGCGTTCGCTGAGGGGAGGGGGGATAGGAACACAGAAGGACAAAGCAGGGACCTCGACGCCCAGTCAATGGCGCTCCATTTCGCCCGGTCAACACACGACTACAGACGCCCCTTGTCGCCAAGATCGGCTTATCGGCCTTGGACGTAAACCTTTGTGCGAAGTTGTCGTCCTTACAAGAGCGAGAAAGTTGCGGCGGAGTATTGCGCGACAAGAAAATAAGAACAAAACCGAGAAATTTTTTAATGTGTATGGGTTAACGTCTGTTGCCACCACGCGCACGTAGTTGAATTCTTCAAAGACGGGACAACGAAAGAGTTCGAACGAGTTTAGACCCAACTTCGGGGTCTGAACCCGTCACCTTTCGGGCGACAATACGTCGGCTCTACAACCTGAGTTGCCTCTGTCTCTTTTTTGAACCAAAACAAAAAATGACCAAAAAAAAGCCGGTAACAAAAAAAAAAGAGAAGCGATGTTTTCTACACGAATGTGTGTGGGTATGTTCTTGTTGTTTTTTGTTGTTGTTGTTGTTGTTCGGGAAGTCTTGAAGACAGGTGTTTTCAGAGAGAAAGTGTCATCTGCCATTAAGAACCATCAATCAGGTGGTTACAACCACCGCCGTCTGAATAATGGTCTTTAATGACAGGTGAGCTCTCATAAAGGTAGGCGCTCAGAACAGGTTATGTTGTATGACCTAATTCAGGTCTGCAAAGCAGCTTGTGACTGTTGAGTTTATTAACGCTGACGTTAACACACGTTCACTGCCAGCTCACGCAAGTTGTGTTTTTTTAATTCATTGTAAATTCAACTATTCCATTATGGGCAATGGGCAGATGTTCACATCTGCACGGGACATAGACGACCCCGCCCTCAACGAGTCGCCTGCTGCCTTGCAGGCCTGGCCACTTGGCTGCGGAAAGGCTAAGGGAGGAAACCCCTGACATCAAAGCCCCCGTGTCTCCGGGGAAGGCTTTTGAGCCAGAGACTAGGACAAGGACAGTCTGATATAAAACCTACGACCCGAGGACCTCGATGCCATCGTCCCAGCTTGCTAGGCCATGGCAGATGAACCAAGGGTTTAAAGGGTGGGGCCAGTACTGCGCACACTGCACTCCACCAAAAAGCTCCACCGCGCAGGCTTTAGGAAACGTCCACGGACCATGACACTGACCATTCCAAGTCCTGTAGCGATGGGCGAGGGGCGAAACGGCAGGTGAAAGATGTCACTGGAAGCCGCAGTCTCAAACCTGCATGCAGGCGGTTCAGGATATTGGTCGCCTGATGTTGACCTGGGGATGACAACATCACTCGGCACACCCTGAACGACCAAGCAGCCTTCTCTAGGGACAGCACTGCTTGCTCCACACGGAGAGGGGCCTAGAAAAGGTGGCCTAACCAAAGCTCGTCCCCTCGCAACCCCAGTTGGCTAGCCGCGGTCAACGGGCATCTTCTCATGCGGTCAAAAAACAAGAAAGAATAACGGATCCACTCTGATGACGACCACGACCGGACTCAACGTAGCATGCTGGAACATCCGAACCATGCTCGACAAAGCAGACAGCGGACGCCCCGAACGTCGCTCCGCCCTCATTGCCCATGAATTGCGGAGGTTAAACATTGACATCGCCGCGCTCAGCGAAGTACGCCTTCCGGACGAAGGCAGCCTCCAAGAACTTGGCGCTGGGTACACCCTCTACTGGTCAGGCAGGCCTGCATCAGAAAGACGGCTCTCAGGCGTGGGTTTCATGGTCAAGACCTCCATTGCGACTAAGCTGGAAAACCTACCAACGGGTCATTCAGACCGCATCATGTCCATGCGCCTCCCACTGAGACACCAGCAACACGTCACCCTTCTCAGTGTGTACTCCCCAACCCTCTTGGCAGAGCCTGCTGAAAAGGACAAGTTTTACACTGACCTGCGCAGCCTCATACAGAGCACCCCTGCAGACGACAAAGTCATCATCCTTGGCGACTTCAACGCCAGAGTGGGCCAGGACTCTGAAGCCTGGAAAGGAGTCCTCGGCAAGCATGGCGTGGGGAACTGCAATGACAATGGCCGCCTACTGTTGGAGTTCTGTGCAGAACAGCAACTGGTCATCACCAACACTACTTTTCAGCAAAAGGACAGTCGAAAGACCACCTGGATGCATCCTCGCTCCAAGCACTGGCACCTTATCGACTATGTCCTAGTGCGTCAGAGGGACCGCAGTGACGTCCTCCTCACCAGAGTGATGCCCAGCGCAGAGTGCCACACTGACCACCGCCTTGTCCGCTGCAAACTCAGGCTCCACTTCAAGCCAAAACCCAAGAAATGGGGGCCCCCCCAAGAAAAAGCTTGATGTTGCGAGCCTTCAGCGTGACGACGTGAAAGCTGCCTTTCAGACAGATTTACAGCGCAGGCTCAAAGACACAGCGGACCCAGCAGACTCCTCCCCTGAAACACTTTGGGAAGAACTGAAAACTGCTATTGCAAAATCCTCTGCAGAAGTCTTGGGTTTCGCTAGAAAGTAGAATAAAGACTGGTTTGACGAAAACGATGTAGAGATCCAGGAACACCTAGCAAAAAAAAGAGCCGCCCATCAGGCCCACCTAGCCCAGCCTTCCTGCCCTGTGAAGAAGTCTGCCTTCCGCCTCGTCTGCAGCAGTCTCCAGCGCAAGCTCAGAGATCTCCAGAATGAGTGGTGGACCAGACTTGCACAGAGGACTCAGCTTTGCGCAGACAATGGTGACTACAGGGGCTTCTACGAAGCATTGAAAGCAGTGTATGGCCCCAGGCACCTGGTACAAAGTCCCCTGCGAAGCGCGAATGGCCAGGCACTCCTCACAGATAATACCTCCATCTTGAACCGCTGGTCGGAATACTTTGAGAGCCTCTTCAGCGCTGAGCGCACTGTTCAAGAAGCAGTCGTCCTACAAATCCCACAGCTCCCAGTAAAAGTTGAATTGGACGAACCGCCCACCGCTGAAGAGACCCTCACAGCCATCCACCAGCTCAAGAGTGGCAAAGCAGCAGGCATTGATGGAATACCGCCAGAGATCTGGAAACATGGAGGCACAGCACTGCACAACAAGCTCCATGACCTCTCTCTCTGCTGCTGGGAGGAAGGAACACTACCAAAGGATCTCCGTGATGCAGTCGTTATCACCCTGTACAAGAACAAAGGTGAGAAGTCTGACTGTTCCAACTATCGGGGAATTACACTGCTGTCCATTGCTGGAAAAATCCTTGCAAGGCTGCTCCTGAATCGGCTGGTACCTGCCATCGCTGAAGACCAACTCCCAGAGGGCCAGTGTGGCTTCAGAGCAAACAGGAGCACCACCGATATGGTCTTTGTGCTGAGACAGCTACAGGAGAAGTGCCGCGAGCAGAACAAAGGGCTGTACGTAACGTTTGTCGACCTAACAAAAGCGTTCGACACTGTGAGCAGGCAAGGCATGTGGCAGATCCTGGAGCGACTTGGCTGTCCCCCAAAGTTCCTCAACATGATTGTCCAGCTACACGAGGACCAGCAAGGTCAGGTCAGACTCAACAATGACCTCTCAGAACCATTCCCCATTCTCAACGGCGTAAAGCAGGGCTGCGTGCTGGCACCGACCCTCTTCACCATCTTTTTTAGCATGATGTTGAAGCAGGCCACAGTGGACCTCGATGATGACGATGCAGTGTACATCAGGTATCGTCTCGATGGCAGCCTGTTCAACCTCAGACGACTGCAGGCCCACACGAAAACCCTAGACCAACTGATCCGTGAGCTGCTTTTTGCTGATGATGCTGCCCTCGTTGCACACACAGAGAGAGCCCTGCAGCGCATCACGTCCTGCTTCGCAGACGCTGCCCAGCTCTTTGGACTCGAGGTCAGTCTGAAAAAGACAGAGGTCCTCCATCAGCCGGCACCCAAGACAGTGTATCGCCCTCCTCACATCACCATCGGCGAGTCTGAACTAAAGTCAGTGCACCAGTTTACTTACCTTGGCTGCATTATCACGTCGGACGCCAAGCTGGACAAGGAGCTTGACAGCAGGCTGGCAAAAGCGAACAGCGCTTTCGGGCGACTTTTCAAGCGGGTGTGGCACAATCAACAGCTGAAAACAGGCACCAAGATCAGCGTGTACAGAGCTGTGGTCCTCACCACCCTGCTGTATGGTTCCGAGTCCTGGGCCCTCTACCGCAGCCAACTACGACTCCTCGAACGCTTCCACCAGCGCTGCCTGCGTACCATCCTGGGCATTCACTGGAGTGACTATGTCACCAATGTCGAGGTCCTTGAACAGGCTGAAACCGTGAGCATCGAGGCTTTGCTGCTGCGGACACAGCTCCGCTGGGCGGGGCATGTCTCCAGGATGGAGGATCATCGCCTACCAAAGATCACCCTGTTCGGCGAGCTTGCTACTGGACACCGTGACAGAGGGGCACCAAAGAAGAGATACAAAGACTGTCTCAAGAAGTCACTTAGTGCCTGCCAAATCGACCACCACCAGTGGTCTTCGCTTGCTGTGGACCGTGACACCTGGCGCTCTACTATTTACAAGGCAGCTGTCTCCTTTGAGGACTCTCGCAGAGCTAGCCTTAAGGACAAGCGGCTCAGGAGAAAGAACAGAGATGCCGCAACTCAGAACTCTGGCCATACCTTCCCCTGCAGCCACTGCGGTCGAACCTGCCTGTCCCGGATTGGCCTCCGCAGCCACGAACAAGCCTGCAGACGTCGTGGGCAACTCCTATAAAATCTTCGTTCGCGAAGTCCAGCCAAGAGAGAAATTCAACGCCGAAGATTACCAGCCGTCGAAGGAACGTAGATACAAAGTGTTTTCAGGAAGAGGTACAGATCCTCACGAACCCCCGCTCATGCAGTTGGGTGGTGTTCAATTTTTCTCAGCAGTGAAGCTGTTGAGTTCTTTAAGTTCGTCTGTCTCTGTTATTTGCATACACCGCATTTGGTTGCCTACATAGTGTTGTGCACGCCCAAGAAACCAATAAACAATCCGTCTGCTACCAGCGTACATAACAAAGGTGTGCTTTGTGCATGATTGACGTTTGTTATTAACCCCTTCACTGCTGAGAAAACGTGAACACGATCCAACTTGCAAGAGGACATAGATCCTCATGAGCCCCAGCGACTGCGCGGGGGCTCATGAGGATCTATGCCTCATGCTGAGAACCGATTTGTATATATTCGTGTTCTTTGGACGAGCAACGAAGATTTCACCGCAAAGAAACCACGCGCTCAGTGGCATGGAAGGTGTTAAATATCAAGGGCTGGTGGGACGGCAAAGAGAAACGTAGCGACGCGCAGAAAGTTAACCTTTTCATTGCAAGAGGACGCAAATTGTGAGACCTATGTCAGTTCAACACCCAAGAGGCCCAGCCGCCCAAGGAGAATCGATAAAAATCGGTGTCAGCAAGAGTTACAGATCATCATCAGCACCCGCGACTGCGGTGGCTTGTAAGAATCTATGTCTCTTCCAGCTGGATTGTGTTCGCCCTTTCGACAGTGAATGGTTATATCACAGAAACAAGAAAGGCAAAGCCATTATGGCTCACGTGTATGACCGATTTACATATGTGTGACCTTTGTGACAAGGGCTGGCTTCTGCAGCAGCAAAATCTATGTTTGCTATCTG
Source organism: Semisulcospira habei (assembly GCA_036245525.1). Classification (NCBI taxonomy): domain Eukaryota; kingdom Metazoa; phylum Mollusca; class Gastropoda; family Semisulcospiridae; genus Semisulcospira; species Semisulcospira habei. The sequence goes on along the minus strand of BTPG01000004.1, from coordinate 209,314,923 downwards.
TGTGCCAAATTTGGTTTAAAATTTTGCAAAAATTTGGGATTACCTACAATTTTATCAAAAATCAGCATTTTAAACACATTTGCCAACCTCTTGTGACCCTTGCCCTTTCCAAGGGGTCATCCAAATTAGTATGCATAGATAAGTCTTACAATCTCTGTACCAAATTTGGGTTTTAAGTTGTGAATCAAATTTTGAGAAAAAATACATCTTTTGTCAAAATATGGCTATTTTAGACCTATTTCCTGAGCTCTCGTGATCCTTGACCTTTCCGAGGGATCAACCAAATTAGTACGTATAGAAAGGTCTTACCATCAGGTATCTTTGTACCAAGTTTGGGTTTGAAGTTGTGAATAGTATTTGAGAAAAAAATAAATTATGTCCAAATATAGCTATTTTTTACCTATTTCCTAATCCCCTGTGACCCTGACCTTTGTGAGAGGTCACACAAATTGGTATGTTTAAAAAGGTCTTACCACAAAGTATCATGGAGCCAAGTTTGAAGAGTGTGGTTTGAATAGTCTCCGAGAAAATGTCAACGTTAACGTTTACCACGGACGACGGTGGACGGACGACGGACGACGGACGGACGACCACTGGCCCAAAACATAGACTCACTTTTGCTTCGCACGTGAGCCAAAAAAGTAATTCTCAAATCCAGTAGCTTTTAGCGGCAGCAGACTTTCATAGGCTCAGCTTCCAACCCTGCAACGCCATGAAGATTTCGAAGAAATAATATCATGACCATCTAATCTGGTGCCCCCTTACAGAAACTGGTATGACGTCACCCTTTATATGTATTTGCTTAAATTCACTCCCCCCCCCCCCCCACCCCCCTTTTCTGCGTTATGATTTGCTCCTGATGAGTTATATAAATGATGGCAGAGCTTGTCAGTTTTTAGTGTGGTTTTTTTAGTTTTTTTTTTTTTTTTCCACGAGACACGACTTAGTTTTTTGACACGCAAAAGACCAGATATGTTCTGTGAACTACGTGAGATACGATGAAGATATGACGTTTGCAGACAAGAAGCAAGCAAACACACACGAAAGATCGCGAGGCCGTTATTGTGAAACGAGACAATTAGGTTGGTTTTTTTCTGCTTATAAAACCCACACGCCCGCACGCATGCGCACGCACTCACGCGCATGCCCAGACCGAACCTGTCGGCCATAACAATTAGCAGACCTCTGCACTGAGACATCGGCATACAAAGAACTAAGTGCACACATCGTCAGGCAAATTAATCTAACAAGCAAAGCAGTGTGCAAAATCTCCTCGGGCCGACGACGACCGAAATTGGACCGGCCACGGCTGTGCGCAGTCCAATTGCGGCCGACGCCGGTCCGTAGGCATTATGCGAGCTGGAAAGGTTCATCAGAAACATCCACGTCATGACATCAACAATTCTTCTATCTCCCTCTTTCAGTCACTATCCAGTCAAATCCACTAAACATAAACTAACGAGCAAAATAAATGCAACATTTTTTTTTTTTTTTTTGCTCGTCAGTGTATAACTTTTTTTTTTGGCGCTCTGTCTGTCTGTCTCTGACTCTCTCTGTCTCTGTCTCTGTCTCTCTCTGTCTCTCTGTCTCTCTCTCTCTCTCTCTCTCTCTCTCTCTCTCACTCTCTCTCTCTCTCTCTCTCTCTCTCTCTCTCTTTGAAAACTGGTCCTGTTACCAATAACTTCTACCGTTGGAAAATAAAGGTTCATTGTTCATTGTTCATTGTTCTCTCTCTCTCTCTCTCTCTCTCTCTCTCTCTCTCTCTCTCTCTCTCTCTCTCTCTCTCTCTCTCTCTCTCTCTCTCTCTCTCTCTCTCTCTCTCTCTCTGGATACAATGCAGAAAACAGTACTGCCGTTCTATGGCAAAAGGATAAAGTGCCCATTTCTGAAAAAAGCGATATTTGTATTGTTTGACAATGAAAGTCACGCTTTTCTCAGAAAGGCTTTTGCCATGGAGTTTCAGAACACTCTGTTGATCTGATAGCGCTCCAGCATTCAGCAGTGTTCATACTAAAACAAAGCAATTTTGTGATACATTTAATCCCTTCATTGCCGAGAGAGAAGAAAAAAGTGAACACTTACGATCCAACTGCAAGAGGCATAGATCCTCATGAGCCCCCCGCGACTGCGGGGGCTCATGAGGATCTTTGCCTCTTGCTGAGACCAGAGAAAGGGCAGCGTCCATGTTTCTTGAACGGTGTTGCCTTTTGGTCGTTGAATGACCAAGTATCCCGGAAACAACAAAATGCACGTACAGTGTACGTATGGTGGCAGGGAAGGGGTTAATAAGGTACGACAAATAGTTCAAGGGTGGTGCCAGAATAGCTTGGCGCCCATAGGCGCCAAGCTATTCTGGCATCACCCTTGAACTGTCACTCTTGAACTCATTACAAAATAAATGCAATTTGTGAACAATTAAATCTAGCCCGATGAAGCAGATAAGTAAACTCTGATACAGTTTAACCCTCACTCACAGATCACTGGCGGATAAGAAAAGTTCGCACAATCAGTGGAGTTAATGGACCGCACCCTACATTTTCCCCTGTCAACAATAGACTGAACGCCGGATGACCTTCTCGGCTTGACGAAAGCTAATTTAACCCCTTCAGTACCGAAGCACATGTCCGAAATCACAGACCATTAACATCTGCAAACAGACAGGATCGCTCCGGAATCACGTAACGTCTAGAATCACAGAACAGCTTGCAAATAGCTTAATAAGGGCCCGTAATGTACTGGATTTGTTGCACGAGAGAGCTTAGAGACCTCCTCCAGGCAGTACAGGCTTAATAGTTCGCAAAATCAACGTTAAAAATGCTGTTTTTATGTCACAGAAATATAAAACTGAAGTAAGACATAATATTTAACTAAGCCTAATATTAATTATAATACATATTGTAATATTAACTCATTCAGCCCGACGGCCGTATTTCCCAAATTTTGGAGGCGTCATTTAATGACTATGCACTAGTTGCAGGAGATGGATTGACCATGATAATTCAAGGGCAGTGCCAGATTAGCTGGCGCCGACAGACGGCAAACTAGTCTGGCACTACCCTTGAATTATCATGGTCGACCCATCTCCTGCTGTAGTGCGTCAAGGCTGAATGGGTTATTAGTTCGCAAAATCCCCTTTAAAAATGGTCTTTGTATGTCGTACAATGATGCTGGACAAAAAAGATAACTTAAATTAACTCGTTCTACCCCAACACCGAAATCCTTAAATTTTGCCGTTGTCCTCTGAAGACTGCATTGCAGTGCAGGACATCGATCGACCGTGATAGTCCAAGGGTGATGCCAGAATAGCTTGGCGCCCATAGGCGCCAAGCTATTCTGGCATCACCCTTGAACTATCATGGTCGAACCTTATCTTCCTCTGGTGTGTCTGGGTAGAATGAGTTTAAGAAGCTTGAATGCCGTAAATTGAACATTTCTGCGTTTCTACACCATTGTACGCGGGAGAGTTCCTTCCCGCATTGTGCTCAAAAAGTAGTGGATAACCTCCGGTAGGTGCGCCTACTCAAAATTAATGTATTGTGAAGAGAATGCTAGATAAGACTACTTAACTCATTCGCGGCAAGCCGCATCCGGATGCAGCGGGCCGCGAGTGAGTTAATAACCATTTGCATTCGCGAAGTTTAGCAACCAAAGCCTGCCACGGAGCAGATGGCTTTAAATCCTAATCAAGCCACTAAGCGAGGTGCCCAATTATAGCGGGGCACTCTCCTTAGCAGCGTGCACAGGATTTAACCCTTTTCGTTCTGATACATTCATTGCTTGAAATAAATTTGACTATGATAGTTAAAGGGTGGTGGCAGAATAGCTTGGCGCCCTTTTTACTAACACGGTTGGTCTAACTCCTAATCTGTACTGTAGCCTTCAAATGACAATAAGCATTTTTTTAATCAGCCTCAGGATGTAATGGGTTAAGCTCACTCATGCACTGGTCCCAAAATCCCAGACCAGTATACTGCGTCGTTAGCTGCATGCACTGAACAACGCCACTTTGAGTGACAATGTGCAACGTGTCCGAAGTTGAAGCCGCCACCATCAAAGATATCGCTGTGCGTTTGTGCACAATGAAAAACATTTTCTCCTGAGAAAGTGCAGCAAATAGACGCTTGTCGCGCCGCTATATGGCAACACACGAAGCGATTACTCACCTGCTGCTCGGCTACATTTTTGCCGTGCCGCCTGCCGCACCAGTGTCTCGTAGCTATGTGGAAACACTCTTGGACGCCAGTAATGTATATGTAAAGAACATGAAGAACACATTGCAGGATTTGAAAAAATGAACGATAAGTACTTTGACTCATTCAAGGCGACCCGCATTAATGACTGCGCCTTGAATGAGTTAAGTATTGTTTCATATATGGATGTAAACACACTTCTCGAGAGAAATGTACAGTGAATAAAATCCGCGCAAGGATCGGCTTTGTCAGGCGGATTGAAATACAGCTATTTGATAGTTCTTGTGCGTGCCAGCCGGTAATTTTCCTTTTCGTTTGGCGGGACACTTTGTGTCACTTATTTACTGCGTCTGGCGTTTCACCGACATGAAAAGATGTTTTTCCCAAATCAGAATCAGATCAAACACAGTAGACTGCGCCCTTTTCTATTAAGAAATGGCTGTAGGTTGCGCCCCTTTGTAATAAGGACCGATGAGACTAAATCACTGGGCCACCATGATCACTGCGGGACCCATCACGATCACTGGGGCCCACGACGGCCGCAGTGGCGGACCCGAAGACGTGTTGCTACTGGGTATGCTTCCACTTACCCAGTAAGCAAAGGTCCCCTCGGCCCGCGACGACCGCAGTGGGCCCGCGCACCGTGGCTGTACTGATAATGCAGAACAGGCCTGACTACCTCAAACTCCTTTTGCTGCCAATGGACGCAGATTGTGTTTTTGAAATCATTTGTAAATTCCACTTAAACTCATTCTACCCCAGACACACCACAGCAAGATATGGATCGACCATGATAGTTCAAGGGTGATGCCAGAATAGCTTGGCGCCTAAGGGCGCCAAGCTATTCTGGCATCACCCTTGAACTATCATGGTCGATCTGTGTCCTGCACTGCAATGCAGTCTTCGGAGGACAACGGCAAAATTTGGGGATTTCGGTGTTGGGGTAGAATGAGTTTTTTTTTAAAAAAAAACATGAATACAAAACGGTTTCAGCAAGAAGCGTAGGTCCCCATGAGCTCCCGCAATGGGTGGGGGGGGGGGGGAAGGGAGGGAGGGAGTTTCCCCTTTTGGAAGTACTGTGCATGGTGGTGGTGGGGGTTGGGGGGGGGGGGGGGGGGTGCGAGTCAATGAGCAAGCTAGCGAGTGCTGGAAGGAGAGAGAAGGAGAGGCTATCACGCCTGTACGTTGTACGCGTCAAAGCCAACGAGGACCCAAACGACTGCTAACTAGGTCGCCGTGTGTCTAGTCACGTGCAACACGCCCCGTGTCCCGCTGAACGGTAATTATTTCATTACGCCTCTATACCTGACACATTAGCCACAGAAACTTGGGGCTCTTTGACTTGCACACAGGCAATGGACGCTAAATCATCTGTGTCTGCATCGACCCAGAAAGCACAGGGCCTCGTGCCTACGTCTTCGGGCACACAACGGCAGCAATGGGCCTGCTTTGCTCGGGCCTTTTGCGGCTGTCGTGGGCCCGAAGACCTCTTGCAGGTTTATTCGTGTGGCTACTCCTTCAGGAGAGCAATAATCCAACAAAAGCCTGTCATGTTGACCCACAGATGGTTCAAAGGTAGTGTCAGATTAGAGTGGCGCCTTTCCATGCGCCATTCTAATATGGTACTACCCTTGAACTTTGTCTCGACTCAGACGTGATGTTAGATACATGCAAAGCAAGTCGAATATACAGAAATAAAATCAGGTCTCATGGAATATTTGTGAATATCTCACATCAGTTAACAAGTTTAGAACTTTATGACGTCAGGTCAAGTGTTTTCGACGGAATTCTGTGTTCTCCAATATTTTATATCCACGACAAAGTTATTGCTTTTGGTCAAATCTAAACTGTCGAGAAAAGATTCAACGCTACTCGTTCTGCTTACTCTACTGGTGACAAGCTCGATGTGACCAAAAGCCATATTTTTTTCCGCGGATCTAAACAGTGTGTACCTAATCATTCCTACGATGCATTTATTGCGCTAACTCAACCACACCTAATAACAAGGGTGACGGAATGCAAAACTTAAGTTTGACTAACTCAATGTTAGTCGCCCGTCAAATGAAAATGTTCATCTTTTATCTCGCCAGCCATGCAACCGTTTTATGGAGTTTCAAGTCGCCTGAACCTTTTTTGAAGCCGCCACCGCAAAATCGACCGGGCGATCCTTATGGACCTTTTGATTGCCGATAAAAACCCTTGAACTATCATAGTCAAATTTATTTCAAGCAATAGTGTATCAGGATGAAACGGGTTTACTCATTCAGCCCGACGCACGTATTTCCCAAATTTTGGAGGCGTCAGCTAAAGACTATGCATCAGTTGCAGGAAATGGATCGACCATGATAATTCAAGGGCAGTGCCAGATCAGCTTCGCGCCGACAGGCGCCAAGCTAATCTGGCACTACCCTTGAATTATCATGGTCGACCCATCTCCTGCTGTAGTGCGTCAGGGCTGAATGGGTTAAAGGGGTGGGAGGGTGGGGGTGACCAGTACCGATAATTGCGTAAACTATGGGGCGCATAATGATGATGACGAGTGTAATGGACGTTGTTCGCAAAAAAAAAACAAAAAAACAAGTAGGTCAACAGTGCGCGTGTTTCGATAGCGCATGATTGTCCGAGGCTTTCCACAATGGATTGTTTGCGACAGAAGACGCGCAGTTTTGGACCTACTTCTGACGAGGGACGGAAAAGATCGCATGTTAAAGGGGCACGCCTGACCTTTTTGAAGGCTTCAGTTCGCAAAAAGGTTTTACTGGGATTTAGTGTACGAGTACATACCCAAGTAGACAGTGACCACCCTATTGTCCCACCAAATGCTTTCTTTCGTCCGTTCAAAGCGAAAAGAGGCCCACAGGAATCTTGTGACGGTACACCGTGAAAAGATTTCTTCTGATAGGCGATGGTAGCTGACGTCATAACTATTCTATACGACCTTAGGTCATCAGCATAATTATAACCAATCAGAGACAAGATGGCGGATGAAAGAGCGAAGAAAAACTGACTAAAAGAAAGTATCATCGACTCGCGCCGACACTGAATGACATACTCGGAATTGAAGAGAACTAGAGGAAAGAGACAAGATACCCCTAAGTAGAACTGACATCGGACAAGGGAATATGAACATGTGGCAACGCGTAAAGCAAGAGGCTTGACCGCCCACCTAGAATTTGTCCCTTTCCTGCTGAATCAGTAAGTAATCTACGGTCTTTGTCGATCTTCCTATAGTTTAGTTCCGCGAGCGCTGGTGATTTTCAGAATTCATGATCTTCAGTAGAATGTACTGATTTCGCAAGACTTTAAACCTGTTTCATCATATAGTTACGAGCTTTCTCGTGGGAAAGGGATGCCCGAAAACATCAGTACACGCGTACACTGACACGTGTGTACACCACACCGATGACCTCGTGACCTGCCGCAGTATTGCGATACACCGATAGTTGGCCGGGTTTTGCCTTGTGATGTAGGCTCATAAATATGCATATTAATTCAAAACAAGGCCGATGCAGACGATAAATCCGCGACTCGGGTACAAAAACAATACACCCTTCAAACGATAAATTTCGACATTTAGCATTTTGTACTTACATCATAAAGCTCTAAGATAGTACACAAAGGACCCAACACATACTGTCAGCAGTATGTGTTGCAGACAGTTTCTGACTGTGTTGAGATGCTTGATCCTGGGGAAAATAACTTTAACAATTCTGTCAGCCCAGTTTCTACTCTAATCTACCTCCGTGACAACAAAGGGCCACCGGCCCGACGTCAGTCTTACTTGGCTTAGTTCAAGGGTGATGCCAGAATAGCTTGGCGCCTATGGGCGCCAAGCTATTCTGGCATCACCCTTGAACAATCACTTAAGTGTGACCCTGTCATTACTGTGAAGAAGAAAAAAAAAACCACGAGCCAGCTGCGGGGGCTCATGAGGATCTATGCCTCTTGCTGGGGCCAGTTAGTATGTATGTTCGCTGTGGACGATTGTGCCATCATAGTTTGGTCGTGGATTTCATAAAGCATGCGTCCAGCGGCGGGGACGGAGTTAATCAGACAGAAAGACTTTGTCAGGTAATCAGTCACTGAATCCACCCGTTCGTCCACCTATCGATGCACCTATCCGTCCGCCCATCCATCATTATGTCCATTCTTCTTCTTAATCGTTCACGTTTTACATCTCATGCACTGCCATCCCACCATCCAGTCATCCACCGATCCGTCCGTCCGTCCATCCATCCAAAACCCACCGACCCATCCATCCGGCATCCATTAGTCAAATCAGTCGCTCGATCGGCTGATGAATCATCCCCACAACCCACCCACCCCATCCATACAGCTGTAAATACAAACGAAGCAGTTTGAGTAGCTAAATTAATACAAATAATGTGCTCTCTGGACCCTTCAGTATTGACATGCACGACAATAACACGCACCGTGACTAGCACTAGCCATCTACCCCCCAGGCTAATCCAGTGGGCAATAGGTTATGAGGCCGCCGACGGCCGCAGTTGACCCGCGCACAGTCGGCCGTGCACACACACACACACACACACACACACACACACACACACACACACACACACACACACACACACGCGCACGCACGCACACACAAACACACACAAACACACACACACACACACGGCCGTCAGCGGGGCAACCCTGTGTGACTGGTGTCACCCTAGAGTGGTAAGCTTAGTCCTGCGCCGGCCACTAAGCAAGGTGCTCCGCTATAGCGCTTTAGGGGAGCACCATGCTTAGTGGCTGGCGCAGGACTAAGCTCGCTCATGCAAATGGACCTTTTGCCCTTAGGGACGGGTTATACTTGACCAGTGGTTTTCAAGCTGCTTTGATTAGTTTTCAATCAGTTTTGCCACCTGCCGCTCACAGAGCTAAATCAATTATTCATCCAAGCACAGCTGGTGCGCATATGTAGTTCTGGTCGCAGATCTTTCGCTGTGATGTGGGTAAACTGATCTTTACTTAACCCTGTGCGTGTCGGTAGCGGTTTTAGTCGCGATATCAAATTCGTCCAAGTGTACACGGCTTCGTGAGAAAAGAGTTACAACACAATTTATTAATATTTTTTTCAAAATACACAAACATGTATACAATTCAGTCGCCATACTTGTTAGCGAACAAGCAGTGGCAACTGAAGGATGTGACGTCAAACAAAAGATGAAGAACAAAAGTACTAAAAAAAAAAAAAAAAAGAAGTAACATAAGAATGACGTCAGCAACAGCAACAAAAATATAAGATATGTAGCGACCGAATTGGTACTTGCGGTCTACTTCGAAAAAGGGTATTTAGCCCAAATATTAATAATTCCACGCTTTTTGCCGATGGATTGAACTCCACCCATCTACAATAAGGCACAGATCCTCAGGAGCTCCCGCATGTGCGCTACTTCCAAGTATTTGTAGGTGGCCGAGTCTTTGCTGTGAGTAAACCAACTCCGTGCGAATTCCGTTCAAATGGTAGCTACATAGATCCTCATGGGCGCCCTAAGATGCCTGCTGCTTAGCTCCGTTTGTGGTTCTTATGCAGGTAGTGTGGGGACTCTATAGATGAGGATCTCTGTCTCTTTTAACATGTATGGCCATCCTGTTTAGATCAGTGTTTCCCACGCACAAGGGGTAAACAGCTATAAGGCGTCCAATAGTCGATTAACCCTTCACTGCCGAGAAAAACTGAACAGTATCACGCAACTGCAAGAGGTATAGATACTCGTGAGCCCCCGCAGTTGCAGGGGCTCACGAGGATCTATACCTCTTGCTGACACCACACTACATCTATGCCCACTGAACGGTTGCGGCTTTCCGCCGTGAATAAAGATTTCAGAAACGTAATATGCGTCCAGTGGCAGGGAAGGGGTTATGGTTCGTTACATTAAGGTAACTGGCCCTGGGAGGTGCTACTATTAGTATTTGACGATGGGAGGTGGGACAGGAGTAGTGGTAGCCTACATAGCACAATGCATGTACCGCGCACACGAACCTCGTGTATTATTCATCGAGTATACCATGATCGAGAGAATGCGAGAAACAAAGCACCACCAGGACTAGCAGTAATGAATTCAATCGCGCTGCTGGAGGCCGTGTTCGTTACTTAGTCAGCCGATGAAATAATTAAAGGTTGCCGCGCTCGGAGTCTAGATGGTAGAAAGGGAAAATGACCGCGTCCTGTTCTGTGAATTCAAACCTTACCATGCTAAGAGCCGCAGGATCCAAAGTCCAAATTTCAGACTAACAGACTGTAACTGCGACTATGTAACTGCGACTATGATTATTCAACCTTTTGGCTGTCGGTAACATCAACATATTGACCTGTCTTTTAATTTCAGACCCAGGCGTTATAGATACAGACCGACTACGCTTGCTTCACGCTTGGCTTCTTTGCTGTGTTAGTCAGGTAAAATCAATTTCAAAACCACTCTTGCATGCGCTTCAATGATCTCACAATGGCCGATACACCTACGCAGAATCGCAGTGGTCAGGCGTGACGACTGAGACGGTCCATGTGTGATCCGCGCACTCTCCTCGCTTTCAAATGGCACTACCTGCTATTTCTGACCTGCTGCTGCTGATCGAGAAGCAAGTTTGTAACCCCTTTGTTGCTTGGTGGGTTAACCCCATCCTGAGAAGAAAAAAAAATTAACACGATCCAACTGCAGGTCCTTGTGAGCCCGTGCAATTGCGGGGGCTCACGAGGACCTGTGTCGCTTGCTGACGCCATTTTGTATCCACGTCCCTTGGACGACTGGCGCTGAATTGTAACCAAGACTTCAGAAACACAATCTGCGAGCAGTGTGGCAGCCGGTGCTGGGGTTCAAGCCAAAAGATAGCAAACCTGACCACCCCTGCGTCAGTGAAGTTGAAGCTGGTAGTTTCAGGGGCTCTTTCTCGCGAGCGAACCATTCTAGAAAGACCAGGGGCCTGAAATATTTATCCGGTGCGGCGAGAGGTGTATATAACTTCATTGTTGCCATTTGCGCCAGTGAGAAGCGGCTTCAATTATCCATGGAACTTAAATGTGCGTGCTGGCCTGTGATTTTCAGCCTTGAGTGTGCTGGTCTGTCATTTTGGACCTTACGGCTTCCAGCCGTAAGGTCCAATATGACAGACCAGCAGATGTGTACGAGTATGGGATTTTCCCCCTATCGATGGTGTTTGCATGCAACCTCAGTCTTAACTAACAATTATGTAGTAAGTATATGTGCAACCATTAGTGGTGGTGATTTACGACCCGAGACTTGCTTTAACATGCAAAGAGTCTGGCTCCTAGGCTGTGCCCAGAAACCAGAACTGTGTGTCAAAAGCAAGTCTTGGTTTAATGTATTCAGCACACTGCCGTACGATCCCTGTTTCAGGTCATGGCGGTTTGGCGCTTAGGTTGACTCGATAGAGCCTACACAAGCGTTGTGCTTAATTCAGTTTTCTTTATAATAACCCTGAAAGGACCTCCGTAACGCGAAGTGCTGCCTGCTATGTCGCCAACAATGTTTGTTGGGTTTTTTTTTTCTTTGTTTTTTTCGAGTTCTACTCTGACGTCAACAATACTTTACTTCGTTCAGCTGCAAGACTGTGCCTCAATACAAGTCAAATGTGGCCCTCGTATTATTGTTGGGTTCCATGGCCATCCCGGAATGCACGGCATGGTCGCGGAACACGATAAAGAACTTTTGACGTCATCTGACACACAGGCGGTGCAGATGGTACTCAGCTGGGTATTACCATGCTGGAAAGACGTGTAAAGATCAAAAAACGCTTCCGCGACAAAGGGATAGGCAAAATAAAATAAAACTGTTTACATTCTGGTCAGAGTGTTATGCGATTCGAGGGATCCGGCTGTGAACATTTCTTGTTGAGCCACAGGTTCGAGATTTAATTTGTCAGAAAATGGGGGGACGAATCAAAGGATGCGACCGCATTAACCCTCTTAACCCAAGGTCCCATTTCCCAAATTTTGGAGTTGTCACCTGACAACTATGTACCAGTTGCAGGAGATGTATGAACCACGATAATTTAAGGGTATGCCAGATGTGATGAAACTCTATGCTCACGCATAGGGTTCACACAGAGGGTTTAGTACGGTACAGTTTTGTTAGCGGTTTGTTTTGTGACGATATTCTGTGTGGCGCGAGGCCCACGTGAAATCTTAAAGAAACGTTTGGCACAGAGAGTTTTAGTGAGTTCAGGCGAACAGAGCTGTAGGAACGTTAGTACGGGGCCTTACTGTCAGTGTGGGCAGACGTGTGTGAGATACCTTATCCAGTATTCCAAGACTCTGAAACCTAGAACTCAGGTATGTTTTTTATATGTATTATCAATAGCTACTGCTTTAAAGATAGTATGCGTTAGTAGGAGTTAATTCGGGTGTGTAGTGTTGACTCGTTTGTTTCAGTTATGTTTATTGGGAATTCGTCGAGACAACCGGTGTTTTGCCTATGTGGTTATTTACCGAGATGGATAACTAAGGAATGTGAGGTGTGTATGCCTATGTCGTTATGAATGTAGTACGTGGTTAAATATAGTCTTTTCCAGTGTATGGGATAATGTATGGCGAGTGTCAGGTTATAGTCTTTTCAATGTATAGTGACAGAGTTATGGGATGTTACGGAAGTAGTGCGTGGTATGAAGCACGGGTGTGTGTGAATGAACGTGTGAGTTATTTGTATCAGTCAGGTTACGTAATGTATCTCATATCATCCAACATGTTGTGTGTTTAGCAAGTGTTATGATACTAGGACTTTCTTGTTCAGAGTGCTTGTCGGAGAGTGGAGCGACGGACGCCGAGACGTCAGTCACCAGGGACCTATTGTGAGGTCATCTCTTCATCTCTTCACTCAGGGAGTGAGCGACCGGGGCCGAGATACCCGGGTCACAGCAAGGACTGCGCTACAGAGCGAGTTGCGAGGACGTCCACGGTACGAGAGACGGGACGACTCGGGAGCGTACGACAAAGGACTTGCACGCCTAGACGTGAAAGGACAGAACGTAACCAGGCGAGAACACCAAACAGGTTCGATTGTGAGAGACAAATACCTAGCCTGGCATTCACATTGTGCGTGTGTATGAAGTGTTGATGTGTTTATAGTGAGAAGGGGTGTTGTACATAAGTTAGATAGTGTTTTCATCGTTTATCTGTTATAAATATCTACGTTAGAAAGAAAGCTAGTGTGTTGAGTTTTACCGCGTGAATGTGCCCGTCTGAGTCAGTGGCGGTGTATGCGTCTGTTGTGCGAGAGTCTGTACGTGTGACTGGGGGGAAGTCTGCGTGCGTTACACCAGATTAGCTTGGCGCCTTCAGGCGCCAAGCCAAGCTGGCACTACCCTTGAATTATCACGGTCCATCCATCCACTGCGGTAGGGTCTTTGGGCTAAATGGGTTAACCCATTGACTGCCGAGTAAAATTGAACACGATCTAAACTGCAAGGAGCACAGATCCTCACGAACCCCTGCGACTGAGGGAGTCAATAAGGATCTATGTCTCTTGCTGAAACCGTTTTGTATCCATGTTCTTTGGACAGTTGTGGTTTTGGTCGTTCACTGAACACATTTTTTTTTTTAGCGCGAAATCATATTTTAACCCCTTCCCTGCCAACGGACGCGCATTTTGTTTCTGAAACCTGTCACTAGCGAGGTTGCGTGAGAACAGATCCATGTGTTGAACGCGTACATGAAACACTACATTTGCGCTGTAATACAACACATTGTATCTATTCAGTGGGAACTGTGGGCGTGAAAGGGGGGGGGGGGGGGGCCTGCTTTCGTACCGTCCAGACGATTTCGTGGATTTAACGCCTCGTAAGACTGCAACGACTAAGATTAACCCCGTTACTGTCACCGACTGGAAATAGCGTCCCCGAAACCGCCGCAGCGTAACCCATTTAACCCCTAGCCCCCATTTCTCAAGTGTTAGAGGTGTCGCCTAACAACTATGTACCAGCGGGAGATGGATTGACCATGATAATTCAAGGGTAGTGCCAGATTAGCTTGGCGCCGTCAGGTGCCAAGCTAATCTGGCGCTACCCTTGAATTATCATGGTCAGTCCATCTCCTGCTGTGTTTTGGCTAAATGGCTGCTGGATAAGCCCAATGTGTCTAGGGTACACAGATGCACATGGGGCCGCAAAGAGACATAGATCCTTATGGAGCCCTCGCGACAGAACTGTAGGAACAAATTTAACTCTTTACGCCCACATGAGAAAATTTCAGCCCAAAGTCCGTCCGCGTGTCAGACCAGAGAAGTCTCTTCAATAAGAGAAATCCAAGCGGCAGAAATCAGCAATGCTGGGCGCTCCGGGGGTCGGTTGAAATTAAATGAAACCATGACCTTTTTTTCAACCCTTCGCCGACCTCCTTTCGTCTACAAGAGGCATAGGTACTCATGAGCCCCTGCAGCTGCAGGGGCTAATGAGAATCTAAGCCTCTTGCCGCTTTTAACCCTGTCGCCACGATCCGAGAAGACATGGCAGTCATAGCCTGGGACCACTTTAGACAAGTTAGACGTCGCAAGAAATCAACTGCCCGAAGTCGAGACTGATCAGATGCGAACGATTTCACGACTGTTCGTGGCATTCTCAGCCAGAGAGTTTTTTTATGAAGAAAATTATGCCAGACTTTCAATTGTGGCATGCCAGAAATAATGCCTAGATTTGATTTTCTAAGACTGAAATCACATCCGACAATAAAATGTGCTAAATACAGTAAACTCCGGATATAGCAGATCGACCAAATTTTTCATGCTGCTATATCCGAAAGTTTTTTTTTTAAGCGAAGTACGAAACTGCACAAAAAGAGATATTAGACTCCCTCCCCCTGTGAAATGATTTTATTGCTCAAATCGTGTAAGTGTACTTCGCTTACAGCAAGGTCGGATATAACAAAATAACTACACTTTTCAGGCGTCCCGAAACAGTTTCTGCATAGAGTTATGATATGTATACCTATATAGATGCAAAAGAAACGCGACATATTTGGAATCAACAAATGCTGCATTTCTTTTGCTCCAGCGCCCATGCAAATTACAACTTAACTCATTCTACCCCATCACCGAAATCCCCAAATTTTGCCGTCGTCCTCTGAAGACTGCTTTGCAGTGCAGGACACAGATCGACCATGATAGTTCAAGGGTGATGCCAGAATAGCTTGGCGCCCATAGGCGCCAAGCTATTCTGGCATCACCCTTGAACTATTATGGTCGATCCTTATCTTGCTGTGGTGTGTCTGGGGTAGAATGAGTTAACGCAAGATACAGCACCCGCATGTCGAAATGAGAAAGAAACACAATTACACCGGTTTACAAACCTAAATAACACCAGGAACATCGACCTCTGGCAGGACTTTTGACTCTGGCTGTCTGTGGCGGTTTTTGTCGAGGCGATTCCTGCCGGAATCGCCTGGGCAACATCCGATACCGACAGCCATGGTTTAAGTGCTGTACCTAGAAACAGACCTTTGCAATGTAAGTCACCCGAAGAAATAATAAAAGTGAAGAAAGCCAATATAGTGAAAGCAGTAAACACGACACGGCTTCTTCATGGTAGGCCCTGTCACAATTGCCAAGAAAAGGCATCTCTAATCAGACGACGGAGAAAGGTCACTCGTCCACGCAGCCGAGCCGTTTGCAAGAGGCATAGAGTCACATGAGCCCCTGCTATCGCAGGGGCTCATTTCAATCTGTGCCTCTTGCAAGCCAGGCTCGGCCCCAGCTGTTCCTCTAACTTAAAGTGTCATCCGAAATTATACGCACGACCGTGACCGAGAAGGAACATGTTTCATCTGAGCAGCAGCTGCGCCTTGTCCGATACATAATGAAGATGGCCTTGTGGCAGTATTACTCTTAAGTATTACTCGTAAGTAAGTATTACTCTTGTAAGAGTCCGGCCACACCACCATTGGAAATCTTCTAAAGTTACTTAAGAGCAATACTTAATCAAACGACAAGGAGAGGTGTGGGTGGGGCGGGGGGAGAGGGGAGGGTCAAGTCTGATTCAAACATCAATATTTCTTATGCATAATTATTAGCGTGTACCTTGCAAAAAAAAATACAGTTCAAACAAACCAGTGTTTTTTGTGGGGTTTTTTGTTTGTTTGTTGTTGTTTTTTGTTGCAAGAAAAATGTTTTAATAGACATTGAAGGACACAGCCACCTAAATGATGGTCATTAATGCCTGTGTGGTCGCTCAAAACAGGTTTTGCTGTATTGCTTTGCCTTTTACTGTATTAGTAACAGTCGAGTTGTAGCGAGTTATCCGACGTGTGAACTTCGCAAAAACACCTTCGTGGTGGACAAAAGACGTTAAACCCTAAACGTTTAACGTTTTTGAACTTCGGAAAGGTAAGACGCAAGTACAGTAACTTTGACGTAAGTATCGTTAAGAGGAGGTGTGACCCGGTCAATTACACGAGGTACATATGCGACCAAAAGATACTCTGGGCATACCACAATAACATGCAGAGGAGGGAGGTACAGCGATGACCCGGCCATTCGGGTTCCTACGCTACTGCCCTTTAACCCATTCATCCCCAACGCACTACAGCATGAGATGGACTGACCATGATAATTCAAAGGTAGTGCCTGATGAGCTTGGCGCCTTTAGGCGCCAAGCTCATCTGGCACTACCTTTGAATTATCATGGTCAATCCATCTCCTGCCGCTGGCACATAGTCGTTAGGTGACCCCTCAGACATTTGAGTAGAAATGCGGCCGTGGGGTTAAATGGGTTAAAGCTGAGATCACAGCTCTGACATCGGCTGAGACCGTCTATACCGCCCGAGAGGTTTCGATTTCACTAATTTTCATCAGATGCGCAGCTGGGATATGTGGACGGCATTTAAACGTCTTACCCCAGTGTGAACTCAGGCCACATTGGTCAGTTTCTCCCTCAAATCCCTACCGCTGACCAACGGTAACGAATCGAGAGAGACAACCAGGGTGAACACATAATACACGTGAGCTGATATTTGATTTTAGTCCTTACGATTTGTAGTCCGATCAAAAACGCACACCAGCATACAGACGTAATGTTTCACAGAAGCGCTAGTCCTTTGGTTGTCGTCGCGATGATTACCGCAGGAATCACGGCGACAAAAACCGCTACAGACAGCAAAAGGGTTAGTTTAACTCATCCGTTACGTGCCGCATACGAATACGCGGCTGTTCGCCGTATAACCGTATTGGGCCCGTCTCGAATGAGGTAATATTTTCTGAATGTCGGACTATTTGGATTGATCAGTGAATTTGGATACGCGAATAGAAATCCGTAACTTAGCCTATGTGTCATAATGGTGCTTCCGCTTGCGCAGTGAGTGTGAATGAATGGCTATGTAAAATAAATACACGTGATTGTGTTTATGTCTCTTGCAGATGAATGGCGTTCGCCTTGCCCCGCAACTTAAGGGGTTAAGTACATGAGTGCCCTGTACTGATGTAAAAAATAATAAAAATTTTACAAAGCAAAACGAAAAGTCATTCCTTAGCCCCACTAAGCAAAAGGCCATCAGGCCGATGTCGGCCGCAATGGGCCCGCGCACGACTGTGCGCGGGCCCACGGCGGCCGACATCGACCTGATAGCCTTTTGTGTACTAGGTCGCTGGTGTGGTGGGTTTTTTTCCCGGACCTTATCCAAAGGCCCAAATCAGAGGCCAGCACAGATATGCAGCCTCTTCAGTCTCACATTATATATATATATATATATATATATATATATATATATATATATATATATATATATATATATATATATATATATATATATATATATATATATATATATATATATAATCTCAAAATGAAATTTATCCTGTACACAAAACGTTTCATCATCATTATCATCATCATCATCATCCCTCTCACCTCTCTTCCTCCCTCCATTCTTCTCGTTTCGTTTAAAACAAACCAAAGCAACAGCCCCTCTTTGAAGATTTGAAATACAGCAACCTAGTTAGGAAAACAAAAACTATTGTCTACAAAATAATGTATTCAAATGTCACAACATTACAGCCTCTAAGAATGTATCGTCTGCAACGATAATTTAGTTGGGTGCGCACGGTAATATTTTAAAAAGATGTGTGCTGATCTGTGACTTTGGACCTTACGGTTTAACGCCGTAAGATCCACAATCACAGACCAGCTCACAAAAAGAAATCTGATGTCATTAACATTTACGGAAAGGTCGTTGGTCACTCTTTCGAGCGTCTGAAATGCCACCTTCTATTTCTTGAAAATGATGTCAGTTTGGCAATTTTAGACAAACGCCTACTTTTTCCTTCCGTCTTCTGTTGTTTTACGCCTCTATTTTTGTCATTCATTTATTTGACCACTCGTTTGTTTTTCTTTCTTTCCGTCTGTTGCTTCGTCTTTTCACGAATCTATCCGTTAATGCTGACAACGTTCGCAAGTATACAAGTCTTAACCTTTTCAACACAACCGGATTAAAGTTATTTAACCTGTTCAACACAAACATATTGAGCTCTGTTAGCTTTTCAACACAAAACTATGTTGGTTCTGGTCTGTGATTTTGGACCTTACAACTCGAAGCTCCCAAGCCACAGACCGCCATACAACTAAACGTGTAGAAAAGCAGTTGTCGTTGCATGCCATACTTTTAGATGTTTCTTACGCAGACAGAGAATTCAACAGAAAGATGTCAATCTTTAACGCTTTGACTGTCGGTAGCGGTTTTGGTTGCGATGATTCCTGTAGGAATTCCTGTAGGAAAGGGTTACAAGAAAGGAGGATTATATCCTGTGAGGCAATTTACTATGGCCCGACGTATCCCGTTCACCCCTTGAGCGGAGCGGATAAGACCGCTAGTCTACTAACGACACAGGACCATCACTCATCGTCGACGAAGGAGTAATTGCCACATTTTAACCCTTTGGGTGCTGGTTGCGGTTTTAGTCGCGATGATTCCAACCGACACCCAAAGGGTTAACAGGGTGTTATACGGACGAGGTTTACACGCGGTTAAAAGGAGAAGAAGAAACGATGACGATAAACTGACAGGACCGAGAACGAAGTGAAATTAAAAACGACTTACTTGGTTAGAAGAAACTGCATGCGAGCAATAAAAGCAGGCACAAATGTCCGAGGTATAGGTCCAAGGTAGCTTGCGTCCAATATTCCTGATTGGTTAGTTGCTTTCCACTTCTGACACCAATCACACAACACAGTCCGAGTTTTCAGACACTTTATCCGTCGTGCATCCAGTTTATGTATCCTGTTTTGTATCCATTATCCTTTGTATAAACCGTTGGCGTAATCCATTGAATCACTTCACTAGTCTATCAAAGTTTGCAGCAAACTCGACACAAAAAGATCACTTCTTGGGAACTATATTTTGGTCTACAAAAATCAAAGAACTTTTCTCTGCAGCTCAAACTGTTTATGAATCTACGAGAAAATCAATAATTTTTCTCTGCAGCTCAAAAATGTTTTGAATCTACGAGAAAACAAGAGGCTACAAACGCAAAAAGCAAGAAACTAGCAGCTATGTCCTCCGATGCAAAGACACCTATATCTGATCAAAGCTTTTACGGAGTAAATGCAAAATCGCTAGCGCACGCGACGCGTGTGCATGGCTGGCAGACGACACTTTCAGCCAGCCAACCAAATGCTCTGGTCCCAAGACGCAGCCGCTCACTGATCGTCTGCACAATCTAACCCCACCCCACTACTCTTCCACATCGACAGCTAAAATCCTAATGCAATAATACCGCCTCCAGTCACAGAGCACAGAGGTACAATTGAATGAAGCAAGGTCGTGTTTCTGATGAAGTTCTGTCATTTTATCGTAAGCTCGAAAAAAACTGAGAATATCCGCCTTCAATTACGGAGCACAGAGATACAACTGAAAGAAGCAAGGCTGTGTCTGCTTTGCCGAATGAAAGTCTATGTCAATTTCTGCGCGCGGCAGTTCATTTATCGGCTGTACACCCACAGGAAAAGGAAACTTAAGAGTTGTGCCCCTTGACAGCGGTTCAGTGCCTCTACTGCCGCTCAGAGCTGTTGTCAAAGGACATAACTCGCCTACGCTTCCTCACCCTGTGGTATACCTGCTTCGTTCGCGTGCTCTCGTCAAAGCCGGCTTCTGGCCAATGGAATGATCGATGGAGATCATGTGACCATAGCGCGCTGACGACAGTGAGAGGTGTGCGGACTCTTATTTTCCAGTGCTGATTGCAATAGCGACATTCTTTTCATTTCGCTTCATAGCCGCGGGCGGATCGGGTCTTGACATTTCGCTGGCGTTTTTGTTTCATTTTATTCTCGCATTTATTTTCCTTGCGAGGTAGTAATTTCAGTGCTGAATCGAACATCCTGGGTGCAGGACGTATTGACTCACTGAGTCAGTCCACGCTGTGTGACAAGGTGTTTGGGCCGTTAGATGTGTCGGTGTTACCGTTCGTGTAAATATTTATGGCACGCGCGCACGCATGCACGCGCACACGCTCTCTCACACACACACAAACACACACACAAAAACACACACGCATCACACTTTTTGTCACACACCTATCTGTCCAAACGACTCAAATTATTTTAACCCATTTAGCCCCGACGCCCTACAGCAGCAGATGGATTTATCATGATAATTCAAGGGTAGTGCCAGATTAGCTTGGCGCCGTTAGGCGCCAAGCTAATCCGGCAACTACCCTTGAAATATCATGGTCAATCTGTCTCTGGAACTGGTACAATAATTGTTAAGATACACCTCTAGCTCACGAGAATTTCTGCCTCTTGTAGATAGGTCGGGAATAAACCTGCGACCTGCGAGTCGTGTCGTGCCTTGGACCTGATTATTTAACCCATTTAACCCCAAGGCCGCATTTCTCAAATTTTACTTTTCTTCTGTTCTTTTTTTAAAATTTCCCATGAAGCATATTTTCTCTAATCAAACTTTTGTTTTAAGTTCCATCGCCCATTTGTATTCTACACCTGAGAATGATCTACTGATTGAATGACGTAGTTTCGCAATAGTTCAGCGGACGTAACCAGATGCCAGGTGGGTTTTACCTTGGAGTACCACCTTAAAGGTCAAGGCACGGTGACCCAAACGCGTATTGCCCGATTGCGCACACACAATATATATATATATATATATATATATATATATTTTAAAATCACACTGCTCGTTTGAACCCGTTGGCTGTCGGTAGCGTTTTTTGTCGCGACGATTTCTGCAGGAATCATCGCGACAAAAACCGCTACCGACAGCCAGAGGATTAATGAGCCATCAAGGTAAAAGTCACAGTGCAAGGAATCCACTAAGCTTGGTTACGGGTCTAATAATCTTGCAGTGAAAAGGCTCCAACTGCGGCAAGAGGCATAAATTCTCATGCCTGGAGAAGAAAAAAAAATCCATACGCAAGAGACACAGACCCTCAGAAACCCCAGCAGGTTGCGGGTGTCAATTATACTGTTGTTCTCAGAAGTAAGTAATGATCGGATATGTATATATATGCAGTCTACAATGACGGATGGAAATGTTATGAACACTACAGCTACACGTATTTTGTTCTTGCAGGCGTAAGCAGTGCGCAAACAAGAAATATTGGGTGCATCGTCTAATTATTGTCTCTGCTCTCTAGTGCGGACGACCGTTTGTCTTCAATGATAGAGGATATATCTAAAATGATAATCAGGGGCCGGTCGCACGGGTGAGCGTAGTCCTGCACCAGCCGCTAAACAAGGTGCTCTGCTGGGATGGGATGGGGTGGAATGGGATGGAATGGGATGAGATTGACTGATTGACTGATCGATTGATTAATCGATTAATCGATTGTTTCCTTGCTTTTGCTAGTTACCTAGGTGGTGATAATTAAAGCGACATACTAAGAACATTGAAAAAGGGGATGTTGCGAACTATTCACCATTTGCTGCCTGGAGTATGTCTTACAACAGTGTCGGACAAAAGGACTACCTTCTTTTTGAATATTCTTAGTATGTCCAAGTCCTTTTGTCCGACATTGTTTAATTAACTCATTCTACCCCATCACCGAAATCCTTAAATTTTGCCGTCGCCCTCTGAAGACTGCATTGCAGGGCAGGACACAGATCGACCATGGCAGTTCAAGGGTGATGCCAGAATAGCTTGGCGCCCATAGGCGCCAAGCTATTCTGGCATCACCCTTGAACTATCATGGTCGATCCTTATCTTGCTGTTGTGTGTCTGGGGTAGAATGGGTTAACTTACAAGTTTGAATGTCGTGAAATGAACGCCTTTTTTCGCTCTTCTTCTCGTTTGTACACTGGAGAGTTCCCTCCATCATGCTAAACAAAAACTGGGAGCCTCTGGTGCGTGTGCCTGCTCACGTGGATTGTCGAAAGAAGGATAGAAAAGTCTTAGTTGAGGCAAGGCAACGTTGATAACCCGTTGTATCGGCGAATTTTAGCAATGAAAATCAGCCCGTGGAGCAGATGAGGATCGGTGATAATGATGATGATGACCACGACGACGACTGCTGTTAACCCTTTCGACAGGAATCATCGCGACAAAAACCGCTACCGACAGGCAAAGGGCAAACAGCAGTCACGAAGAAGACCCTTCCAACGATCGGTACAATAATGATTCACGGTTACTAATCGTCTAAATGCAAACAAAATCCGCCGAACAGTGTATTGTAGACTCGCTTGGAGCTTACCTTCATTAAATCAATCATCCCCCAGGTGTTCTAATATAATCAACCTCATCAGCGCTTCAATAATTATAGCGGCGTACAATGATACAAGATATTAATTCGCTCTTCCCCGTGGTGCAGGAACCTGGGGGATGTTTATGGCTTGGTCTCTGAACTTATCGAGTCTACACTGTACGTCTGACATCTGTGTAAATTGAACGCGATAGAGCTCCAGCCGTCCCATCAACAATGAACACAAAATGGTGTCAGCAAGAGGCATAGATCCTCATGAGCCCCCGCAATTGCGGGGGCTCATGAGGATCTATCCCTCTTGCAGTAGCGTAGTGTCCATTTTTTCTCGACATGTTAAGGGGTCCCTCGGCACAGATGTGATCAGGGATAATTTTCCTATATACCTGCATATGTGTGCTTGTAACAATTAAGAGCTCTACTGCAACTTGACAAATGGGCAGGAAGAACATGGTCTGCTTACACTTACCATGAATTCAGCTAAATAATAGGTTGGTTGGTTGTACATTGCTTAACGTCCCGACGGCAACAAGACTTTCTCAGGACGTGCCTGCACTGCTTGTGAAAAAAAAAACTAAACAGAATATTGAACGTATGTCGCCAGCCGGTCTAATACGCTAAATAAACCTAAGACCATTTAGCAACACACATCCAATATCAAGAGCTACAGCCAGCGCAGACAGTAGGGAGAGTTTAAAAAAGAAAAATACCGGAAAGCACCAAGGGTAGACAGAAACACATGCCCCAGAATAGAGGGGAAAACCCACCCTGTGGGGCTGACCAGGGTGACCCTGGGAACTAAAAAGTAGTTAACCCCACCCCAAGTTTCCCAGGGCAGACCTGGGTGGGGGTAGCTAAATAATAATAATGGATATTTATATAGCGCCTAATCTCATTTATATAGCGCCTAACCTCCTGACGGAGCTCTAGGCGATTATGGCCTGATCAAAATGCAGGCTAATGACACAAAATGTTCAGGTTGTTTGCTTTCTTTGTGTGGGACAGTGCAAAGTATCATTTCAAGCGTGCAAGCCCCCCCCCCCCCCCCCAACCCCCCAACCAATCCACACACACACCCGCGCGCGCGTGAACAGTCTTGTTGACTTGACTAACAGACCTATGAGACATATATTACTTATTATTACTGCATGAAACTCTATGCCACTGGTTGGGGGAGATTATTCATTATTATTCACTTATATATCTATGCTCCTCCTAGCGAGAAATCCGTGACAGTTCTACCGTGAGACTGCCTAATATATACACATACGCACAAGTGCGCGCGCAACTCATCCCCACCTCTTTGTTTCTTTTTTCGGCGAGATTGTTGGGCCATACCAACCGCGATAGCGTTCCTACGTCACAAGCACTACAGTAAAGCATGGTGCGGTTTGACCACCTTCCAATCAACGGCTATAATCAGCCAACGAGCACTGCGCGGCTTTTCAGTTTACGAGAGCTATACACTCATGAGCACGTGCAGTTGTGTAGGTCCTTGGTCGTTCTATCTGATAGCGGCACCGATTCTCATGTCCCTTGCAGCTAGCTCATTCCATCTGCAAGCAGCGTAGATTTTCATGAGCCCCTGCGGTCGCAGGGGCTCATGAAAATATGCACTGTTTGCTAGAGTGGCTTTATGGTGTAATGATGTGTCTTTGATATCTTGGCAACAAAACCGATTTTTGGACGCATGAAGTATTTCGACATGAAAACACAACAGATTACCGCTAAGGTCACATGTAATAATAATAATAATAATAATAATAATAATAATAATAATAATAATAATAATAACTATGATAGCTTATGCTCTTCAAGCGCAGTTTCCTTTACAGTCAGGCTCAAAGCGCTGTTACACAGAACACACACACACACACACACGAGCACACACACAAATAAGGAACGGTCTTGTTGACTTGACTATGAGACCTATGATATTTATATTATCTATTATTACTGCATGAAACTCTATGCCAGTGGTGTGAGTTTACCCCATTTATTCACTTATATCTATGTTCCTCTTAGCGAGAAACCCATGACAATTTGACCGTGAGACTGTCTAGCAGGCCTTAAAGCGAACGAGCAGTATCAGGTTAGGCCTCTACATGTATACAGGTGCACAGCAACATCAGTCTGCCTTGAGTCAACAAGACCGTCACCAGCTAGGCGACACAGATGTACATAAGGCAACCAACAGCCCGGCCCCGCCCCGCCAGCAGGGCTCGCATCGCATCCTAGGGAAAAAGACGGGCTTGTTCAATAGCATGTCCGTTGAAAGGTCCTGGTAAATCAAAGTGGCACAAATGCAATGCGCTTGAATTGATCAGCGTTCAGATTGTATTCAATAGCTGCAATAGCTGTTCTAACCCCCATAACCCGCCCGTTAGGACCGTCCATTATCACTACGATGTTAACCAGTTTTCGCCATTTGGCCCCAACGCACTCTATAGCAGGAGTTGTAACGACCGTGATAATTCAAAGGTAGTGCCAGATTAGCTTGGCGCCCTCGGGCGCCAAGCTAATCTGGCACTACCCTTGAATTATCATGGTCGACCCACCTCTTGCAAATGGCGCATAGACGTTAGGCGACACCTCCAAAATATGGGAAAAGTAGCGTGGGGCTAAATGAGCTCCGCACTAAACAACCCACCGGCAACCAACTGTAGATCCTTATATTTTACCCTTGCATTTTCCAAGGGCACACGTCGATCTGTACGTGCCCCTTGTTGATGGTCGGTGTACGATCAGTTAACTCATCGGAGACGCGCCGTATACGGATACCCCGCGGCGAATAGCGCGTATCCGTATATGGCGCGTCTCCAATGAGCTAACATGATTACTTAACCCGTATCATACTGAGGCTAAAAGCTTCAAATTTGTACAGTGCCATATGCAAACCTAGAGGCGCCATGCTATTCTGGCACTAGCCTTGAACTATTTTAGTCAAACTTATTTCACACACTAGTGTGTTCCGAACGATAATGGTTAAATGCACTGTTCTTTAGCTGCGGTATTTAGTGTTCCATTCTGACGAGTTGCAGTAGTGTTGGAACCGATGCTGCGTGGGGGGAAAAAAAAACAAAAAGCACTAACTCCTTTTGGCGTGGTAGGGCCGGAATATGCATGTGGGTCCCATGTCGTCCTTAGAGAAAATGCGCCAGAATGTGATGCGTATGCTTTGAGCCGTAAGGTCTAAAGTCACAGATCAGCTGACAAACAGAAAATAAAATAACCCCTTCCGTGCCACTGGACCTTGACTGCGTTTGTGAAAACAGTCTTAATTCATTCAGCCCGACGGCCGTCATCTCCCAAATTTTGGAGGCGTCATCTAACGACTATGCACCAGTTGCAGGAGATGGATCGACCATGATAATTCAAGGGCAGTGCCAGATTAGCTAGGCGCCGACAGGCGCCAAGCTAATCTGGCACTGCCCTTGAATTATCATGGTCGACCCATCTCTTGCTGTAAGGCGTCAGGGCTGAATGGGTAACTCTACGGACAAGAACCTCGTTCGTCCAAGGAACATGGATACAAAGTGGGGTCAGCAAGAGGCATAGATCCACATGAGCCCCCGCAGCTACAGTTGGGTTTTGTGCATCGTGCTCATTGTTAAAGGAACTTCTTTTTTTTTTCTTTTTTTTCTTTTTTTTTTTTTTTCTTTTTTTTTTTTTTTTTTTTTTTTTTTTTTTTTTTTTTTTTTTTTTTTTTTTTTTTTTTTGGGTGGGGGGGGATAAAAAAAAGAAAAAAGTTATACTTGCAGAAACGACAAGATGTCTTCGTTTTCACGACTAAAAATAATGACAACTAGGTATGCTTTCTAGTGGCAGAGATGAAACTTGAACTGTCATTTTTGTTCAGTTTAATCTGCCATTAACATTTCGATGCAATACAGTGGCTTGGTGGATGCCTGGTTTCTCATCGCATCCAAGGACAACTTATGATTTTATGAACCTCGGGACGTGAATTGTCCGCCCCTGAAATCCGCTTAACTTTAAAAACAGATGTGCTAATTTTGTTCACCTTGTTTATGTGTAATAGCAGGCACTTTACAAACAATGAATTGTTTGTTTGTTTTGTTTTTTTTTAATGAAAACCCCAAGTTTGACTGCACACATACCCGTTGACTGTCACTGACGATACAACCCGTGAGGGAAGGACGCTTTTTGGTTTGGTTTTTGTTTATTTGTTGTTTGTGGGTTTTTTGGGGTGTGTTGTTTTGTTGTTGTTGTTGTTGTTTTGTGTGGTTTTTTTGTTTGTTTGTTTTTTGTTTTGTTTTGTTGTTGGTTTTTTTGTTGTTGTTGTTGTTTGTTTTTTGTTGTTTTTTGGTGTTTTTTTTGGGGGTTTTTTTTGGGGGGGAGGGTTCTTTCCGTAGGAGGCCTTGCGTGCGTGTACGCAGACACCTAACACAAATGAGCATCTTTCAGACGACCTTTTTTTTGCGTTTGGGGGTCAGTGGTTTACTTGTCAACTACACACTGTTTAGTCACGGTGATGACTAGGGCAGGTGGCAGGCGAGTCGGCAGAGGGCTAATTTTACAGTCAGGGCTGACAGGAATGCCGATCTTTTTCTATTGATAACCCATTTAACCCCATATCGCATTTCCCTTTTTTTTTTTGGGAGGGCGAGGGGGTGGAGGTGGGGGGGGGGGGGGCGGGTGGGGGGCGTCTCGAAACGAGCGTGTTCCAGTTGCAGGAGATTTAACAAACTTGATAAGTCAAGGCTAGTGCCAGATTAGCTTGGCGCCGACAGGCGCCACGCTAATCTGGCACTACACTTGAATTATCATGGTCGATCCATCTCCTGCTGTAGAGCGTCGGGGCTAAATGTGTTAACAAGTTAACGATTTTTGTTAATAACACTTGATAATTGTCGGCGCCAAGCTAATCTGGCACTACCCTTGAATTATCAAGTTTGTTACATATCCTGCAATAACAGAATGGCTGGGGTGAAAAGTTATGTGTTGGAGTAAGTTTCTGCATTTTGTGCGCGTCGTACGCATTTTACGATTTCAGTTACGCGTACACAAACTCAAAACTGAAAGCATCAGCGCTACCCCTGACTCGCCACCGCCAGTGTCGTCAGTCGCAGTCAAGGGGTTAATGGAAGTTTAAAAATATTGAAGGCAAAAATGTTTTTGCTGACTTTTCGTTTTTCGAACAATTTTTTTTTTTTTTTTTTTTTTTTTGAGAGAGAGAGAGAGAGAGAGAGAGAGAGAGAGGAGAGAGAGAGAGAGAGAGAGAGAGAGAGAGAGAGAGAGAGAGAGAGAGAGAATCAATGAATCAATGAAACTTTATTTTACAACGGTTTAGGCATTGACATCGTCATCGACACAGCCATTTTACAAACCTGCCGTTGCTCACAACTACAAGACTAACTACAAATATACATACATTTAAGTAAACATAATACTTGCAAACAATTGACAACGCTGTTCACATAGACATACATACTCATAGACTCACAGACACCTCCCCCCCCCCCCCGCCCCCACCCACCCCCACCCGCCCCCCTTCACACATAAACAGAACTAAGTAGTCCAAATGATAAATGAAAAGGGTAAAAGACTTAATTGGGAATAAATTGGACCCAGCATAAAAAGAGACATATAATAATACAAGTGGTTAAGGCATCCCTACGAGTGATCCACAAAATATTTGCAGATACCCTTTTTAAAACACAGAGAGAGAGAGAGAGAGAGAGAGAGAGAGAGAGAGAGAGAGAGAGAGAGAGAGAGAGAGAGAGAGAGAGAGAGAGAGAGAGAGAGAGAGTCATTTATTAGGGGAACTAACACCACTCAGGAAATTAGATCGATAATAAAAGTAGGACCAAAAGCATCGCGTTACGCCAGACTGACATATTTCACCCCGCGCACTAATAAACCACATGCGTGACATCTGCGGCGTAGGATGACGTCACAGAAGTCCAACTTCGCCACAGTGACATATTTCACCTCAGTCACGCACGAAAGTGCCTATGAAACGTCTGCTTCGGAGACGGGGGTCGAAGAAATGTAAACCGTGAAAATAATGATTGCCACTGCAAACGTTACGAGGACGCTCTTCCTGGAGGAAAGCAAAAGGTCCTGGGGTCATCTTCGGCCTTAATTGGCCCGCGCACTGCCGTGCGCGGGCCAATTAAGGTGGAAGCTGACCCGACAAATTTTGCTCATCGAGATGATACACCCTTGAGATTCCCTTCATTATCCTTCATATCGCAAATGCTGACAGTAATTCTGAAAGCGGGAATCTCAAAACACAGGCTACGGTATGATAAATAAGCTGGTTTTTTCTTTTTGTTTGTTTGTTTGTTTTTTGTTTGTTTTGTTGTTGTTTTTTTTTTTTGTTTTTTTTTTTTGGGGGGGTCTTTTTAAACTATGTTTAGCACTTTACATTATTTTAACCCCTGCTGTTCCACATCCAGTGGAACAGAAGGCGTTATTCCGTTCACTGCCAAGAAAATTTGAGCACCAAAACAACTTCAAGAGGTATAGACCCTCATAAGCTCCCGCAATTGCGGAGGCTCGTGAGGATTTATACCTCTTGCTGAGACCACTTTGAATCCCTGTTCCTCTGAAGGCTGCGGTGGGAGGTTTTACTACCTTGAATTTACAGCTGCGCAGTGTCGTGAGGATCTATATATCTTGCCGAGAGAAAAAAAAGCACAATCTGAGTCCTCTGACAAGAGGAACGGAACAAATCATTACTGTAAATCGACACGCACTGCCAAAAACGCATTTCTACAATTGTCTGTAAGAGTACGGGAAATTCCGACCCAAAATCATTGCGTGTAAAATGCACAAAATAACCCTAAAAACCACTTAGCTTCTTCACAGTGACAAGATAGAGAAACAAACAAGTATACAATTCGCAACATGTTTCGAAATGTTCCCCTTTTCTCGGCAGTCAATACCACTCAACTGCAAGAGGTATAGATCCTCATGAGCCCCCGCAATTGCGGGGGCTCATGAGGATCTATGCCTCTTGCCGAGACCACTTTGTGCCCATGTTCCTTGGACGGTTGTAGGCTTTTGGTCGCTGAATGAACAACGTTTTTTTTTTTTTTAAACAAGACGTTTTGTCCACTGGCAGGGAAAGGGGCAATAAATGGTACTGTGTCTTTTCTAAGCGCGTTTCTGTCTTCATTTGGGTTATTCTCTATAAGAGTATGACACTGTAAATGTAGACTGCTGAAAATGCTTTTTTTCACCCGCAGCGTATGCAATCGTGGTATTAACTTTTATTGCGCAGGAATGAATGTATGCTCTTTTGTTTATTGTCCCCAGCGCCCTCCCAAAAATGAGTAATAACCCAAAAGACAAAAAAGTCTGTTTATTGTGTCGCGTCGACATTTTTCGATATCAGCGTCCCCACAAGTACAAGATAATCATTGTAGTAAAACAAATGAACGTTGTATTTCTAACCCAACCTGTGAAGAAAACATCACACACAAAAGAAATGGGACTCCGACTAAGGGAGGGAGACCTCATAAACCGAACAAACGACACACAGGAATGTGCCATTTTACTCAAGGGAAGTGACTTTTCCATCAAAGGAAGTCATTCTCCCCCACCATCAAAGTAATGGGATGCACTCTACATTGTTCAAACACGAGCTACTCAAACTCCCAGTGAACCTTTCTCATGTAAGAAAAGAAAAGAAAATTTTACACGAAGCAACCAGAAAAAAAATTACCCCTTTACTGCCAGCAGCAAAAAGCTGACGTCTCTAAAACAATGGTAGATTCACTGATGGATAACTTTGTCTATCTGAGGAACATGGATAGACATGCGGCCAGCAAGAGGCATAGATCTTTTAGAGCCCCCGCAATTGCTCATGAAGATCTACGACTCTTATAGCTGGATGTTGTTTTGCCGTTTCCCGGCAATGAACGGTTTTAAAAAGAAAATAAATGTCAGCTGGATACCAAATTACCGCAAAATAGGGCAAGGTCCCCGTGGAGATTCTGTGAAGTTTTGCAAACAGTTTTTGTCGTGGCGTGTTGGGACCAGGGAGGTTTGGGGAAGACAGAATCACGTAAGGTGGTGGTGCTCACAAACGTTGTTTTCTTTTTATCGGCACGCGTTTGTATTTTAAGCCAACAGAGAAAGATACATGCTTTGACAGGACGAACACAAAAAAAAATGTTAACTACATTTTCGAAAATGTTTGTGTTTGTTCTTTCAAAGCAAGCTTTTTTTTTTTTGTTGATTATTTCCTTGCTGATTATTTTTCTAAGTTTTAAAAGCTTGAAAATCAACTACTGGTCGAGAGACGGATTATATTGCAGTCACAAATTTCTGTTCATCGGACTTGGGTGATCTTAGTCCCGCGCCAGCCACTAAGCAAGGTGCTCCGCTATTGCGGAGCACCTTGCTTAGTAGCTGGCGCGGGACTAACCTCACTCATGCAACCGACTCCTGGACAACATTCAGAGCAAAAGAATATGCACCAAGCGTCAAATGCAGCAACAAAATAACACATACGCACTGACGCACGCGCACTCACGCGCGCGCGCGCACACACACACTCGCACGTGCGCACACACACATGCATGCACGGACACACGCACGGACACACAAACGCACACACAAACACGCACACATGTACAAACACGCACGCACGCACACACACAAACACACACACAAACACACGCACAAACGCACACGCGCGCGCGCGCACACACACACACACACAGCGCCCAGGAGATAGGTTAAGGACAGGGTTCTTCCTCATTGAGGCAGCACCGCGCCCACAACAAGAGAAGCCGGGTTGGTCACCCTACAGCCCCTCTCAGTACCCTTCACCATTGTACAAGAAAAACTGACACTGTTCGACCTCTCTTCCACTCTCGGTCAGCCTCCATTTCACTCCATTCCAATCCTCAGTCTCCCATCTACCCCACCACTGCAGGCTGATCCTAGAGGTCACGATCCCCTCTTGTCCTGGCACTGGAGCCAGGCCTTGAACAGTGGAGCGAGCCAGAGCTGCAAATTGTGCTGGTTGCACCTGACAACAAGAAATGTGGCACCTTCCTCAGACAGACAGATCCACATGCACATTGTTCCATCTTCTTGGGCATGTTTGATTCCATAGCCGGAATACACCACTTCGGTTTGTAAAAATGGTGTTCATGAGGCACAGCGGTGACTAGATCAGATCTGCCGACTGTTTTGGATTTTTTAGGACATCATTGTTTGTAATACGTTTTGACATGTTTCACAAATTTCGAACCAGTTCACTAAATGTTTGAACGATGTCGGTCTAAACTACACTTACGTCTGAAACTCCCAGAACGAAAAGACTTGCTTCTTGCTTACTGTCCTATGAAGGCTACATTGCAGATTAGGAGACGGATCAACCATTTTGGCTCAATTAGTTAGATAGCTATTTGGGTTTAACGCCGAGAAGGCGACTAAGGCCCTCTCACGGCAGACATTTTGGTTCAAGGATGGTGCCAGAATAGCTTGGCGCCTCAGGCGCCAAGCTGTTCTAGCACCACCCAAAAACTATCATAGTCAAATTTATTCAAGCACAAGTGTATCAGGATTAACAGGGTTAAGAGTTACATGATTTAAAGCCAGTCCCTAGGGAGCAAAAATAAACAGGAAACTACACTACACTACTGTTTCAACATCCTTATTTTTCTTCTTATCAAAACGTTGTCCAGACGCCAAGCCAATAACGCCACGTGTCATCCATTCATCATAGAATTCTAGCTTCTAAATGCAATATTGATAGGCATCCAAAATACAAATAAAACAAATGAAAGTACATATTTAATTGTCATGAGGTGTCAAAGTTTTCACAGTAATTACTGTATATAATAACATTTTAAACGAGATACTGATTTTTGTTTTAATAAGTGAAAGTAACATTTCACTAGATACCTACAAAAACGTAAGACATACTATACTACACAATAAACAATGCATTGGTGTTGTGCGTGTTTTTTTAATATGGACAAAATGCTTTCCGAAAGCGATACAAAATAGCACAATATTAACCTTTCAGTATTGTGTGTAATATTGTGCCAATAAAAGGGCTCAATCATGCAAAGCACACAGCAACATTATCTCAGGATTAAAAGAGGCGTGGCGAGAAACCATACACCATAAAGGTTTCAAATCAGATATGATGACCCACTGTACGTTTAATCCCTACACTGCCGAGAACAAGAACACAAGCCATCTGCAAAAGGCATGCATCCTCATTAGCCCCCGCGACTGCGGGGGCTCATGAGGATCTATTCCTCTTTCTGAGACCAGTGTGTCTCCGTGTTCCTTGGAAGGTTGTTAAACGTTAAACGATTATGGCTTGACGTATTTTGTCCACCAGGAAGGTGCTTTCAAAGACGGAGCACCGAAATAGGGTCTGAGCAAAGTTTGACCCCAGCTGGATTCGAACCCGGGACCTTTCGGATCAGAGTGGAACGCTCTGCCACCGAGCTCGCCAGGCTCCCCTTGGAAGATTGCGACTTTTGGTCGTTGAAAGCGCGAATATTTCAGAAACAAAATATACCTCCAGCGGCAGGGAAGGGGTTACAGTAAACCTGACTGAGAGAAGTGCTCGAGCCATTCTTTTCATTCCACTTTTTTTTTCTCAAATGAAAACAAAGAGGTGATCAGGTTAAAGCTTTTCAATCAAATGACAGGTGTGTTCATATCGAAACAGGACAGCTTGCGTACATGAAACACCTTGACAATGTTTTTTAGTGCAACAGGTCCACAACACACCAACTCATTGCAGTTTCCTTTTTAGTGTTAAAGAGGATCCATCATTTCAAATCTGCTCTACACTCTTTAACTCATTCAGCCCGACGACAGTATTTCCCAAATTTTGGAGGCGTCATCTAATGACTATGCACCAGTTGCAGGAGATGGATCGACCAGGACAATTCAAGGGCAGTGCCAGATTAGCTTGGCGCCGACAGGCGCCAAGCTAATCTGGCACTGTCCTTGAATTATCATGGTCGATCCATCTCCTTAGTCATTAGATGACGTCTCCAAAATTTGGGAAATACGGCCTTGGGGTTGAATGAGTTAATTACTTATGTTGTAGAGTTTGTGTGCATGAAACATTTGTATCCCTCAGCTTTGGCTACGCCAATTGTATTCTTTGAAGTAATGGCTCCATCGTAATTTCCATAGCACCACGCCAAAGTGCGTACAAAACGTAGCAATTGCATATCTTGCCAAGATAATTGATATACAGCCGAGCAATAGACTTGGACACTGCTTGCAGACTCAGAAAAGAAAATCCAGGCCTTTGAGAACAAGTGCCTGAGGAAGTTGCTCCGCATCTCGTACCGCGAGCACAAGACCAACGAATATGTACGGAGCATCGTCACTTCCCTGGTGGGCCCACATGAACCCCTTCTGGCAACCGTGAAACGGCGCAAGCTTGCTTGGTTTGGCCACGTGACCCGACACAACACCTTGTCCAAGACTATCCTCCAAGGCACTCTCGAAGGAAGTCGTCGGCGAGGTCGTCAGAGAAAGAGTTGGGTCGCAAACATAAAAGAATGGACCGAACTCGAGATGCCAGACTTGCTTGCCACCGCCCAAAATAGAACTCAGTGGAGAGCACTGTCTGTTGCTGCTGCCTTTCAGTCCCCCCAACGCCCAGTTCGGGCAAGGGACTGATGATGATGATGATGATGAATAGAATTGCGACATTTCCGGAATCATCGGCAACACTAGTTTTTCCGAGTATTTTTTTTTTAAAATGCCGCATTTCTTTTTGTCGTCAGAACACATAAATGTATACTGAGGAGCAAATGTATACTGTCGAGCATTTGACACTGAAACATATGGCGTCGTCACCAAGGGCAGTGACGCGCATATTGTATTTGGTCAGCTGTGTGACGTCTTTACCCCTTTTCGGAATACACCAGTGTGTGAAATAAGTTTGACTAAAATAGTTCAAGGGTAGTGCCAGAATAGCTTGGCGCCTCTAGGCGCCAAGCTATTCTGGCACCACCCTTGAACTAAAGCCATTGGTCTATATCCTTATCTGGAAGTACTACAATGCAGCTTGCATGTGGCAGCGTACAAGTTGAAGCTTTTCACCTCAGTATGATATGGGTTAACTCATTCTACCCCAACACTGAAATCCCCAAATTTTGCCGTTGTCTTCTGAAGACTGCACTCTAGTGCAGGACACAGATCGACCATGAGAGTTCAAGGGTGATGCCTGAATAGCTTGGCGCCCATAGGCGCCAAGCTATTCTGGCATCACCCTTGAACTATCATGGTCGATCCTTATCTTGCTGTGGTGTGTCTGGGGTAGAAGGAGTTAAGGCAGCAGCTTATGAAAGACCACGCTGCGTCTCTAGACCTCACACATCTTCATGGATCCTGGTCTGGCCTGCTGCATCACCATTTTTAGATCAGCTGCGTGGAGCCATCACACGGCCGTGTCCACTGACCCTACAGCCTACAGACATGCCACTGCACCAAATTGGACAAGCGGCTATGTAAAGGTCTAGATACTGAACTCCAGTAGCAAAAGGTCTTCGGGGCCACAAGGACCTTTGCTTGCTGGGGAGCGCTGGCATCAGTGTTTCAGAAAATTGTGCAGAGTTACCATTTCTTTTCAGCAACGTGGAATAAAATATTTCTTGCAACCCATGGAAAGCTGCGGAATGCTTCGTTGTTCTAAACTTGTTGCAGTATTTTTTATCTCATGTCTTTCATACGGATGATATGACCAGCTTTTACAAAATTGCCCACGTATCCCTTTAAAATTATATATATATATATATATATATATATATATATATATATATATATATATATATATATATATATATTCTTTACTTTTAACAAAGGCGTCGCCCAAAGCCAAAAAATGCACTCAATCAGAGTAGCTCCAAGGGACATAATTTTTCAATAAATTCTGAGAATGCTGTGCTAATGCCATGGAAAATCCAGGCTGGTAAGCTTGCATTGTGTCATCAGGACATCAGCTGTCCTTTTGTGACTGCATCGCTTATTAGATCTTTTGAGCCTTCCACTGAACACCTACTACATAAAGTAATAGGGACTACCCCCAGGCGCCCCGCAACCCGCTGGAGAATATCCAGTCCTCCCCCCCGAGAGGGGAGGCTAGTGCATGAATGGGAATGGGAATATTCATGCACTAGCCTCCCCTCTCGGGGGGGAGGACTGGATATTCTCCAGCGGGTTGCGGGGCGCCTGGGGGTAGTCCCTATTACTTTATGTAGTAGGTGTTCAGTGGAAGGCTCAAAAGATCTAATAAGCGATGCAGTCACAAAAGGACAGCTGATGTCCTGATGACACAATGCAAGCTTACCAGCCTGGATTTTCCATGGCATTAGCA
This sequence comes from Semisulcospira habei, assembly GCA_036245525.1. NCBI lineage: Eukaryota > Metazoa > Mollusca > Gastropoda > Semisulcospiridae > Semisulcospira > Semisulcospira habei. The sequence continues at coordinate 209,278,732 of BTPG01000004.1, read as the reverse complement.
CAGCATTCTCAGAATTTATTGAAAAATTTTATATATATATATATATATATATATATATATATATATATAATATATATATATATATATATATATATATATATATATATATATATATATATATATATATATATATATATATATATATAACATACAGAGAAGCAAAAGAAATGCGACATTTCTGGATCTAAAAAATCTCGCATTTATTTTGCTCCTCTGTATACATGTGTTCTGACGAACAAAAGACTTGCGACATTTTTGGAATCATCGGAAGAAAAAAAACCTGTAGCGTTTCCGATAAATACGTAATTCCGCATTTCTTTGCTCGACCGTGTATCCATGAACTTTGCAAAATATGCATTTGCTATGTTTTGTACGCACTTTGACCTGCTGCGATGGGAATTACGACGGAGCCATTACTTCAAAGAATAAAACCGAGTTAGGAAAAGATGAGAGATACGAAATGCTTCATGCACACAAATCCTCCAACACAATTGAAACACGTGTATAATTTTCACACTGGGTCGCCTAGCTGGAGGCACTCCGATTCAAAGAACACACAACACAATGCTTAGCAACATGATTCTTTGGCTGTATGGCTGGGCTCAGCCGCGGCACTTCCCTGTTGCAAAGTGGTCTGCAGGATTATTCAATATTTAACCCTTTGAAAGCTGATAAAAATGCAACACGATCCATCTGCAAAAGCAATAAATCCTCATAAGCCCCCTTGCAGTTGGGGGCCTCACGAGTATCTATGTTTTTTGCCGACACCTTACTGAATGCACGTGCCTGGGACGGGTCGGGTCTGTTTGGCATTGAATTACAAAGACTGCAGAAACATAGCCTGCGACATCCGGCAGTGCAAGAGATAAAAAGGTTTTAATAATATATTCAAGTACATGAACTCATTCGAGACGTGCCGCCTCCGGATACGCGGCTTAAGCCGCGTATCCGTAGGCGGTACGTCTCGAATGAGTTAACACTTTATGCGTCAGTAGCGCAACAGGTTAAATATTACATACTTAATAAAAAGAAATTAAATTACTCTTGTTGTAGCATAAAAAACAAACTGATTTTAGCCAGCACAAAATGCTCAGATTTAAAATTCAAATAGATGTATACTGACGAGCAAAAGAAATGCGACATTTATGGAACCATCGGAGAATGTTTTTTTTTTTTATAATGTCACATTTCTTCTGCTCAGAAATGATATTTATCATGGTTCTTTCTCTCCCTCTCTCCCTCAGTCTCTCTCTCTCTCTCTCTCTCTCTCCCTCAGTCTCTCTCTCTCTCTCTCCCTCCCTCAGTCTCTCTCTCTCTCTCTCTCTCTCTCTCTCTCAGTCTCCTCTCTCTCTCTCTCTCTCTCTCTCTCTCTCTCTCTCTCTCCCTCTCTCCCTCAGTCCCTCTCTCCCTCAGTCCCTCTCTCCCTCAGTCTCTCTCTCTCTCTCCCCCCCCTCTCTCTCCCCCTCTCTCTCTCCCCCTCTCTCTCTCCCCCTCTTTCTCTCCCCCTCTCTCTCTCCCCCCCTCTCTCTCTCTCTCTCTCTCTCTCTCTCTTTCAAATAATGCAATTATAAGTATTTTTTGTGTATTAAAATACATGTATTTATATGTGGGGGTTTTTCTGCAAGCTGTTCAAGCCGGTGCATTCTATCAACAGAACAAATAGGTAACAGCAAGAATTGCTTCGGCGGTTTTAATAAAATGCAAATCGAGTTCAAGCCAATAAAATTGGCAGTCACTTTTGCAACATCAGCATCTCATTTAAAATGCCATCGATGGATTTCCGTGGTCAAACTAATTTCAAGTGAACGTGTGGCTAAAAAGGTGCCCCCTTAATTCTTTATTATAAGTCTGTGGGTGCTGACCAAGATGTCACACTTTTGACAATAATGCTGCTATTTTTAATATGATGAAGGCTTCGTATAGAATATAGTCTGTTTTCCAGATTAGTATCAACTACAAATCATCAATATTCAAACTGACTTAAGTGCATTGTGTCTTCAATGAAATTATCAGTTAAAGTGACTTGATGTGGCACAATGTCTAACGGTTAGTTGGTTGGTTAGTTCGGGGTTTACACCCACGGCACCGGAGTGATAAAGGACAGGTACAGCTATTGCCTATGGAGTACGACCTCAACACTTATCTATTCAGGCGCACTGACACTGTGCCACTTTGATTTACCAGCACGTTTTAACGGACATGCTATCTGAACAAGCCCGTCCTTTTGCCTGGTCTAAAAGCTCTAAAAATGCACAAAACAATCGCAAATAGTAAACTTATTTTGCTACGGATATCTGGTTGCCTTTCATTGAACCTAATTTTGAAAAATGAAAACATCTCAGAAAGTGTGTTAAAAAAAAAAAAAAAAAAAAAAAAGTTTTTCAATGTCGACGTTTGTAATGAGTTTTACTGAAATGATCCAAATATTTGGAGCGAGTTTTAGAGTTGTAGGAATATCTAATCAAGTTGAGATCAAAATAAGTGTTTGTTGTAGAGCTTTAACCCTTTCAGCGCCAACACCCTACAGCAGGAGATTGAAGGCGCCAAGCTAATCTGGCACTACCCTTGAATTATCATGGTCAATCCACCTCCTGCAAGTGGTAAATAGTCGTTAAGCGAAACTTCCAATATTCGGTAAATGCAAAGTTAACCCATTTTATCCCACGGCCTCAAAAATGTGGGAGGTGTCACTTGACGAATATGAACAATTTGCAGGCGATGGATGGACCCTGATAATTCAAGGTTAGTGCCAGAATAGCTTGGCGCCTGATGGCGTCAAGCTAATCTGTCACTATCCTTGAAATACCAGGGTCCATCCATCTCCTGCTGTAGTGCGTCGGAGGCTAAACTGGTTAAATATTTTGAATAGGACAGGTTTGCATTTTATCTTTGGCTTGTACATTCCACCGCTTGATAAGAAGTGAAATCATAGTGTTAAGCGAAGTTCATATGCGGACTATATACACAGAATTATCCATAAAATACGCTTCGTTTCTGACTTCAACCTGTTTACTGCTGGGCCTCATGAATGTCATTTAAGGACTCAAGTGGCATACACATTTTATGCAAACAAACGTTCCCTGTGAAAAGCCAGAACTGTGCGAGTGAATCTGTTTCAGTCAAGGGAAATTGCCGTATTTGTTCCTGTCAAATTAAACCAGCACAATTCGCAGCACCGCTCCGCTGACCAAGGAATGGCTACAGTGCTCAGACACCAGAAAGACGGGACCCCAGGATCAACCTGGAATGGCGGGACAGCTGGGAGGGAGAGGACTGGGATGGAGGGCAGGGAGGCAGTCGGAGTGTGGCAGGAGACCGAACAGCGCCAGTTCCTCCTGCACGGTGGAGTAAAGTACTGTGATGAACCACAGGGTGCCACACCTCTGACTTTTCTTGCTGTGTGCGGGCACTGTCTTGCTGGGGCCGTGTATGCCCCCTTGCCACTCGCCATTTTTGGCGTTTTTAGCACGGCAAGTTGGACGACAACTGATAGCAATAACTTATCACCCTATGCATTTTTATATCACTTATCATAAAATTTTGAACTTCCGGTCTGATTTATCACCAAGTACCTTCGCAAAACAAAGCCAGGTACCTAACTTTTCATGCACTTTCTGATTAAACCTTTGCGCGCGCACAATTTGCTTTTTCCTAATCATTGCAGTTTTTGGGACATCGAATTTTTTTTTTACATCAGAAAAACTGCAGGAAAATGCACTCACATCACATTTTTGCTTTAGCCAAACACTTTTGAAAAAAAAAAAAAAAAAAAAACCAAGAACTGAATACCACAAATCATAACTATCTGTCCGTTAACTCATTCGAGACGTGCCGCCTCTGAATACGCGGCTTAAAACCGCATATCCGGAGGCGGAACGTCTCGAATGAGTTAAGCTGGATCGCATGCGTGCACCTGGCTACGTTTCTTCTGGGAGACACTGTCCCTTCCAGTTACAAGTTGTGGAAAGGTACGCAGTCACACATCCTGAATAAGGTGACCCAGTAAGCAACGGTGCGCGGGCCCACTGCGGCCGTCGTGGGCCCGAAGACGTTCTGCTACGGGTGTATATACCTGCCAGAACCGTTTGCGTCAGATGGACCCGGCTTGGCAACTACACCACCATTTACATACTTCTATTCCAACGAGATGTAGATCTATGTATATCAGTTGAACAGAAGTGTGCTTGTGGCGCAGTCCTCAAGCGGCTCTCAGTCAGTTATTGGTGTTCATCCCCTTCACTCTCACTGTATGTAAATTGTACGTCTGAAATGCGTCAATTCAGCGCGAATCGGAGCTCCCAGCCGTCCCATGGACAACTTCAGTGATACAAAGTGGTCCGTGTCAGCAAGAGGCATAGATCCTCATGAGCCCCCGCAATTACGGCGGCCCATAAAAAAATTCCGCCTATATCGCTTGCAGTGGCGTGTTGTCCATTTTTCTCGGCAGTGAAGGGATTAATTAACGCTGAGCAAGGCGACTAAGGCCATCACACAGTAGGCCTACTTCCCGAGCGCGTACATCCGGGCAACAAATTAAGGCGCGAGATGACCTTCGTAGCGTACTTGGGCGTCAAAACCCAATACATGTAATTAATCAAGCCACTACCTCCCAAGGCTGCATTTATTACTTCTGCTTATTGTCCTACGAAGGATACATTACAAATTAGGAGACAGATCAAACACTTTAGTTCAAGGGTGGTGTCAGAATAGCTTGGCGCCTCAGGCGCCAAGCTATATTCTGGCACCACCCTTGAACTATCATAGTCAAACTAAGTCTTAATTTCATTAACCGTCTGGGGGAACAATGCCGCCAACGGCACGGGTGTACGCGCATCAACCCGAAGACCTTTCTGAAACAAAATATACGTACAGTGGCAGGAAAAGGGTAAATGTCTTGGTTTATCGTTAAAGTGATCTGCAGGCTTTGATTGCTAAAATTCGCCGATACGAGTTATCAGAGTAGGCACACGCACCAGAAGTCACGGATCGTAACGGAGGGAACCCTCCCGTTTACTAGGGGAAAAGAGAAATAACAGAAAAGTCATTCATTTTACGACATTCAAACTAAATAATGTAAGTGAACAACAGAGAAGTCATTCATTTAAGACATTCAAACTAAATAACTAAGTGAACAACAGAGAAGTCATTCATTTAAGACATTCAAACTAAATAGCAAAGTGAACAACAGAGAAGTCATTCATTTACGACATTCAAACTAAATAATGTAAGTGAACAACAGAAAAGTCATTCATTTAAGACATTCAAACTAAATAATGTCAGTGAACAACAGAGAAGTCATTCATTTACGACATTCAAACTAAATAACTAAGTGAACAACAGAGAAGTCATTCATTTACGACATTCAAACTAAATAATGTAAGTGAACAACAGAGAAGTCATTCATTTACGACATTCAAACTAAATAACTAAGTGAACAACACAGAAGTCATTCATTTACGACATTCAAACTAAATAATGTAAGTGAACAACAGAGAAGTCATTCATTTACGACATTCAAACTTAAAGTGCCATTACGCATAAATCCCAAAACAGGTTTCTGCACCATTTGTGTTTGTTATGTCTTGTCGAGACACCTATTAAACTTTGACAGCAGTTTGGACAGGAAGCAACAGCGCATGCGTAATCGCACTTATTTATTCTGTGCAGCCGTTAGCGTTTCAAACTATTTTTAGCTGTTTCTCGTACTGATAGCACTGTATAGAAAGGAGTGGAGTCATTGTCAGGTTACTTGATATTAATACAACATATGCTGAACTAGATTCTCCTGTGTCCAAATGAACCATAACTATGCCTGTGTGTAGCGTTTCGTAACCGTGTGTTACAGAAGTGTATTTTTGAACAGTTACGGCGGTAGTGGGCCTTTAATAATGCAAGTAAGCCTTTTTGTCCAGCAGACTAAGAACATTAATAAGGATATATTGCGAAAAAATGACCTAATTTACTACCGTACAGCTCTACTAATCATGCGTAGAAGTTGCAGGATAGCAATGAAAGTTAGTTTTAGGGTTTAACCCTTTTAGTCCCAAGGTCCAATTTCTCAAACATTGGAGGTGTTGCCTAATGACTATGTACCAGTTGCACGAGATGGATTGACCATGAAAATTCAAGGGTAGTGCCAGATGAGTTTGGCGCCTGAGGCGGCAAGCTAATATGGCACTACCCTTGAATTATCATGGTCAAGCCATCTCCTGCTGTAGGGATCCGGGGCTAAAAGGTTAACCCAATTTACTGCCTGGAGTGGCCGGGTCGCTAGTAACAACCTAGCACACGGCAACAGTACAGCTCTACTAATCGTGGGCATAAGCTGCAGGAAAGCAATGAAAGTTTGTTTTAGGGTTTAACGCCGAACGGGTAAGGCCATCTCACGGATGCAGGCAACTAAGGCTATCTCACACCAGGGCCGCTTCGAGTCAGTTTGAACAGAAAATACGGGTGCGAAATTTTCCGACGATCTCAGTTTTATCTTTCAGTGGTGTTGGCTATTGGTGACGGTCTTAGTTGCCTACTCGGCGTTAACCCTTTTAACTCCAAGGTCCTATTTCTAAATTTTGGAGGTGTTGCCTAACGACTATGTACCGGCCGGGTTGCGGGGGATGGATTGACCATGATAATTCAAGGTTAGTGCCAGATTAGATTGGCGCCTGATGGCGCCAAGCTAATCTGGCACTACCCTTGAATTATCATGGTCAATCCATCTCCAGCTGCAGGGACTCGGGGCTAAATGGGTTAAACTCTAAAATGAACTACTTTACTTCATTGGTTTCCTGCAACTTCTGCACGATTAGTAGAGTTGCGGTTGACATGTCAGGGCTTCCGTTTTAGTGCGTCTGTGCGTCTATGACGCATTAAAACTCAAAATCACGTACTGAAAATGCATCTGCGTCCGAGACGCATCATCCTTGCGCCACCGTGCGTAACCTAACAGAGATAGGTGACAGTCATTCTATTTTTAGTGACGAGTTGGTTCGTTTAGCCGCTCGCTTTGGTCGCGGCTGCGTTTGGAATCACCCCAACTCCGGGGTCTGTGCGAGTGTAACTGGACGGGCAAACTGTTAGTTTACGTGTGGTGTCAGCATATTATTACAAAGTGCGTGCTACATGTTGAACGCGTTACTTGCTGTGACGTCACTATTCATACTATTATGGGATACCGCATCGTGCGTTTCACTTTCGATCTTGAACGAAGTTGTAAATGGCGGAGAAAAAGCAAAGGAAGCTGGAATGCTGATTCTTCAATCCGGCACCGTCTGATCGTGATAATCGCTTAGAAGAAAGTTGCACTTCGACACCGCCGTCTCCGTGGACAAGCGACAGTAACAGAAATGATACCCCTGGGCCCTGTGTGGCACCGCCGCTGCGACTCGCAGTTTTCAGAGTTTATGGCTGCGTGTATTTCTATAGCTAAAGCACGATGGCACACGGATGACATGCGCAATGTCCATGGAGGCGAACTCAAAAAGCAAGTCCAGAAATTTGAACAGAAATAAGTTTTTCCGGGTTTTTTTTATCGGTGGTCGATCCATCTTCTGGAACACAGGTATTAGGTAAAAGCTCTAAAACTGGAGAAATACGTCTTTCGGGTTAAATGGGTTGTAACCAACTTTTAAGTACATTAGTTCACAGACAGAGAGAGAGAGAGAGAGAGAGAGAGAGAGAGAGAGAGAGAGAGAGAGAGAGAGTTTAGACAAGTCAGACTTTTGTTGTCAATCTGCATTCAGCAGAAAAGGCTATATTCTCTGTTACAATACATCATCAAATGATCATACAGATATATATATTCGACACCGAGAAATGGGACTACAAAACTGACATTATACACATTGAAACGCAAATAGGCCCACAGGTATTTATAATTATAGCCATTAATGACAGCCCCCAAGATGACAGCCGCAACACTCCAAGCCAAAAGAGGGTGAGAGAAACATTCTACTCCCCCTGCCTGGAAACGGTTGTCGCCATGTTAAGAGCTTTTTCTCAGCAATATCTTCTGTCAATATCTTCTGTCACCCTCTAAAGCCTGAGCACAGTTCCCGCTGACGCACACTCAAAAGACCTATAAAAAAAAGAAAATGCAGAAACTTCCCAGTTGAAACAGTTGATATTCTGTGTACTGATGGCCAAGAGCTGAAACTGCCGCCTGCAGAGCTTGAGCAGCTTTGTCTGGGTTTTTTTTTTTTTTTTCCTGTAGTCTAAAAAGAAGGTATTGATAGTGTCCATTAACACACTGCGTCCCAATGTCGAAACCCTCAAATTTTGGAGTTGTCCTCTGAGGACTGTGCATTACAATTTAGGAGACAGGTCGACCATGATAGTTCAAGGGTGTTGCCAGAACAGCTTGTCACCTGCGGGTGCCAAGCTGTTCTGGCACCACCCTTGAACTATCATGGTCTATTGCGGATATTTTGCTGTAGCGTCTGGGCTGAATCGGTCAATAACGGCTAGTCCAGGTGCATGTTCACACATCCACGCGAATTCGATTTGACTATTTGTAGACCACGTAAAGTTTATTGTTTTGACCTTTTCAAGTGTCCGTAGACATATCCCAGAAAGAATTGTACCACATTTAAGTCTGAAATATTTTTTTATATACATATATATTTCCGTCTTGTCCTATAAAACCTTTCTTTTAGTTTGGCTGGCCAGATTTTACCCTTCCCGCCGTGAGATGGCCTTAGTCGCCTGCTCTGCGTTGAACCCAAATGACTAACTAGTGAATTCTGGCAGACTGTCATTGTCTTCGTCTGCTAGAAAACTGTGGTGTCTTGCTGCCAAAACGCTCAGCTGACAGACGTGGGTAAAACTTGGTATCCCATGCTACGACGATCTTTTTGCCACCTTGAAATTCTGCGCAGTTTAGTGTGGCGACCATCCGGTCTTTAGTACCTGAAAGAAAACTCACACCCTCAGAATGGCATAGAGCCTCATGTGCTCCCGCGGCCACAGAGGCTCATCAGAACATAGTGGGAATCGGTCATATTTATTACTCTCATTTCCGCTGCTTGGACGTGAACTTCTTTTGTGTGGGTGCATTCTGTACGTTTTGCACGGGCTTATGCTGTTTGCCTTGCCTTCTATTGGCCACAACAACAAAAAGAGAACAATGCGTGCACGCGGGATGCTGGTCGTGTCACAAGGAGGAGAAAATCGAAGTCAGGGCAAGAGCTTCGTGCCCCTTGTGTCGGACCGTCATTGACGGCCCAACACAAGGGCACGTAATTTTTGCCGTAACTGCCATGATTCGTTTTTCTCACACTGTGGTCATGTCAGTCGTAAGTTCTTATTTAACCCATTACACCCTGAGACTGATTTCGTTTATAGTTTGCGTATTGTCCTATGAAGGCTACATTGCAGATTAGGAGATAGATCAATCATTGTAGTTCAAGGGTGGTGCTAGAATATCCTCGCACCACCCTTAAAATATCATTGTCGAATTTATTCCATAGTGTATTAGGATGAGAAGGTTTACTACGCAGTAGCCCAGATATGCACGCACAACCTATTGTGGATGAATTTATTAAGACTAAATTGGTTTACCTGTGCCAGTGGCTTTTTTGTTTGTTGTTTCTTTCTTTCTATCTTTTTTTCTTTGTTGTTTTGTTTTGTTTGGGGCTTTTGTTTTCTTTTGTTTTGTTTCGTTGTTTGTTTGTTTGTTGCTGTTGGTTGTTTGTGTGTGTGTGTGTGTGTGTGTGTGTGTGTGTGTGTGTGTGTGTGTGTGTGTGTGTGTGTGTGTGTGTGTGTGTGTGTTGTGCGCGCGCGCGCGCGCGCAAGTACGCCATCGCGTGAGTGCGTGTGTTTCGTTCGGTGACTGTTATTTTCCCCCCGCAGGCTGTACAAACAGTCCGTTTGTCTCATGGTACTCCAGGGAGGACCGTTCTATATTGCGCACCCTCCCCCCTACCACCTCCTCGAACTCAGGAACATGGATGTTGTCAAGAAGAGCGTGCATCGTGATTCATAAGCATGCGGTGTTTGAACATCAGATTTCAATTTTTTAATAATCTGACATAAGCCTCTCAGAGAAGTAGACCTAAAGTAGACAAAAGCCCCTGATTTTTTTTTTTTAAACAGTATAACATGGGCGAGTGAACTCAGTGGCGAGATGCATAGATCCTCATGGGTCCCCGCGAATGCGATGAGGATCTATGCATCGCAGGCGGGTGGGGTAGTCTAAAGGAACACTCCCACCAGTGCGCCCTTTAATGGGGTGCTAGACTGGGATTAACGCTAAGATTAGCCCCATAACCTCCCTCAAGGAAAGGCTGCTTGTTAGCCCGGGCTAACAAGGCTTGATATCCACAGGGAATTCCAGTCCGACAACGCAAGTTAAATTCAACCCGGTAATGACGAAACACTTCAAAGTGAACACTGTAAAAACCCGTTCAGTTGCCGAGAAAACTTGAACACCAACCCACCGCTGCAAGAGGCTTCGATCCTCATGAGCCCCCGCAGTTGCGGGGGCTCATGAGGATCTATGCCTCTTGCTGACACTACTTTGTGGCCATGTTCCTGGGACTTCTAGGTTTGTTTGTTTTTTGTGTGATTTTTTTTTTTTTTAGAAGGGAGGGGGGGGGGGGGGGCGTTGAATGAACAAAGATTGCAGAAACATTCTGCGACAGGTGGCACTGACCGGTACGATGATCAAAATATATAATGACCAAAATATATGTCATCTTTCCTAACACATTCGAAAAGTTATGTTTGGGATACGCGGTTTCTTGCCGCGTATCCGGATGCGGCACCGTCTTGAATGAGTTAATTGGAAGGCCGGCGGGGTAGGCCGGCTCGGCTGTTGGTGATGAATTCACTGTGATGGCGTGTGTCAGTCCCGGTTCTTCTGTACTGGGGGTGGGAGTGTCACAATTTGTGCTGGCTCTTTTCTGTACGTTCTATTTTTATTCTTGATGCCACCTTCGCCGTGACAAAAGAAGGGATGAACCGTAAACCCACAAAGTCCCTTCTATATGTGAGCTGTCCTCGCAGTCAATGTTCTCTACCTTTTGTCTTTGACCTGATTCTGATGTTGAATTATCACCTTTTGAAAAAGTCCTCCAGATCTGCCAATGCGTCAGTGAGTTCTATAAGGGGTGCAGGACATACGCGGAATTGATTTGTCAAGCGTCATTTGTCATGACGTAAGTTTTAGTTTTTACGTAATATTATATTTTACGTGATTTGAGTTTCACTTTGGCTTCATAGGCTTGAGAAAATGATGACAAAACTAGAACTTCACGGTACAATTTCAGTCTTGCTGTAATTTGTGTGAAAGCAGGTTGACTTTACCTAGCTACATGATATACTAAGTACACGAGTCACCTGCATGCTCTTCTGAAAGCGCGTCGATGTGTGCGGTGTGTGTGCGTGTTAGTGCATGCGTGCGCGCGCGATCCAAACATCTCCAAGAGGCGTATATCGTCATGGGCCTGCAGTGCTCATGAGGATCTATTCCTCTTGGAGATGCGCGCATGTTTGTGTGTGTGTGTGTGAAAGAGAGAGAGAGAGAGAGAGAGAGAGAGAGAGAGAGAGGGAGAGAGACGCGCGCGCGAGAGAGAATAACGTCATATTTAGAGTATTATGTCAATGTCTGCGTGGTGACGGGGTTGCCTCTTTTACGTCACCGCCACTGTCTGACTTTCTCTAGAAGTAAAAGTTTTTAGTGTTTTAATTCTTTTCTAAAAGAATTAATTTTTTACTAAAGAAGTTGAAAGGATACAAAGCTGGCTAACGAACTCATCCAATGTCTTTCTGTAAACTAGCTACATGCAAAAGTTCAAGTAGTAAATATGACAAAAATTACGGACTCTAATCTGGGTCAACCGACTTCCTATAAACGGTTGTTTATGTCTTTAATGAAACATTCAATTACAATATGCTCGGAGGCTCTCTTAGCCACCCACTTAAGAAAGTATTTCGCCAAGTTTCAAGCTTGTGTGTACAGAAATATCGGAGATTATCTTGTTTACATACGCACACACATACATACGCACATACATACATACATATGCACATACGGCGCTTCGCGCCAAATGTACGTTCAGCAGCGAGGTTATCGTAACTAGACATGACGTAATTGTTATCTTGTTACTTCAATTGTTAGAGGTGTAGCCTGCCCGCCTTTGACATCATGGACATGCTATTAAATTCGCCTGGCCGCGACCCGTCCTAAAAAGTACCTTCGTTAAATAGAAGTGACTTAAAAACGTTGTGCAACATTTCCTCCCCTCTCTTCTTCTGTGTCACCCCCATCCCACAACACCCTCCCCACCCCTCATCCACCCACACACACACACATACACACACACACACACACACACACACACACACACACACACACACACACACACACACACACACACACTTCTTCTTCTTTCTTCGCCGTACTTCTGGTCAGTTTAAAAATAAATGTACTGACTTAGACATTAGTAAAGAGAGAGTTGGGGGAATATTGTTAAAATAGTGGAATGTTACAGCTTTTCGTGATTCGTGAAACTTAGACCCTCGTCGGTCTTAATCCGTGATTCCGAACAATGCTGCCACACACAACAACAAAAAAACCGCTACATTTGGCTGAAATCGCGTTCCGTGCTTCGTATTTCTTTTTTTTTTTAATTTAAAAAATAAAAACATCTTCGGGAAACTAGCCACATGCCCGGTGAACAATAGATCATCGGGCCGACGTCAGCCTTAGCTGGCCTGCGCACGGCCGTTCGCGAACCAGCTAAGGCACACATCGGCCCGAGGACCAATTGTGGGGTGTTTTTTTTATTCACTGACACTGACGTCTGTGTGTAGAATTTAGCACCACTACAACGCGATCGCGAAACAAACGCGGTCTGGCTGTATATAGCTCCCGTCGTGTACTGCAATATAGGCTACGGCTGACCTGTGCGCCGGGTTTGGACTTTTCAAGCGTTCTCCCAATGCGCACAAGGTCATCGGGCCGACGTCGGCCGCCTTTGGCCCGACGACCTTGTGCGCAGTAGACGGCAGTCTGCCTAAGTCCAAAACCCGCGGTATTTTGAAATCTTTTATTCGCCTGTTATCCTGAAGTCCGATAAGCAGAGAGAGGGAGATAGAAGTGTCTTTCTGCCAGACTCGGCTGCACATTGAAGGACAGATCAAAGTCGCGTGAAAAAGTGCGAAAGGCGCAGGGATCAAAGACGGTGCTGGGGACGCGGTGGCCCGGATGACGCGATTACTGCGTGCTGGTCGCTGTGAGGCCGTAAGCGTAATGAAAAGCCTGCACGGCGGACAGGGTACATTCAGCGCTCGGTTCATTTTGTAGCTTCCTGCTTTTTTTTTTTTCTCGCCTACATTTCCCGCTCCCCACCCCCCACCCCCCTTCTGCACACACACATCAGTAAACCGCGCACACACACACTGACGAATGCACGCACGCCCGAACGCACGCCACGTACACACACACACACACACACACACACATACACACACACACACACACACACACACAAACACGCACACACGAACGCACGCACGCATCCACGCACTCACACACGAACGCACGCACACGCACGCATCCACACACGAACACATGCACGCACGCATCCACACACGAACACATGCACGCACGCACACACACACATAGGCACACACAACACACACACACACACACACACACATGCGTTGGTAGGTTTTCTTTTAGTACCTTTTTGCGGCTGACATTAAGGCCCATCAACTCCATCGCCACTAATTTTCGTGTTCTTTTTTTTTTTTTTTTTTTTGTTGTTGTTGTTTTTTTTTTGTTGTTGTTGTTTTAGAGAGAGAGAGAGAGGGAGAGAGACAGAGAGAGAGAGAGAGAGGGGAGAGAGAGAGAGAGAGAGAGAGAGAGAGAGAGAGAGAGAGAGAGAGAGAGAGATTAATGAATCTTTATTTTATAACGGTACAGATATTAACAATGCCAGAGGCAATGCCATTTTTCAAATCTGCCGTTTCTACATCTACAAACAAACACTGACAACAATTACATTACATTAATACACGTATATGACCAACGCCTACGAGTGTGTTGGGGGAGGGGGAGCAATGGTAAGAGAAAAAAATAAACAACAACACAGTAGCACCACCAACAAAACGCCGCGCACATATTCGCATGCGCACACACCGATTCATACACACACAACGATCACGCACACGCACGCACACACACCTTGTACATGTATACATACACAACAGTAGAATGGGTACTTACTAACAATGATATCTACGCATAGAAAGCAAAGCTTGCAGATAGTTATGGCTGCGAAGATAAATGTTTAAAAAAGACTTTTCTTGAAACATGATACCGTTGGAGTGGTCTTCATTTTTGATGGAAGGGAATTCCACAAAGTCGCCCCCGAGAATGCTAGACTGGTTTTAAATAAGTCTATTCTGTTTTGGGTACTACGTACAGGCTTTTCGTATCGCCATAGTGGGACTGAGACCGGACTAATAGCTGGGTTAGATATTCTGGAGTGTTCTCATTCCGAATCTTGAACAGGGGAACAAACACCTTTGTTGAATGCAAACTGATCCTTGGGAGAAAGAAGTCCCGCTTTGTGAATCTTATCATCCGTTGTCAAAGTAGGATCGGGTAAAATTAATTTCGCTGCTCGAGGGATTTCTAGGTGTGTTTTCTGAGGATGACCGACTGCCGTATGGGCCTGGCTACGACTTTCCGTACCAGTTTGATGAGGAACTGCGAGAGCGCAAGTCACTGCTGTTGTATAAACACCTAAACCTCAAGCGTTGTATCTGGACATTCGATGCCTGGTACCACATGTCAGAGCTGGTGGACATTTGTGGTGGCCACGTTGTGTCAGATTTCCAGGTCAAGGACCACACCCAGACACACCTGACTGTGCGAGTGCCCATTCACGTGTCATACCTGTTCGCTGCAGCTCCAGTGGGGTGGACCTCGATGGAACACAGGACAGAGATGGAATTTGCCTTCTACTATGACACGGTGTTGTGGAAAGCAGGGCTTGAGACAGAGGGACGTCTTGGTGGAAAACTGCAGATCAAGCGTATTCTGATTGGATCAGATGGAAAGCTGGTTATTGAGTTCCGTACACAGGCAAAATTTAGAGGTGTCTACGTGCTGTCTCACCATACAATGCCAGGGTTTGAGAGTCGTGTCATGGCACCTAAGGCTCTGGCCATCTCCTTTGATCTGCAGCTGACCTGAAGCCAGCAAACGTTTGACAGTCCCCACCAGATGTGGCAGGCCACCAGTCGATACAATCTCAAGGACTACACTGGGATGTATGTTATTGAGCTGATTCCATGCTCCGTAACGCCAACTCAGGCTTTCGTCAGCACAGACCCACCCCCCTGTACAGCACAGCAACCACAGAGGTTTGAAGTGCCGCTGTCATTCCAGCAGACTAACCGACCAGTACCTGTAGTGTATTCTCTCGACACACAACTACAGCTGTCCAACAACCAGAAAATGTTCCTGCTCAACCCTACTGCGGCCAGCGTCACTTCTGATGACTGGGAGTTCAATGGCGCTTTCTCTAGAGGTCAGCACCTGTATGGCCGTGTGATGTGGAGCCCCAGTCAAGATCTGAAAACTGCTTACAGGCTGAGTGTGGAGAAGGTCTATCTCTGCACAGGAAGCAATGGCTACATTCCAACCTACGACCCAGCTGGAAACGTCTATAACGAGGGACAGCAGTTTGGCTGCATCCAGCCCTCGTCTAGGCTGCTCCACAGATTCCTCATCTTGGACCGAGAAAACCCTGGTGTTATACAGAGCAACTTTCAAGACATCCCCTTCAAAGCAGCATTTTCCAGTGAGCGACCTGAGTTATCTCCAATGTTGGACATGCCTGGTGTGGATGGGTTTGTTTTCAGCGTCGACCCTCTCTATAAGGTGGACTCGGGTCACCAGTGGTACGTACAGGTTGTCTACATCATCGGTCCCACTGACACCCCTTTCCATCGACAACGCCGTGAGGTCATTACCCCCTCCCCTATGCCCCTCCTGCCCACCGACCAACCCTACACCGACCCCTACAGCGGCCTCAGCATGGACAAGGCTCGCAATGGCACAAACATGAAGCGCATTGTGCTGGACCGACCCTCTCAGGAACAGTCCTCATCCAAATTGTACCCAGTTTACATTATTGTTCCTGCTGCTTTCATCATTATTACTGCAGTAGCTATAACCATCATTGTCGTGTGTATACGAAAGCGAAGGCGGAAACAGAAACAGGCAGAGTGTTTGACAGTGAAACAGAATAATTTAGTACAAACTCGGCGCACGCTGGGTATATCAGTGACTTCTGTGGCTTCACGGTCTTTGTCCGTGTCACAGCAAAACTTAAAGCGAATTTCCAGCAAGGGGGAGATAAGGACTATGGCAACAGCCGCCAAGTGTAATATCATCAAAGCAAAAGATGTGAATGTGATCACTCAGAACAATAAAAACATGGAATCAGGCACAGAGGTGTGACGCCCTTGAAGTGGTTCAGTGGAAAAAACATTGTATGTGACATTGTATGGATCACTGCCACAACAGTTTAATAATAATAATACATAGTATTTATATGGCGCATTTCTCATATAATGTAACTCAATGTGCAGGACATAGCCGCAAACTGAACACAACAAGCACGCTCATGTAAATCACGCGCATTCCCTCACACACTGTACATAAACACAGAACATTCACGTGGTGCTAAGGGCAAGCTCAAGCGAGCTACTGAAATTTAAATCGTTTTTTTTTATATTTTTGAAATTTAATTAAGTGGATGGAAATTAATACCGAATTCATGGGGGAGGAAAGAGCCGGAGTCCCTGGAGAAAGAACCCCCAACTGTCTGCCCAAATTAATGGCGACACTTACTAGAGGAGAAAAGTCCGACGCCAGAACCGGGTATTGAACCTCGCACCTCCTGCTTTGATGGCAGGGGCTTTTAGTTTTACCACTGCGCCACAGACCGTCTGAGGTGTACTGGCAAGTGCTTACTGTGGCTTCCAAAAGTTATGTGCGTCTACTTTATCATCATACATGTGACCCAGTTTGTATGATTTGACTTATAATCTGCGTTATATGGGCATAAGCCAGTATGTCAGTTTTTTTGTGAAAAGTGAGATAGTGTTCAATGTATTTCAGGCGTTCCGTTCAGGCATCATTTTAAATGCGCCCGAATTGCTGTATATATGTCACTGTGCGATCGTCAAATGGTTGCACAAGCTATACACCCAAATCTTTCAATCATTTAGTCTATCATTGACCATTTGCTGGATTTCAGACTATTGTAGTCTAACTTGTTGCATCATTCAGACTAGCTGTTACTTTTTGGGTGTATATAATTTTGTCTTCAGTTTCAGTTAGATGTACAGCTAAACAGTGATGTAAATATTTTTGCTGTGTTGTATGCAGTGCTACAGATTTAAAAGCCTGTTCGAACAGTATGAGAGTTTACTTTATGCATTAATTCTTTCAATCTACCAATGATGCTACCAACTTCGGGAGGCATCTATGGAGACTGGGAGATTGGTTGACAATGCTAGCACCAGTTCATGGGTAGGGCCAGATTAGTTGGACACCTTAATTGATGTCTTTCACTATGGTGTCTGAAAGTTGGTGTTACTATTAATCCCTTCACTGCTAAGAAAAAATGAACGCTATCCAAATGCAAGAGGTATAGATACTCATGAGCCCCTGCAGTTGCAGGGGTTTATGAGGATCTATGTCTCTTGTTGAAACCTTTTTTTAACCTATGTTCCTTGGGTGGCTAGGGATCTTTGACGCTGAATTAACAAAGATTTCAGAAACACAACTTGCGACAACTGGCTGTGAAGGGGTTAACTAATATGGCCAATCAGTCTGAATGTGGTATAGTTCAACAAGCATCTGTGACTTGCTCTACTAGTAAATGGTCTGTTTTGTTTAGCAGTTTGTTCATACACTGTTAATAAGCGGCCCGATAATCTGTGAACCGCTGGTCGGAATACTTTCAGGACCTCTTCGGCGCTGAGCGCACTGTTCAAGAAACAGTCATCCTCCAAATCCCACACCTTCCACTAAAGGTTGAATTGGACGAACCGCCCACCGCCGAAGAGACCCTCACAGCCATCCACCAGCTCAAGAGTGGCAAAGCAGCAGGCATTGACGGAATCCCGCCAGAGATCTGGAAACATGGAGGCCCAGCACTGCACAACAAGCTCCACGACCTCTTTCTCTGCTGCTGGGAAAAAGCAACACTACCAAAGGATCTCCGTGATGCAGTCATCATCACCCTGTACAAGAACAAAGGAGAGAAGTCTGCCTGCTCTAATTATCGTGGAATTACCCTGCTGTCCATTGCCGGGAAAATTCTCGCAAGGTTGCTCCTGAATCGGCTGGTACCTGCCATCGCTGAAGACCACCTCCCAGAGGGCCAGTGTGGCTTCAGAGCCAACAGGAGTACCACCGACATGGTCTTTGTGCTGAGACAGCTTCAGGAGAAGTGCCGCGAGCAGAACAAAGGGCTGTACGTAACGTTTGTCGACCTAACAAAAGCGTTTGACACTGTGAGCAGGCAAGGTATGTGGCAGATCCTGGAGCGACTAGGCTGTCCCCCAAAGTTCCTCAACATGATCGTCCAGCTCCACGAGGACCAGCAAGGCCAGGTCAGACTAAACAGTGACCTCTCAGAACCATTCCCCATTCGCAACGGCGTGAAGCAAGGCTGCGTGCTGGCACCGACCCTCTTCACCATCTTCTTCAGCATGATGTTGAAGCAGGCCACAGTGGACCTCGACGATGACGACGCAGTGTACATCAGGTATCGTCTCGATGGCAGCCTGTTCAACCTCAGACGACTGCAGGCCCACACGAAAACCCTAGACCAACTGATTCGTGAGCTGCTCTTTGCTGATGACGCTGCCCTCGTTGCACACACAGAGAGAGCCTTGCAGCGCATTACGTCCTGCTTCGCAGATGCCGCCCAGCTCTTTGGACTTGAGGTCAGTCTGAAAAAGACAGAGGTCCTTCATCAGCCGGCACCCAAGGAAGAGCATCGCCCTCCCCACATCACCATCGGCGAGTCCGAACTGAAGTCTGTACACCAGTTTACCTACCTTGGCTGCATCATCACGTCAGACGCCAAGCTGGACAAGGAGCTGGACAACAGGCTGGCAAAAGCGAACAGTGCTTTCGGGCGACTATTCAAGCGGGTGTGGCACAATCAACAGCTGAAAAAAGGCACCAAGATCAGCGTGTACAGAGCTGTCGTCCTCACCACCCTGCTGTACGGTTCCGAGTCCTGGGCCCTCTACCGCAGCCAACTACGACTCCTCGAACGCTTTCACCAGCGCTGCCTGCGTACCATCCTGGGCATTCACTGGAGTGACTATGTCACCAACGTCGAGGTCCTTGAACAGGCGGAAACTGTGAGCATCGAGGCTTTGCTGCTGCGGACACAGCTTCGCTGGGCGGGGCACGTCTCCAGGATGGAGGATCATCGCCTACCCAAGATCACTCTGTTCGGCGAGCTCGCCACTGGACACCGAGACAGAGGGGCACCAAAGAAGAGATACAAAGACGGTCTCAAGAAGTCACTTAGTGCCTGCCAAATCGACCACCACCAGTGGTCTTCGCTTGCCGCGGACCGTGACACCTGGCGCTCCACCATTCACAAGGCAGCCGTCTCCTTTGAGGACTCTCGCAGAGCTAACCTTAAGGACAAGCGGCTCAGAAGAAAAAACAGAGCTGTCGTAACTCAGAACCCTGACCAGACCTTCCCCTGCAGCCACTGCGGTCGAACCTGCCTGTCCCGGATTGGCCTCCGCAGCCACGAAAATGCCTGCAGACGACGTGGGCAAGCCCTATAGAATCTTCGTTCGCGAAGTCAAGCCAAGAGAGAGGGAATCTGTGAATAGAACTATACTTTTACAAAGTGAAGTACATTTACAAGTTATACGGGTTCAAATACATTATACGACATATTTGTGCCATAATCTGAATTATGTAACATAAAAACTGAAGCATATGAATATGAACTAACGCTTGGCGTACATATTTGCGCATTAATTTTCAAACCACTAACTTCGTACTGAGCCATTGCTCAGATATACATGCAAAACAGTATTAGGACAAATACTGGTACTATGATGCAAGAAAAGCCTTTCATGAGGCTAAGCAATGGCTCCAGGGGCTGCCGTCAGCCCGCGCACACGTGCGCGGGCTGACTGCAGCCCACGGAGCCATTGCTTACCCGGGCCCTGCTTGTAAACTTGCTGTTGAAACAAACAAGGCTCCTAGTGGCTGGAAGCCCTCGGTCTAAAGGAATCGGGTCAACCTCAGTTGACCATGTAAAACAGCAGTTGTAATGTCAAACCAAGTCATCCCTTTGGCTGTTGGGAGCTTGTGCAGGAATCAGACAAAAGTGTACTGACTGCCATTTGGTTATTCATGGTTGCATCTTTTATGTACCAAATTTGTACATGCTTATGAAACAAACCACCAAGTAAGGAAAAGGTCCTCAGGCCAAGAATGGTCTGTTTCTTTTGTACAAGACAAATAAGACTGATGTCAATATGAGGTCCTTTTCTCTCTCTCTACATAACAAAAGCCAGCTGTGAATAGTGAGATTTTTAATGTGATACAGTGAAAGTCTTGCTCAACTCATTCGGCCCCTACACACTACAGCAGAAGATGGATCGACCATAGTTCAAGGGCGGTGCCAGATTGGCTTGGCGCCAACAGGCGCCAGGCTGGTCTGGCGCTGCCCTTGAGTTATCATGGTCGATCCGTCTCCTGCAACTGGTACATAGTCGTTGGATGACGCCTCCAAAATTTGTGGCCTTGGGGTTGAACGAGTTAAATTCACAAAAATGGACCTACTGGTTTTCCTGTGGGCAGCACCGACTTAAAACTGTGATGATTTACAAAGACTGGTGGTAAAGGGGTTAACCCTCTGGCTTTTGGTGGCCCTTTTTGTTCAGCCGATTCCTGCAGGCTGACCTGTATTAAGTTGTATGGCCTGTGCTCCGATGACCTACCTCATTATATAAACAGATCGAGAAAATTGTGAGATGCAGTGCTATATGCTGTCTGCAATTTCAACTTTGCGCTAACAGTATACATGATATTATTGTGCATAATGTGTAACTTCAGCGTCTGAATCTCATGAGGTGGCCTTGGCGTAACAGTGGCCACTCTCACCATCAATGCCCATACGCAACAGGCAACCAGTTGACCCTCCTGTGTATATGGCCATCAAAACGTTACACTTTTGGTGGCTGCAAGCACAAGGGGGTTGACCCATTAGCCCCGTCACACTACAGCAGGAGACAAATTGACCACAATAATTCAAACTTACTTACTTACGCCTGTCACCCCTCCCCGGGTATAGGCTGTCGACGAGAAACCTCCAGCGACTCCTGTCCTGTGCTTCTCCTTCGATTTTACTCCAGGTGGTTCCCAGTCTCTTGATGTCTGCTTGGAGGTCTCGACGCCAGGTTTCTCGGCCTGCCTCTTTTCCTCTTTCCCTGGGGGTTCGCCCATGACAATGCCTGCCTTGTGATACTGGAAGCTGGCTTTCTCAGACTTTGACCAATCCATCCCCATCTTCTTCGCCCAATTTCATTCTCTGCTGTTATCTGCTCTCCCAAGAGTCAGATTCGCTTGGTGCCTAATGGCGCCAAGCTAATCTGGCACTAACCTGGAATTATCATGGTTGCTCCATCTCCTGGAACACACGTGTAGTCATTTTGTGACACCTCCACAATTTGGAAAATGTGGCCTTGGGGTTAAATAAGTAGGGTCATTGATGTGCATGTTGGGTTCAGTTTGTGGTGCTCCGAGCCTATTAAAAAAATTGGGTAAAGCACCTCTACCATAATATTATGTTATGTTATTGTATTACATGTATTATTTAGCTCATTCGGCCTGACGCCCGTATTTCCCAAATTTTAGAGGCTTCATCTAATGACTATGCACCAGTTGCAGGAGATGGATCGACCATGGTAATTCAAGGGCCGTGCCAGATTGGCGTGGCGCCAACAGGCGCCACGCTGGTCTGGCACGGCCCTTGAATTGTCATGGTCGACCCATCTCCTGCTGTAGTGCGTCAGGGCTGAATGGGCTAAATTTAGAAGGTACAGTTTATAATGTGTGTGTTGGTCTGTGATGTTGGACCTTGGATCCAAGCTGTAAGGTCCAGAATCGCAGGCCAGCACACGTCTGTTCCATCGGTTTGAAACTGAGTGAGCTGCTCTGTAACAGAGGTAAAAAAAAAACAAAAAACCACTGTGCATCTTTTGACACGTACCGTTGATCAAAAGCTTGGACAAGCGTGCAATATTGCTCACTTGTCCAGGTTTTAATTCAGATTTCATCAAAACGCGCAGTTTTGACCTACTTCACATTTCTGAACACGTTAAAATGCACGACATTGGTACATTGTATTTATGTTACTTCCCCGTGTGCACAAGGTCATTGGGCTGCCCTTGGCCCGCACTCAGGCCAACGGCAGCACAATGACCTTGTGCGCATTGGGTTGCACGTTGGTACCATTGTTTCCTAACCAAGATTGCATGCATGACCCATACTTCTCCCTAGGTCTTGATTTACACTGACTGTGGACACGAGTGTTCATTTACAACTTAATTTCAAGTAAATGTATTGGAGATGTATGCATTGTATGTGGTGAACAACTGCCAAGAGCCCTAAGTTGCAATAGTATTTTTGTACCTCGATACTCCCCTTTGCATCCAGTTAGGATTGCTTTTGTTGTGTCCATGTAATTATCAGTGTAAAGGGATGTGTTTTGTGAGGTATGTATTTGAATGTGCATAATAAAATATAAGAGATCTGTAAAAAAAAAAAAAAAAAAAAAAAAAAAAAAATTTCGCTGCTCGTCTGTGTAAGGGTTTCAGTCTTTTTAAATGTACATCTCTGCAGCCATCCCACACCGTCGAAGCATAATTAATGTGGGACTGAATAATTATGTGCATAATAAAATAATTTCCTGGTTTCAAAGTCAGTGAAGTGCTTCAGTTTGGACAGCATGAAAATGTTTCTTGAAACAGTTTTACACACTTTATGTGTGTGTGCCTGCCACTTGAGCATTCCAAGGAGGCGGTGTTCAGACACTTGCTCAATAGAATTGCCTTCGAAGGACAAATCAAGTGAAAGGGGGCTTAGTTGGTGTTTTTGGCGTGTCGCAATTACCATTGACTTTGTATCTCTTCGTTGGTGCCCCTCTGTCTCGGTGTCCAGTGGCGAGCTCGCCGTACAGGGTGATCTTGGGCAAGCGATGATCCTCCATCCTGGAGACGTGCCCCGCCCAGCGGAGCTGTGTCCGCAGCAGCAAGGCCTCGATGCTTGCGGTCTCTGCCTGCTCAAGGACCTCGACGTTGGTGACATAGTCACTCCAGTGGATGCCGAGGACGGTAAGCAGGCAGCGCTAGTGGAGGCGTTTGAGGAGGCGTAGTTGGCTGCGGTAGAGGGCCCAGGACTCTGAACCATACAGCAGGGTGGTGAAGACGACAGCTCTGTGCACGCTGATCTTGGTGCCTTTTTCAGCTGTTAATTGTGCTACGCCCGCTTGAATAGTCGCCCGAAAGCGCTGTTCGCTTTTGCCAGCCTGTTGTCCAGCTCCTTGTCAATCTTGGCGTCTGTGAGTTCTATAAAGGGCGCAGGACATACGCATCATTGATTTGTCAAACGTCATTTGTCATGACGTAAGTTTTAGTTTTTACGTAATTTTATATTTTACGTGATATGAGTTTCACTTTGGCTTCATAGGCTTGAGAAAATGGTGACAAAACTAGAACTTCACGGTACAATTTCAGTCTTGCTATAATTTGCGTGAACGCAGGTTGACTTTACCTAGCTACATGATTATACTAAGTACACGAGTCACCTGCATGCTCTTCTAAAAGCGCGTCGATGTGTGTTTGCGTGTTAGTGCGTGCGTGAGCGCGCGCTCCAAACATCTCCAAGAGGCATAGATCCTCATGCGCCTGGAGGGCGCATGAGGATCTATTCATCCTGGAGATGCGCTCATGTTTGTGTGAGAGAGAGAGAGAGTGAGAGAGCCGCGCGAGAGAGAGAGAGAATGACGTCATATTTTAGGGTGCATGGAAATTTAGCTCTAGGTGGTGTATGCATGTATGCCCCTGCAGACACCACAGTAAAAATGTGGCTGTCATTGCAGGTAGGCAGAAATTCCTGCCTTCCTCAGTATTGCCGATGGTGTGCTGAAGAGGTCGCCAAGACCGAAACAGCTGTCCACACCGGCTTAATATCTGGACCCCCTTGGGGGACATAGATTTAAATTTCCATGCACTAAGTGGCTGGAACAGTGGGATATGTGATACGCCCCCTTCGGGGGGGGGGGGGGGGGGGGGCTTCCATATGCATTGTTTTCAGTCACTTTCTTAGCGCACCCCCTCTTTCCTATCTTCTTTTTTTTGTGTGCTTTGGCCACTGTAGATCTATGATCACTGGTCGATCATGCACACTTCTCTCCCCTGACAGTGCTCTTACCTACTTTACTTTGTAAACTTCCTAAAATATTAGCACTGGCAGTCTCCCCTTTTCTTTTCATTTATTACTACAATATCGACTGCAACCCCTTCCCCTCTTTTGGTAGGCTCTCTTTTAGGGTGCATGGAAATTTAGCTCTAGGTGGTGGCATGGGATGTATGCCCCTGCAGACACCACAGTAAAATGTGGCTGTCGTTGCAGGTAGGCAGAAATTCCTGCTTTCCTCCAGTATTGCCGATGGTGTGCTGAAGAGGTCGCCAGTGGCTGGAACAGTGGGATATGTGATACGCCCGCTTCGGGGGGCTTCCATATGCATTGTTTTCAGTCACTTTCTTAGCGCACCCTCTTCACTTCCTATCTTTTTGTGTGTGTGTGCTTTGGCCACTGTAGATCTATGATCACTGGTCGATCATGCACACTTCTCTCCCCTGACAGTGCTCTTACCTACTTTACTTTGTAAACTTCCTAAAATATTAGCACTGGAAGTCTCTCCCCTTTTCTTGTCATATTTAGAGTGTTATGTCAGTGTTTGCGTGGTGACGGAGTTGCCTCTGTTACGTCACCGCCACTGTCTGTCTTTCTCTAGAAGTCAAGGATTTTTTTTAGTGTTTTAATTCTTATCTGAAAAGAATTAATGTTTACTAAAGAAGTTGAAAAGCTAACGAACTCATCCAATGTTTTTCTCCAAACTAGCTATATGGAAAAGTTTAAGTAAATATGAACAAAATTACGGACTCTAATCTGGGTCAACAGACTTCCTATAAACGATTGTTTATTGTCTTAATAATAATACCGTTATTATATAGGCGCTTTTTCTCAATTTTTGGGCGAATCGACTCAAAGCGCCGCGAACTGAAACCCAACACGCACACTCACGTAACAGACACGGATTTACGCCATTTAAGACAAACACAATACAAGACAGACGAAGGGCAAGTTCAGCTACAGAAGTTACAGAGATTTTTGATCGCTTGTATTTGAAATTTGTAAAGTGGCCTGAAACCGGTACCAAAGTGTGGGGGTGGGGGGGGGGGGGGTCTTCAATGAGACATTCAATTACAATCTGCTCGGAGGCTCTCTTAGCCACCCACTTAAGAAAGTATTTCGCCACGTTTCAAGCTTGTGTGTACAGAAATATCGGGGATTCTCTTGTTTACATACATACGCACACACATACATACATACATACGCACATTCATACGCACATACGGCGCTTCGCGCCAAATGTACGTTCAGCAGCGAGGTTAGCGTAACTAGACATGACGCCTGCCCGCCTTTGACATCATGGACATGCTATTAAATTCGCCCCACCGCGACCCGTCCTAAATGTCCCTTCTATAAATAAAAGGAACTTTAAAATGGACAGACTGATTTTTTGTCAGAAAACGGCCGATAATGTTGTATACTGACGAGCAAAAGAAATGCGACATTTATGGAATCATCGGAAACACTAGTTTCCACTAATTCCAAATACGTCGCATTTTTGTTGCTCGTATAGGAAGGAACACTACCAAAAGATCTCCGTGACGCAGTCGTTATCACCCTGTACAAGAACAAAGGTGAGAAGTCTGACTGTTCCAACTATCGGGGAATTACCCTGCTGTCCATTGCTGGGAAAATCCTTGCAAGGCTGCTCCTGAATCGGCTGGTACCTGCCATCGCTGAAGACCAACTCCCAGAGGGCCAGTGTGGCTTCAGAGCAAACAGGAGCACCACCGATATGGTCTTTGTGCTGAGACAGCTACAGGAGAAGTGCCGCGAGCAGAACAAAGGGCTGTACGTAACATTTGTCGACCTAACAAAAGCGTTCGACACTGTGAGCAGGCAAGGCATGTGGCAGATCCTGGAGCGACTTGGCTGTCCCCCAAAGTTCCTCAACATGATTGTCCAGCTACACGAGGACCAGCAAGGCCAGGTCAGACTCAACAATGACCTCTCAGAACCATTCCCTATTCTCAACGGCGTAAAGCAGGGCTGCGTGCTGGCACCGACCCTCTTCACCATCTTTTTTAGCATGATGTTGAAGCAGGCCACAGTGGACCTCGATGATGACGATGCAGTGTACATCAGGTATCGTCTCGATGGCAGCCTGTTCAACCTCAGACAACTGCAGGCCCACACGAAAACCCTAGACCAACTGATTCGTGAGCTGCTTTTTGCTGATGATGCTGCCCTCGTTGCACACAGAGAGAGAGCCCTGCAGCGCATCACGTCTTGCTTCGCAGATGCTGCCCAGCTCTTTGGACTCGAGGTCAGTCTGAAAAAGACAGAGGTCCTCCATCAGCCGGCACCCAAGACAGTGTATCGCCCTCCTCACATCACCATTGGCGAGTCTGAACTAAAGTCAGTGCACCAGTTTACTTACCTTGGCTGCATTATCACGTCGGACGCCAAGCTGGACAAGGAGCTTGACAGCAGGCTGGCAAAAGCGAACAGTGCTTTCGGGCGACTTTTCAAGCGGGTGTGGCACAATCAACAGCTGAAAACAGGCACCAAGATCAGCGTGTACAGAGCTGTGGTCCTCACCACCCTGCTGTATGGTTCCGAGTCCTGGGCCCTCTACCGCAGCCAACTACGACTCCTCGAACGCTTCCACCAGCGCTGCCTGCGTACCATCCTGGGCATTCACTGGAGTGACTATGTCACCAACGTCGAGGTCCTTGAACAGGCTGAAACTGTGAGCATCGAGGCTTTGCTGCTGCGGACACAGCTCCGCTGGGCGGGGCATGTCTCCAGGATGGAGGATCATCGCCTACCAAAGATCACCCTGTTCGGCGAGCTTGCTACTGGACACCGTGACAGAGGGGCACCAAAGAAGAGATACAAAGACGGTCTCAAGAAGTCACTTAGTGCCTGCCAAATCGACCACCACCAGTGGTCTTCGCTTGCTGCGGACCGTGACACCTGGCGCTCCACCATTTACAAGGCAGCTGTCTCCTTTGAGGACTCTCGCAGAGCTAGCCTTAAGGACAAGCGGCTCAGGAGAAAAAACAGAGATGCCGCAGCTCAGAACCCTGGCCAGACCTTCCCCTGCAGCCACTGCGGTCGAACCTGCCTGTCTCGGATTGGCCTCCGCAGCCACGAACAAGCCTGCAGACGTCGTGGGCAACTCCTATAAAATCTTCGTTCGCGAAGTCAAGCCAAGAGAGATATATATATATATATATATATATATATATATATATATATATATATATATATATATATATATATATATATATATATATATATATATATATATATATATATATATATATATATATATATATATTATAGTTATTGGTCGGAGGGGTTCGCTACACGCACCTTTGTAGGCCTGAGGGAGGTCAAAGGAATCATTGTACCCCGAAGGCCGAAGGCCTGAGGGGTACAAAGATTCCTTTGACCTCCCGAAGGCCTACAAGGGTCCGTGCAGCGACCCCCTCCGACCAATAACGTATTTGTTTTCATTCCTCTAGTATTTTCGTAAAAGAAATCAAGAAGACATCTTGCGACCTGGATCACGCCAGACATGACTGACGTCAAAGGAATATACATTTATACATAACAGACTGATGACGCAATTTAAAATATTTCACATGACGTTGCCGTCTCCAGTACTGAGTGCTTGTTGTTTCGAACAACACTATGCAGCTTTTTACTTTAGAACGTTTTGGTGATCTTTTATAGAACAAAACTCGCATCCAAGATGCGTAATCGAGAGGGCTACAAAACGTCCGCCATTTTTCGCTACAGGGGTTTTTATATCACGGTCACACTGGTACGGTTTGCGCTAAAGTGATTGGTCGTGTGACGTTATACCATACATGATATAGTACACGACGTATGATAAGTGTGTGTGTCGGGAGGGGTGTTATGCTGGAAATTTACACAGATCACCGAGATTTTTTCCCCCACGGATCTGTGTAAACTTTACAGTATCAACTTACGTTTCTCGAAAGTAGCCTAACACAAGGGGGAGGAAGAGAAGAAGACACGAAAGGTGTGGGGGTTGGAGGGAGGAGGGGTGGAGAAGGGTCAGAAAGTCCTGAGGGCTTGATTGTGTCTGACCAATTAGAGCGCTCCCTACATGGCTCTAGTCGATAACAAATCGATGGTAGTAGTAGAAATGCTCGGAAGGGGAGAGGGGCAAGTGTGCCCCCGCAGTAGTATTAAACGTCTTCGGGCCCGCCACAACGGCCGCAGTGGGCCCGCGTACAGCTGTGCGCCGGCCCACCGCGGCCCGCATGGGCCCGAGGACCTTTTCTTACTGGCTGTGTGTCGGAAAGGGAGGGGAAGAGGTGTGGGGCAGTGGAATGTTGAGAGAGGGGGTGGGGAGGCGGGAGTTGGGGGGGGGGACGAGGGGTTTGGGGGGGGGGGGGGGCTGAGTGGGGTGTTGAGACTGGGGAATGTACCATTAGACGAGTAGAAGCGCTTTGTCGGAGAATCGGAAGGGAAAAAATACACCTAGACAGGTCAGATGGTGTAGCGCTGCAGCATCGAGTCCTCCCCGATGAAAGCAGCCAAAAGATCCCCTCACAGATCTTTTTTTTTTCTTTCTTTTTTAATAAAAGTGAAGCCAACATTTTCAGCGATTCCCCAACCTTTGAGAAGCCCTAATATAAAATTAATGTTTTAACCCTTCATGCATGCAGTCACCAGTGTGCGCTGTAAAATATATATATATTTCAGAAACAAAATATGTACGTTGAGTGGCAGGCAAAGGGTTAACCCACTTATGCATGCATCCACCGCTGATGTAACTGCGGGGTCTCATGAGGATCTATGCCTCTTGCAGTTGGGTGATGTTCAGGCTCACTCGACAAAGGGTTTACTGAGAAAAAAATACATTCTACGGTCATCGCAGAAGCTGTCACCTGTACTGGTCAGTTAACACCTGCAGTCGAAAAGATAAGGACGTTTCTGATCATTCAGCCCTGAAACACATTCAACCCCAGGATCGAAACCCCCCCAAATTTTCAGGTTGCCCTCTGAAGGACTGTATTGCAATTCTACAGACAGATCGAACATGATAGTTCATCAAGGGTGGTGCCAGAACAGCTTGGCGCCTATAGGCGCCAAGCTGTTCTGGCACCACCCTTGAACTATCATGCTCGATCCACGTCTTGCTGTGGTGTGTCGGGGCTGAATGAGTGAAAGCTCGCTAGCAAGACCTCTGTAAACTGTAGCGTTAACCCGTGCACTGCCGATACAAAAAAAAAAAAAAAAAAAAAAAAAAAAAAACAACAATGAACACGATTTCACTGCAAGAGACACAGATCCTCGTGATCCCCCCCCCCCACCCCACCCCAAGTCGCGGGGGCTCATGAGGATCTATGCCTCTCGCTGGCAGCACCTCGTATCCATGTTCCTTGGACGGTTGAGGTTCTTGACCGATGGATGCACACAGAATTTAGACGCAGTCCGCACGGCAACCCACAGCGATAGGTCTAATAAACTCAAACATTATGTGTATATATGTTGAGATATTTTACGTGTTAGAACTAACACGTAAAATATATAGACTATTTGTACCTGTTTTGTGTTACCTGGTTACCTGTTGCGTGGGCATTCCCCTGATGAAGCCCCCGCAGAGAGGGCGAAAATGAAAATTTGACATGTTAAAATAACATTTTTAAAAAACTCCATATATATATATATATATATATATATATATATATATATATATATATATATATATATTATATATATATATATATATATATATATATATATATATATATATATATATATATATATATATATATATATATATGTGTTACGTGTTGAGTCGTGGTCGTAGTATGGTATCACACCAGACGCACGCACGTAAAGTTCTTATTAAATAAACTTCATTCAGCTGCAACCCGTCACACGTGGCTTAAGGTTGTAGACAATACTGGAGTAACAGTTCCAACAATACTTTATTTCAGCGATGCGATTTCCACACAATGCATTCCCAAATGCACCAACACTGAAACAATGTCTCTTCTGCAAATGTCAACACTGGCGACACAATGTTTCTCATACAACGTACACCACCGTTACGCTACGTCTCTTACAATGTACACCCTATACGGGCCACGTACCTACGATAAACTGTGTGTCCCTACAATTGACAATGCGTGACAATGTACACACGTGCTTCCTAGCACATCTTTTATAGTAAAACAACTTTCTAGAACAATCCAAGGAATTTGCACAACGCAACCAATCAGAACGGAACACGTAACTAAAACTCATAAATATTAATTTTTTTTTAAAAAAAGAACTTTCTAGAATAACTACAATAGTCTACAACAATTCGACTGCTCATTTCAGCCCCAAATCCTAGTGTGTAATGACGTCACACAAAAGTATGGCAGACCGTTCACGACCTTTAATAATACACTGACTGGCTGCTAAATTCACGCGCACAAAAAAAAAAAAATATGACTAAGAATAGAACGTCTCTACTAAAATGTTGCTTACATTTTGACGTCAGATGTATGAGATCACTAGACAGCGCGACCTTGCTCGAACGTTCTGGTTTATACTCAGCGAATCTACGCAAAACAAAAATCGACCGCTCTTCTCGTGCGACTTTGCTAGAAGCTTCCCGACTAAACTTCGCGTATCATAACAAAACCAAATCCGCTATCTGCGCCCCCCGAACAATAAAGAATTTTACTGAAAAGGTACGTGATTCGCAACCATGATTGCTCAAATAAATATCGGATCGTTTCCTACGATTAACACATGCATGCTCTCACAGAACAACACAACCACAATCGTAACATTACCCCCCTCTTTAGAATGAAATTTCACAAAAATTTCTTCTCAAATCTCAAAAATACGGTTGTGGCTGTATTAACCTACACAAAATCACAAATAATAAGAATTTCACATCAAAATAAAATCAAATCAACTACTTTAAAATAATCGTCTCACAGTTCCTTTAAACTGTCCTGAGCGAAGACATGTCCCTTTAAACTGTCATGGACACCGAAATGTTTCTTCAAACTGTTCTGGACACAGAAATGTTCATTCAAACTGCTCTGCTCAGGTAATCCGCTCCAAAGTTCTGCTGCAAACCCTTGATAGACTGTAGTTTAAAGTCAAAATTCTGCAAGAACATCGCCCATCTCATAATACGAGAATTTGTAAACTTTGCAGAGTTTAGATAGTATCTGTTTTTGTTTGTTTCCAAAGAGGAAGAAACATGAAGAAAAACGTGTTGAAACATTACTTCGCTACTATCCGAAGACTATGGTATCCTTTTAAGATGGCGGCTGACGCGCCGACGCTCCTAGGCAACGCGGGGAACTTTCCGAGCCCTATTGGGCAATGGGCCTACCGATTCTCACAAGACTATGCCTCTTGAATGTGTTGGCCGCTGCCCGAGGGACGCTAGCTTGCTGTATTTATGACGGGCTGCATTCAGGAGAAGGAACACTGGGACTACCCCACACGCAAAAGGCCATATGGCCGACGCGGCCGCAGTTGGCCCGCGCACGGTAGTGTGCAAACCAACGGCGGTCGTCGTCGGTCCGATGGCCTTCGCGCTCTGGGTAAGCCGTGGGGGGCACTTGTGTGCTGATGTGCGACAGAGATTTTGATCGATCAATTGGACAGACGGACGGAATTTCACTAACTAAACGGGCGAATGAATGGATTTATTTTTGGGCGCAGCGCCTGTTGAATGGATGGATGCCGTGGGAGGGTGGATGGATGGATGGACTCACTAACTAAATGGATAGGTTATTGGTGGGGGCATGGATGGATGGATAGAGTGACGGACGGACGGATCATCACGTGTTAAGACGGATCACACTTTGAAACTGTACGTTGCCTAAGTATCACTGCAGCAGCTAAGCCGTTCGCAGAGCATGCCATCGATGCATGTTGCAAGATGAGAGAACAGCCTTGACTAAAAGTCTGTCGCCAGACGGCGTGCATGCACTTGAATCTTTTCATTGGATATTTTTATCCCGCGCTGACGTCAGCACTGGCCAATAAGCTATTCTTGGTGCGGATTTGGGCAGTATCCGCTTTGAGACGCTTATTTCAAACTACTAACAGACAAACATCGACCCAGAGTGCTTAAGGACAGTGCAGTGTACGCGGCAAGAACGAGCACTATCCGTGGGCTATCGTGTTCGTTCGGTCTTCTACACTGGTATACCATTCTTCTGGGGCCGGAAAACCCAAATAGAGTAGAACCCGTTTTGTGCGACCTGTATCACCGACCTCAGTTTTTAACCCTTTTAGCCACATGGTCCCATTTCTCAAATTTTGGAGGTGTTGCATAACGACTATGTACCCGTTTCTTCAGATCGCTTGACCATGATAATTCAAGGGTAGTGCCAGATTAGCTAATCTGGCACTACCCGAGATTTATCATGGTCATCTTCTGCTGTAGGGATCAGGGGCTAAAAGGGTTAACAACAGGTGGCACTTCTTTCCCTTCAGGGCTTGTATTCAGAGAGCACCTTTATTTTAACCCCTTAGCCCTGCTGCATGAACAGCAGATGGATCGACCATAATTCAAGGTAGTGCCAGATTAGCTTGGCGCCATAAGGCCTGACAGCACTCTATGTAAATTACTTCGCTTATAACAAACTTCGGAAATAAGAAGAAAAATGTGGTCCTCTGTCGATTTGATGTAAACAGAGTTTTACTGTATAAAACCGAAGCAATCACAACACGACTCTTCTTGTAACTTGTACAGTCAATTTATTTCAAATACTTTACCAAAAAAAGGTGACAAGGTGACAAAAATATAACATTTCATCTTAACCATTTCTTATCCACATAAGCAATCACAAACAAATGCCAACTTCGCACAATGTGAAATGGGGTAATGGCTGAACTGTCTGAATTGTAAATTCATGCTTCAAACAGTAACTTCATGCAAATAAGCAACTTCTATTTTTTTAATTTTCCATGTAGCATAGTAACTAGCTAAGATTAACCCATTTAGCCCCGACACCATACAGCAGGAGATGGATTGGCTATGATAATTCAAGGGTAGTGCCAGATGAGCTTGGCGCCTGAAGGTGCCAAGATCATCTGGCACTACCCTTAAATTATCATGGTCGATCCATCTCTTGCAGCTGGCACAAACTTCTTAGGTAACACCTCCAACATGTGGGAAATGCGGCTGGTGGGTTAACCTATGAGACAGAAACAGAGAGAAGACAGAGAGAGATTTCAGTTCATTCATCAAAATTTTGTTGTTCTTCTGAAAATTATCCATTCTTCGTGTTAATCAGAAGTAGTGTTTTTTTAGTGGAAATACAAGAAAAAACATAGCAGCTAGCAGAAGGTATCACCTACAACTGACGAACGTAGCTGTCGTATACATTTCTCTCACATTTCAGGAAATCCAACAAACACACCACCACAAACCCTTCCCTTCAAGTCCTATGGGACACAAAAGCTATTATTACAACAAATGCTGGTCTGCGATTCTTTACCTGATGGCTTGGGCCATAAAATCTAAATCACAGACAACCACACTGACACGGAAACCACAATAGAAAACAAACCAGCTATACAAAACAAAACAACAAACCAAACACAAACTATAGACAGAAAACCATGCAGAGACCAAAATAATCCACAAAGTGAAATGTGTACTGGTATGTGACTTTAGACCTTACGGCTGAAGCTGTAAGGTCCAAAATCACAGACCCGCACACAGTGTAAAAACTAAGTCCTCATCCATCCAAGACATTGAAAACACAGCCATTACCATAATTTGTGGTTAAGAGACACTGCACACATCCTTTGTTCACCACAAATTAGTTCTAACAGTAAATACACAGTAGTAGTCAATGGAACATGTGTACATAACTTTTACATTTACGCACACACAGAACATCATGTGTACATCATAACTTACATTCAATACACATCGATACATAACACATGTACATCAGAGCTGACAAATACAATTTAGCTCTAGGCTACTCAGAACTTACAAATACCATTCCACACCATCCCAACAAGTGCAAGAGAAGTCTAAACACCACAAAAAAAAAAAAAAAAAAAAAAAAAAAACACGCAGCATTCAATAATATTGAAAAATCCTCCAACAAAATACAGTCAACACTGTGATGAAAACAGTGTGGGAAATTTCTATGCAGCAACATTAAAATAATTGTACTATTTACAACTTCTGTTCCCATAACAACGCCAAGCTTTGTAAGACATCTGCTTAGGGAATTATTCCATCAGTTAACGCAATTTTGTGTTTGCATTGTTTTTTAGTTGCTTTTTTTTTAATAAAAAAACGCATTTACACCGCATTCACCACAGCGCAGATAGTTTAATCATTATAGTTCAAGGATAGTGCAAAATTTGCTTGGTGCCTTCCCAGGTGCCGAGTTTATCTGGCACTACACTTGAAGTATCAAACCCTATTGATCTTGAACAGTCAGTACACACCCTCTACACAAATTACAGTCTTCAAAATCTTTTACCCATTCAGTCCTGACGCACTACAGCAGGAGATGGGTCGACCATGATAATTCAAGAGTAGTGCCAGATTAGCTTGGAGTCCAGCTAATCTGGCACTGCCCCTGATTTATCATGGTCGATCCATACCCTGCAACAGGTGCAAGGTCATTCGATAACGCCTCCAAAATTTGGGAAATACGTGCGCCGGGCTGAATGAGTAAGTCATTATCAAACATAACAGAGTTCAGACCACATTACACATTACTAGAGTAGAACCTGTTTTGAGGGACCAGACTTATGAGAGATCACCTGTCACTAAAGACCATCATTTAGGCGGCTGTAGCTGTGACTAAATGATGATCTTTAATGACAGGCGACACTTCACTCTTCAAGACTTCTCAAAGCGCACCTCTACTTTACGACTAATTTTTCCGTGCAACAAAAATGTGGTTGCTCAACTCATTCGATACAACCGGCATGCAGACAACAGCCACGTGTCCGCA
Source organism: Semisulcospira habei (assembly GCA_036245525.1). Taxonomy (NCBI): domain Eukaryota; kingdom Metazoa; phylum Mollusca; class Gastropoda; family Semisulcospiridae; genus Semisulcospira; species Semisulcospira habei. Next base: position 209,243,302 of record BTPG01000004.1, on the reverse strand, counting down.
AGCTGGTCATCTCGAATGTTTTAAAACAGGTTCTACTGCACTACTGTGAACATACCATTAACCAAAAGCTGATTAATAATAATATATAGGCAATTTTTACACCACAGTAAAAATAAATTTACTTAAATTTTCATCCACCCAATTATATTCCTGAAATCTTCCAAGGAAAAAAGTCAAGGCAGAGTAAAAGCGGCAAAATGTAAAGTTTAAACAAAATTACAATTCCAACATGTACAATTTTCAAGAAGACTAAAATGTTGAGAGAACTTGTTATGTTAGTATGTTACAAAATTTAACACGCACAAAAAGAGAAAATGTCCACCCTTAACATCACACTCCAAGCTGTTAGTGAGCAACATACACACCGTTAGCTATCAATACAGTAATCTGAAGCTCATTCCACTTGTTCTGAAATACACAGTGCACCAAGGCTAAATAAGGCCGATGTCAGCCTGACGGAGTTTTGCTTCACAAGCAAAACATAAAACCCTGGCTAAATGTTTGCCTGCATCAGACAGTGCCTTTTTTCTTATGTATTATTATGTCACCCCACTCTTCCTGTGAAAATTCCATTCTCTTTAAAACTCTTGACCGTCTTTAAGAAAATGTGAATAGCCCTTAACACTCCTGTGCATGCAACCATCAGTATCATATACATTCAAACTAAGAGAGAAATTAGCCATGACAGTTCAAGGGTGGTGCCAGAATAGCTTGGCACCCACCGGTGCCAAACTATTCTGGCACCAGCCTTGAACTATCATGATTAATCGATCCACTGTTAACTCCTAAACTGGTACTATATGCATCCAAATTAAGAGATAAATTGACCATGACAGTTCAGGACTGGCACCTCATAAAATGATGGTATGCAGAGTCTAAAACGACAAACCAAATTTTAGGCTATCGACCCTCGGGCTGTGTGTGTTAAGAATTTGAAACAGGGTATAAAAACCCCTTGACATTTGAGGCGATTGCTCCTATGTAAAACCAAATGCCACACACAGAACAGGAAAAGAAGCAGCACCAAGTGTCAAGGTTCCGTGAATGAAACGTATCCTCTGATGCGAAAGCAATGCCGGTTCAAAACAAAACATAGCGTTCAAACACGGAAATGAAATGAAGCACTGGGTGAACTGAAATGGACACAGAACTGTGTCATCAATCAATGACAAAACTAACTAGTCAATAATTTGTGTACCACAGTATTTACAAATAATCGTGAGCGCGTAAACAATACATAACAAATCACCAAGACGATTCATATCACTGAAAATTACATAACATTCTTTTAAAAAGTGTTGCCAATTTCAGCAGAAAACATTGAATTCTCACACACTTCAGAAATTATGAAATGAGCTGCAATGAAAACTTTGCTGCCGTATCATAAAATACGTTAAATACATTTGTGAGCTTGTTTGCGATCTCTTACCTTACGAATCTAGGCCGTGAGGTCCAAAACCACAGACCAGTACACGTTTCATGTTTGGCAAAATCACCGTGGATCCTAACACTTAATGCGGACAGAAACTGCTGGCTGTTCAACACCTCTCTCTGCCCGCTATCTGCATCATTGAGGTTAATCCATTCAACCCCAAACCTGCATTTCCCAAGTGTCACACAACACCTGGCGTCACCTAACACCTACATACCAGCTGCAGGAGACATATCAACCGTGATAATTCGAGGGTAGTGCCAGATTAACTTGACGCCAGCAGGCACCAAGCTAATCTGGCACTACCCTCGAATTATCACGGTTGGTCCCACTCCTGCTGTACTGCGGCGGGGCTAAGTGGGCTGAAAAGCATTCATATGCTGGTCTGAGTGTGTCTTTCACCGCCGAGGTGACGCTGCAGACAGGGTGGGCACTGACAGTGCTAAACAATTTGATCCTGCCTGAGTTCAAACATGCGAGACTCAAACCTTGTACTGTAAAATCAAGACTGCCGTGCCAGTTCACAGCACCAGGGTACCTCTGGCACGCCACCAAGGCCCCTTTAAATGTCAAGAACAGTCGTCATCTCCCCTCCAAAGCACGAGCAATCTCCCCTGCCGACCCAGGAGTTGTCTTCCTTTCCAAAACAAGGAGTCGTCTTTCACGTATCCTGAGCGACTTCCTCATCCTCGTGTCGCAGGCGGTATTCTTCCAGCGTACGCTTGATGGTTTCCGTGGAGTACTTGCACTTGGGGGAGCCACACGCACACGTGAACTGCTTCCACTTGATGATCCAAAACTTCTCTCCATAGTCGAACCTGTACGGCAGAAGAGACAACCAGACATTTCTCCAAAATTATACCACGGGTTAAACAAGAGATTACCACTAATCAAAACAGGAAGAATATGTTCAGACAAGACAGGACAAAAAAAAAAAGAAAGAAAGGCAAAGCCATTATGGCTCACGTGTATGACCGATTTACATATGTGTGACTTTTGTGACAAGGGCTGGCTTCTGCAGCAAAAAAATCCATGTTTTCTGAAAATGTAAGCAGTTTTCACACATCTGTCAACCCCTCCCCCCCCCCCCTTTTTGACCTTCGTGATGAGTCGACTAAATTAGTATGCATAGAAAGGTCTTATCATCAGCTATCTTTGTATCAAATTTGGTTGAAAAATTTGCAAAAATTTGGAAATGCCTACAATTTTATCAAAAATCGGCATTTTATACACATTTGCCAGCCTCTTGTGACCCTTGACCTTTCCAAGGAGTCATCCAAATTAGTATGAATAGATAGGTCTTACCATCAGGTATCTCTGTACCAAATTTGGGTTTTAAGTTGTGAATAGTATTTGAGAAAAAACATCGTTTGTCAAAATATGGCTATTTTACACCTATTTCCTGAGCTCTCGTGACACTTGACCCTTCCGAGGGATCAACCAAATTAGTGTGCATAGAAAGGTCTTCCCATCAGGTATCTCTGTGGCAAGTTTGGCTTTGAAGTTGTGAATAGTATTTGAGAAAAAATAAATTATGTCAAAATATAGCTATTTTGACCTATTTCTTGATCCCTTGTAACCTTGACATTTGTGAGAGGTCACTGAAATTGGTATGTTTAGAAAGGTCTTACCACAAAGTATCCTTGGGCCAAGTTTGATGAACGTGGCTTGAATAGTCTCCAAGAAAATGCAAACGTTAAAGTTTACCATGGACGACGGACGGATGACCACTGGCCCAAAACATACTCACTTTTGCTTCGCACGTGAGCCAAAAAGGGCAGATGCATGAGATCCCAGGTGCCATCAAGCAAATAGGGCAAAAACAGTAAGTGTGAAGTATTTACCCTGAGGTCTTTCATTGCTTAACCCCTTCAATGGCGAGAGAAACTGAATATCACCCACCTACAAGAGGTATAGATTCTCATGAGCCCCCGCAACTGCGGGGGCTCATGAGGATCATACCTCTTGCTGAGACCAATATGTACTCATGTTCTTTGGACAGTGGTTGCTTTTGGTCGTTGAATGAACAAAGATTTTCAGAACCAAATATATGCCCAGTGGCAGGGATGGGGCTAAAGCCTGCAAGTACACTGTGTATAGGTGACGTTTCCTTGGGAAACACCACAGGCACCACACACTGTGTACAGAGGAATTTAACGCAGTTTCCAACTGACAATACATCTAATTCTAAACCAATCTTTTGCCAACAAGAAACAAGATGGGGGTCCCTGGCCCAAAGTTATTTCTATTTTTAACCTTATTCTTCTGATCAGTCTCTCTACACCTTAACCCACCCGGCGCTCTGATCCAAACATGCTGGCACATGCAAAAACAGACACACGGCGCTTCTCGCCAGTACGTTCTGTGGGCTGGTGTAGATGCAGTCATTCTGAATAAGAATGACAGCACGAGCAGTGAAATGATGCGCACAGTGACGGAATTTGACGTTTTATGCCATTCACCCTAGTACTAAAATTTGACGTATGAGAGATTGAAATTAGGTAATTGTGCAGCTGATTTTCATGCTTTAGGTTACAATACAACTAATCATACCGAAGAGCCTAGACAAACAGAAGGCTTAGGTAAACACTGTTTATGAAAAAATTGTTCAGGTATTAATGAGAAGACTGCATTTGTGACCCTCTCTCACGAAACCAGTCTTAACTCGCAGTGAGCCAATCAGCACTACACGCAATTATATGAGGTGGGGGTCAATCTGGGTCATTTTCACTTTTTTACAGAAATGTATTCTACATACACCAAAGTATCATATGGTTAAAATCTTTATCATGAAAAATGTCATTAAATAGGTTAAAAATGATTTTAAAAGTCTGCCCTTGGCCTCAATTATGCTGCACACAGAAACTTCACAGGCTGTTTTCTCAAAATGGCCGCCGGAGGCTTTAACAACTTTAAACACTAACAACTTCTACAATGTTTGCCCTACAGCATACAGTCATATATCACAGTAATCAGCAAACACTGTAGTTTTCAGAAATGTATATATGTCAAAACATCCAAAATGCGAGTTAAGACTGATTTTGTGAGGGAGGGTCACATTTTTCATAAAAAGATTCAAAGATTTTCAACTGTTTTTAAAAATTATAGCCAAAAAAAACATGCTTCCGAAAATGGAAAAGCACTATATTTTTCACTGAAAAAGTTGAAAGAGACACAAAGCTGATTAATGAACTAATTTAATGTCTTCCTCCAATTCCACTGTTCACAAAATATCCTAAAATGTTAAGCTTGCCAACATTGGCGTTGTTCAGTGAAACATACATACACGCACACACACGGTGTTCCGCACCAAATGTATATCTTATACGCTGGCATACTGAGACACGACGTCATTTCTATTTTCAAGAAGCATGAGGCCACGTCTCCCCGACATCGTTGGCCCTGGGAAACCTATGCCACTGAAAGCTCTCTGTCGCGCCCTGTTTCAAAGTTATTCCTATTTTATAAATAGATGCAACAAAATCATGCTGCATCTGCTCATCTGCTTTACACGCAAACAAAAAATCCAATCCCTTCAAAAAGAGCACCTTCTTAAAAAAATAAAAATTAAAAAAAAATCTATATTCAACCCCCAAGCCTTCAAAGGACAAATAAAAACAAAGGGCACACAAAAATTTGATCCAACTTGTTCTTACCCAAGCTCTTCGTACGCCTTGATCTCTCGTGAGGAGAAGAAACAGATACGCGGGAAGCGAAGATCCTGGTGTTCGACGAACACTTTGACAGGCACGATGTTGGGCTCACACAGGTGGTTGATGAAACGGGCCACGTTGCCATACTTGCGAGCGTCGATACAGTAAGTGTCCCCATCCTGAAGATGATCAACATATTTTCATGGGTGTCAGTGGGAAGAACTGAAGTGACTGACAAGTCCATGCCCCCATGATCCATGGCCAGCAAGACATAAATTTATGTCTCTTGCAGATGGAACAGGCTGAACGGTGATTCTCATGAACCGCTGTAAATCAATCAACTAAGTGCAAACTTTCGCGGCTCACAAGCATCTTGCATCTGCATGAAGTCTACCTGGCCTCAGTAAACATTCGTCAAATAACGAAGTGCATCCCATCCTTAGAGACGGCACGGGCAGATGCAAACTTTGTAAAGGGAGATAAATTATGAAAATCTCTTACCTTGTTGTCCAAATCAAACAGGTAGGAGTCATCTTCCCTTCTGTCAGCTTCCGAGTCCGAGATCAGCTCGCCGATGTACCTAAAAAAATTTTTTTAAAGATTAGGTGTCAATATGAAATTTTAATCTCAGTATTCAACGATTAAACCCTTCAATCCTGGGAAAAAGTGAACACGATCCCACCACAAGAGACATAGATCCTCATGAGCCCCCCGCGACTGCAGGGGCTCAGGAGGATCTTTGCCATTTGCAGAGACCAATTTGTGTCCATGTTTCTTAGACGGTTTTGGCTTGCACATGGCGGAAACCTCCAAACACTGACTGATGTCCAGAGACCGCCCAAGGCACTCAATATCTGAAGTTAAACCACAACACTGCAACCATTAGAGACCTACACAATTCGGTAAGCAAAAACCAAGCATTTGGAAATGTATTATAACCCTATGGCTGTTGATAGCTTTTTCTGTCACATGATCCCTGCAGGAGTCATTGCGACAAAACACTTTCCCTCACAGTATGTCATTCCTTCAAAAATCGCAGATCTGATTATTCTTCAGATGGTTGGGTTTTTTTAAAATTTTAATCCCAACAAAAAGTGTCTCCACTCACTCGCAGATGAAAGTTCCCTTGGGAATGTCCATCAGGCTTCTGACTCCCCAGCCACGCCCACTGGTGCGGAACATCTGCAGACGACAACTGCGACAACGTTTATGCCAGTGATAATGCACAGATATTGTAAGAAAACTGCTCAAAAATATAAAATGTACCCAATGAAAATCTTCAAATAAGGAAATAAAATAAAACAAAAAATAATAAATAAAACAATGACAATATGTGCTGATCTGTGATTTTGACAAGCTTGATTACTCCTGCGCACTACAGAAGGAGATCGATTGACCATGATAATTCAAGGGTAGTGACAGATTAGCTTGGCGCCTAAAGGTGCCAAGCTAATCTGCCAATACCCTTGATTTATCATGGGCGATCCATCTACTGCAATAGGGGTGTATAGTTATTAGACGACGCCTTCCAATTTCAAAGGCGACCTTGGGGTTAAATTGGTTCACGCAGCGAGCTCTAAATCAACAGACCAGCACACAAATCACAGCTTCCATCTTGGGCTGAACCCCCTAACCCCTTGATGGCTACCAATGATACCACTTAGCAATAAAGATGCTCAACCCTTTGGCTGTTGGTAGCACTTTTGGTCGCAGGAATCACCGTGAGCGCTACCGACAGCCACAGGGTTCACACCATGACTTATCCACCAAGCGTAGTTCCAGGGTGGTACCAGAATAGCTTGGCGCCTGAGGCGCCAAGCTATTCTGGTACCACCCTGGAACTATCATGTCAATAGCAGCCAAGGTGTTCAGGACACAAGACAAACATTTTGTAACAGATCCTCGACACAGAAAAAAAACTGAAAACAGTTCAAACACAAGTGTACAAACTATCTGTAATGTAAAACTTTATTTTGTATCAACAAAGGCAAGACTGAATAGAAACAGTTGGATTTTCCCTTTCATCAAGGGTGTAAGCGGCCTGCTGGACATTGGTCAAGCATATATCTGTTCCCTGCAAATCACAAGGTATTTCAAGGTGACTTACGTGATACCATTCTGCACGACCCGATTGTTACAGTTGACCCAGCACCTACATGCCCGATTGCACTCAAATATATGAGGTGGATCCAACAGGCTGAATTCTTCCAACAACCGACCAAACTGCGACAGAGAGAAAATTATGCTGCCATTGATTTTAGCAACTGCCCCAAAACTAAATTTTCTATTTGAATTAACCGTTTACCTGCCAGATTTTTTTTTGTGCAAACATTACTCACCAAAGATCACCCCAATAAAGAAACAAACATGCTCAGAAAAGACAATTGCAACACATTAAATAAATTGTTACATTAAATAAATTGTTACAATTTATTTAAATTATTTAAATAAATTGTGTTGTAACTGTCTTTTCTATGCGTGTTTCTTTTTTCTTTGAGATGGTTTCAGCATTTTGCATGCTTGACAGTCATCTTTTGGGTCTGGATTTTTTTTATTGACCAAAGAGGGGAAATTGGGCTGCCTTCCACAGGGAAGTTGCACCACAGAGCAGCGCGGTTTGACTTAACCCTTATCATAATACTCACAAACCAGATAGGTGAGGCTAGCGCTGGAAGAATTGTATAACAAACCAAGGGGAATTACTCAGCGCTGGACAGAACAGTTAGATCCCCTGCCCCCGCCTATCAGGCACCCATTCGCCAGCCCACAGAGAAATACGCAGGTATAGAACAAGACGATCATCTACATCCCTTGGTAATGGGTGCCTGATAGGTGGGGGCAGGGAATCTAACTGTTCTGTCCAGCGCTGAGTAATTCCCCTTGGTTTGTTATACTTATCATAATACTTATCATAATAATAATAAAAATAATATATAGTATTTATTCTGGCGCATTTCTAGTGAACTAAACCCAACAAGCATGCTCACGTGAATCACGCGCATTCCCTCACACACTGTACATAAATAAACACAGAACATTCATGTGGTGCTAAGGGCAAGCTCAAGCGAGCTACTGAAATTTTGGAAATTTAAATCGTTTTTTATATTTTTGAAATTTAAGTGGACTGAAATTAATACCGAATTTGTGTGGGAGGAAAGAGCCGGAGTACCCGGAGAAAGAACCCCCGACGATCCGCCCGAATTAATGGCGACACTTACTAGAGGAGAAAAGTTGGACGCTGGAACAGGGTACCGAACATCGCACCTCTTGCATTGGTGGCAGGCGCTTTTACCGCTGCGCCACAGACTGTCCCATCATTCGGAATACACCAGTGTGTGAAATAAGTTTGACTAAAATAGTTCAAGGGTAGTGCCAGGTACCACCCTTGAACTAAAGCCATTGGTCTATATCCTTATCCGTAAGTACTATAATGTAGCTTGCATATGGCAGTGTACAAATTTGAAGCTTTTAACCTCAGTATCTTATGGGTTAACTAAACAGAATTACGTCTCTATGTGTGCTGGCCTGACTATGGGCCTAAAGGCATTAGGGTTCAACATCACAGACCACCACAGACTAACTATGCCCCATAATCAGCGGCCATCAAGAGATATAACTTCTCATGAGTCCCTGCCTCTTGCAGGTGGAACAGGCTGGCATCCCATAAACACAGGCATGAAAAGCACTTCAAACTCAAAGCACAGTCTACTACAACACCCAAGCTGATAGAATAAGACAACTTGCTGAAGACTGTGTGGCAAGCAAGCGATTCCAACATTCTGCACTCTATGGCTCTTAATCCTGAGCACTTAACCCTTTGGCTGCCGATAGGGCTTTTGTTGTGATGATCCCTGCAGAAATCATTGCGACAAAATCACAGCCAATTGAACAGCCAAAACAGGGTTCCCAAAACCAATTCTTAAAAATCCAGTCGCCGGATTTGCGCATGCGCGAGTGTTACTTTCAGAGTATAGACTTAAGACAGCCTGGCCAACAGGTGTCTGTGAGGGTCCATGTGCTAGTAGTATCGTACATCGGCAAAGCATGCAATACGCTTTGCCTAGTTCCTCTAGCTTCACACACCATGTAGAGAAAGGAACGCTTTCGAAAGTTCGAGTAAGCCAGTTCCAGTTCCATTTATTATCGCACTCTTTGTCTATATCCTTTGCTCTGCTAGAATTCTTCTCGACGATGTCTGCACGCGACATGTTTGCGCTGTGATCGAAATGGTGGTAGCCATGAGGTGCGTGCGCATCGGTAACTTTCCGCCGCGTTCCACCATCGTTCCGTCGTCTGCTCTCAGACTCTGGCTGTGACTCGCAGTTCATCGTATTTTCATTATTTTAATTTTCCCCTGCACATTTTTTTTCACGGGTTGCAGGGAGCCCTGCAAAAGGTCTAACTTCACCACAAGTTGATGTCCTCAGCGTAAACCCTTCGACTGTCTGTAGCACTTTTTGTTGACGTGACTCATGCAGGAAACATCTCCACAAAAAGTGCTAATGACAGCCAAAGGGTTAGGCTGAGACCCAATTCTGACCAAACGCAGAGAACTAACCCTTTTCTGATACACTATTGCTTGAAATTAATTTGACTCTGACAGTTCAAGGGTGGTGCCAGAATAGCTTGGCGGCTCAGGCGCCAAGCTATTCTGGCACAACCCTTGAACTAAAATGGTTTATCTGTCTCTTAATCTGTAATGTAGCCTTCATAGGACAACGAGCGAATTTTAAAGTCAGCCTCGGGGATGTCATGGGGTAAAAATGGAAACGAGGTCAGTAAAGCAAGTGCAGACTGACCTGTATGTTCAAGAGGACTTTAGCCACTCGCGGGCTACATATTACGCAAAGGTCCTCAGGCCAACATCTGCCACAGTGGACCCGCGTACGGCTGCACGCATGCCCACTTACAGCTGACGTCAGCCCAAGGGTCTTTGACTTGCTGGGTACACACCTTGTCATACCAGCACTTGACACTGCTGCGGGCACACACACAGTACAGCGAGGAACAGTCGTCTTTGCACCGACAACTCTGTGGGGACGAAAGAAAACTATGTGTTATGTACAGAGAACTTTAACCCTTTTAGCCCCAAGGTCCCATTTCTCAAATTTTGGAGGTGTTACTATGTAGCAGTTGTAGGAGATGGATTGATCATGATAATTCAAGGGTAGTGTCAAATGACCTTCAGGCGCCAAGCTCATCTGGCACTACCCTTGAATTATCGTGATCAATCCATCTCCTGCTGAAGGTCCTGGGGCTAAATGGGTTAAGCTAAAACTTGTTTATTGCTACAGCCAAACTTCTTACAAGCAAAGTAATTTAAACAGAAAATGTGTAGTCTTTGTACCCATGTATTTAATAATAAAAATAAAATAATAATAATAACAATAAACTACTCTGATAAAGTGCAATATCCCTTACAAAAAGGCTTTACACTGAACAAATTTTAACCCAAATTGTTTTTCATTTTGAGGATTGTTTAGGTAATTTACTGATACAATGACACTTAAAAGCATCTCACTCTCAGTGCGCACTTTCACACATGCACAGTAGTATACAAATGAATGAAAAGATCTGAGCACAGGCAACAAGATGGGTTATCTCTTAATCACCTGTAACGCCCTTCGGGTCTTTACCTAAAGCGCCCATAGACGCCCGTCCTCGGTACTAAATTTAGAAGTCATGTGATACGTTGGTGGGTTCTTCTGTGAAAAAGGTGAGATTGTATACCGTAGGAGGCAAGGTCAAACTAACTTTAGACACCGGGCATGCGCTCTAAGCCACTGTGTGTGTCGAATTGGGAGAGTTTTACCGTGCACCTGGCTGCTCGCTAACGCACGTGTTTGCAAACATGGCGACATACACGACAGTGACCCAGAGTTTACCGCTATTTCAGAGTAAATTGGCAATTATCCAGTTTCAGAGCCAGAGGGAAGTGACATAAGTGTGTCTAGTGTACATCTAGTGTACATACTAGCGATCTGTCGGACTGGGATGACGAAAATACCGGAGTATTTGAGCAGTGTTTACTGAGGCGACGACTGCAAGATGGCGGCGGCGATGCTATCTGGCATCAGCGGCAAATTTCAGACTGTTTTGCAGCCTTTCACGCGATATGTGGGCCCAACAACTCCACTTGAGTTGGAAGCGACACCACTTGATTATTTTTACAAGTATTTCCCTGCTCGAAATGTTCGAAACTTTCGCCCAACAGACGAACTTGGCGATCAATTTGTAGCAACATCCGCCGACGGGGATACGTGCACTTCGATTACCTGAAGGATTATCAGTGGATTGCCTGGTAATAGTGATCACTAATGTAAAATTATCTCACTCCACTATCACACACATTCATATTTTCGCCCATCGACACATTTTTCAGTTTTACGTCTTTTGTTTGTCATTTACAGATATCAAAATAATCAAGGTGCATTTTTTCAGTTAATTTACCTGTAATTAATTACAGTAAATAATATAAACAGGTATCAAATTATACTCCACCCCAACATAAAATACTATCCATCCATATGTCAGCTAAGAAAAAAAAAAACAGACTTAAATATCTGTCTATTCAAAAAAGTTATAGACGCTTTGGTGAAGTAACCCATTTTCTCAGTAATTTTCTTACTATCTTCTAGGTACAGGAGAATAGACAGTGTATGTTCTTATAGGTGATTAAGAGATAAACCATAACCCACAAAGTCCCTTCAGAGATAGGAACTAATAGTTCCTATCTCTCCTTCTATATGAGAGCTGTCTTCGCTGTCAAGGGTCTCTACCTTTTGTCTTTGACTTGAATCTGATGTTGAAATATCTCCTTTTGAAAAGCCTCGCAAATGTGCCAATGCGTCATAGTGAACTATTTAAGGGGCGCGCGAAGTGCATACACGTCAATGGTTCGTGAAACGTCATTTGTCATGACATATTTTTTTGTTATTACGTAATTTTATATTCAACGTGATATGAGTTTCGACTTCGCTTCAAAACTTAGGAGAATGGTGACAAAACTAGAATTTCACGGTACAATTTCAGTCTTGCTATAATTTGTGTGAAATCAGGTTGACGTTACCTAGCTACATGCTATAATAAGTACACCTGCATGCTCTTCTGAAAGCGTGTGTATGTGTGTGTATGTGTGTGTGTGTGTGTGTGTGTGTATGTGCATGCGTGTGCGCGAGTGCATGCGCTCGCTTCAAAAATCCTCAAAAGGAATAGATATTCATGCGCCCTCCAGGCACATGAGGATCTATGCCTCTTGGAGATGCACACATGTGTGAGAGAGAGAGAGAGAGAGAGAGAGCGAGCGAGAAAATTAAGTCATATTTAGAGTATGTCTGCGTGGTGACAGAGTTGCTTCTTTTACGTCACCGCCACTTTCTGACTTTCTCCAGATGTCAAGGTTAGGTTTCTTACCGTTTTAATTTTTTTTCTGAAAAGAATTAATTTTTACTAAAGAAGTTGAAAGGATCAAAGCTGGCTCACAAACTCATCCAATGTCTTTCTCCAAACTAGCTATATCGATTCACCTGAATGCTCTTCTGAATGCGCGACGATGTGCGTGTGAGCGTGTTAGTGCGTGTATGCGCGCGCAAACCAAACATCTGCAAGAGACATAGATCCTCATGCGCTCTCCAGCTGCATGAGGATCTATGCCTCTTGGAGATGCGCGCATGTCTGTGAGAAAGAGAGAGAGAGAGAGCGGCGCACACTAGAGAGAATTTACGTCATATTTAGAGTATTATGTCAATGTCTGCGTGGTGAAGGAGTTGCCTCTTTTACGTCACAGCCACTGTCTGACTTTCTCTAGAAGTCAAGGTTTTTTATTGTTTTAATTCTTTTCTGAAAAGAATTAATTTTTACTAAAGAAGTTGAAAGGATCAAAGCTGGCTAACAAACTCATCCAATGTCTTTATCCAAACTAGCTATATCCAAAATTTCAAACATTGAAGACAGTATTTCGCCAAGTTTCAAGCTTATGTACAGAAATATCAGAGATTCTCTTGTTTGCATACAAACGCACGCACACACACACATACCTACCCACACATGGCGCTTCGTGCCAAATGTACGTTCAGCAGCGAGGTTAGGGTAACTAGACATGACGTAATTTTTATCTTGTTACTTCAATTGTGAGATGTTTAGGCCTGCCTGCCTATGACATCATTGACTTGCTATTAAATTTGCTCCACCGCAACCCGTCCAAAAAATTCCCTTCTATAAACAGAATGGACTTGAAAAGACGAGTCATCATGAGGCTGTGGCAGCTAACCCTCCAGGGCAACCAGTCACCACTACTGTTTACAGTACCAGTGGCCGTATGTACAAGGGGGGTTGGGGAATCTTACGAGTCATTATGCAAGCCAAAGCACTGCAGAACAGACTTAACCCTTTGCATGTCGGTAGCAGGTTTTGTCACGATGATTCCTACAGGGATCATTGCGACAAACCGCTACCGACACACAAAGGGTTAACACAGTTATAGGTTTACCGTACATGTAGCTGCTTGCACAAAGGGGCTAGCAGTAATTTTACACATACTGGACAATCACAAAAACAAACATTTAAGACTCAACGTCTTTTGTCCACCACGAAGGTGATTTCAAAGACGGGGCACTGAATTGGGCCTGAACAAATTTTCACCCCAGCTGGACTCGAACCCAGGACCGTTTGGACGAGAGTCAAAGGCTCTACCACTAAGCCTCTGCCGGGAACAACCACAAGCCCCCAAAAACTCCACAGCACGCGTGTGGGGAATACCAGACAGAAAAGTTAGCAACAAATGGCGAACGAACCTGTAGACTGGTGATAACGTTGTTGATGTGAAGGTCCTGGGTCTCCACATTGTGGTCCACATACAGATAGTCCGTGGGGTAAGGTTCGTCGTCCACATCATTCACGCAGGCTATGGGGTTCTTCTCGCGGCCCACGGATGCATCCCTGCAAGATAGGCAACCGTGGTTAACCCACACAGTGCCAGCTGACGCAGACAATCTTCATTGATTCAACACCAAAAAGCCCTAGCTGTCCCAGGGACATGAAATGTGTCAGCAAGAGGTATACATCCTCATGAGCCCCCGCAACTGCGGGGGCTCATGAGGATCTATACCTCTTGCAGTTGGGTGGTGTTCAAATGTCCTCAGCACTGAATGGATTAAGTAAATATGGGTGTGGCTAACATGGGTGATGGTGAGGAAATGACTGAAAACGGTCAACTGTCTACAATACAATTATACTTTATTATCGCTGAGGGGAAATTTTGGCGCAGCGGTATAACATACATAACAGAAACAAGAAGAAAAGTTACACGTTCACATCATCCGCAACATCCCCCCGCCCCCTTCATACCCTTCCACATGCACACACTCACACACATAAAAAGAGAAACCTAAACTCACTAGTATACATAACAGACAATAGACTGAGACTAAACGACTAAAATAATTACATGTATAAAGTTGTAAATTTATAGCACAAGTCATGGAGGGTATCACAGCAACATATACTGATAACTAAAAATAAACTATACATAAAACTAAACGTCACAACCTTCACACAACCACATGCACTCATGCACGCACGCACGCACACACACACACGCATGCACACACACACAGGGCTGTATCACATAGTCTATCTGTGCTCCATGATCCATGACCAGCAAGAGATAAATTCTAATAAGACCCTGCAGACACAGGGTCTCATGAGAATGTATACCTCTTGCAGATAGAACAGGCTGGATGAAGGACTTTACTGCCTGAACCAAAAGCTGAAATTCAGCTTTCTGGGATTTTGAAAAAGCTGAATCAGTCTCCAGGACTGAAGACTATCACACATGGGCTAAGCAACAAACTAAGGATTAGAGACTAACATGTCAAAAATATTTAGAATGCATTTCTAACGCACTTCAAGCTCCCTCCTGGTGTTAGTGTATTCTGATTTAAATAATCAATATCCTCCATATTATTATTATAAAGAAAGACCATGTCTCAAGGAATGCAATCAACATGGACAAAGTGATCTAAATAATGAACGCAAGCCTGTACCTGTGAAGCAGACGTTCCGGGCGTTTGAGTTTGGCCGCAAAGCTTCGCAGTTGTTTGTTGACTTTGAGGGCCATGGACACTTGGCTGTTAGCGTCAGGACAGCACTGCAAGAAAGAAAAATTCACAGATACTAAAAAATTTTCAAACACACCAACTAAACGAAACATATACCAAATGAAAAAACAATGCATGTACAGTAATGCCAACTTTAGTGAGTATTGTTAGTTACAAACAAAAGTCATATACTGACGAGCAAAACAAATGTGACCTTTTATAATGAAGTCATCGGAAAAACACCTTAGTGGTTCCGATGACTCCAAAAAGGTCGCATTTCTTTTGCTCGTCAGTATAAATAGCGACTGCTTAATGTGAGTGCTTCAAAACGCCTGTTTACCACGAGCTTATATGAATTTATGTGCATGTACAACGAGAACTTACAGCTACTGGAGTCTCATCCTTATTGTTGCGCACATCCACATTGGCCCCTCTTGCCAACAGAATCCTGTAAAACACAATTAACATTTAACTCTTTCACAGCTACACACAATCCAACCACTCACTACACCACCAGCCAGATCCAAAAGCTGTACCTGCCAGTGCCACTCACTTTAGATCCAAGAAACATTTTCTGAGTGCCTACAGTAAAACTCTTTCTGGTGCCACTGATTTTAACAGGACTGATGACAACACACACAATTTACAAGCGTGCAACTATGCCCTGATCCCTAAAGGGATGTAATTGTTTGCTTATGTCTGCCTAGCATTTAGTGATTTCTCTTAGTATGCATAATGAGCAGTAAATTTCCACGTCTAATAAAAATGGCAAAGCCCTTGTGGCTCACGTGTATAACTGACGCACACAAGTGATCTGACCTTTGTGATCTTGACCTTATAACTAGTCACTGAAGTGTTTGTGTCTTAACCCCTATCATCCTGATACACCCATTGCTTGAAATAAATTTGACTGATAGTTCAAGAGTGGTGCCATAATAGTTATGCGCCTCTGGCGCCAAGCTATTCTGGCACCACCCTTGAACTAAAACATTTGATCTATCTCCTAATTTGTAATGTAGCCTTCATTGGACAAAAAAGCGAATTTTACAAAATCAGCCTCAGGATGTAATGGGTTAACATATAAATAAAGGGTTTATGTCTAGTACAATGGTGAAATCTGTTTTCTAAAAATGTATATTTATGGGCCAACTTTGAGGACTGTGGTTTTGAGAAGTCCACCATAAAATGTCAACGTTGACTCATTCGAGACGTGCCGCCTCAGGATACACAGCTTATGCCGTGTATCCAGAGGTGGCACGTCTTGAATGCGTTAAAGTTTACCTTGGACAACAGTGTACACACTTGTTCAACTCACATGACCCTTGACCTTTGCAAGGGGTCAACCAAATTATTATGTATAGAAAGGTCTTGCCATCTGCTGTCTTTATGCTAAATTTGATTGAAAACTTTGCACACACAAAAAGATAACTGATGTACCCGAAATAGGTATAAGTTTGCAGACCTCTCATGACCCTTGACCTTTCCATGCGGTCATCCAAATAAATATGCATAGGAAGGTCTTATCAGGTATCACTGTACCAGGATTGGGTTGGAAGTTTGCTATTCAGCTGCAAGTAATTCTTGACCCCTTGTGACCAATACCGTTGAAATTGGTAAGATTAACCCTTTTAGCCCCAAGGTCCCATTTCTCAAATTTTGCAGGTGTTGCCTAACGACTATGTACCAGTTGCAGGGGATGGATTGACCATGATAATTCAACGGTAGTGCCAGATTAGCTTGGCGCCTAAAGGCGCCACGCTAATCTGGCACTGCCCTTGAATTATCATGGTCAATCAATCTCCTGCTGTAGGGACTCAGGACTAAATAGGACAGGTCACAAAGTACCTTTGGGTCAAGTTAGAAGATTGTAGCTTAGTTTACGAAAAATGCCAACATTTCAGTTTTACCATGGCCGAGGGAAGACAGCAGATGGCCGACAGACAACAGCTAGCACAGTACATGGACTCACTTTTGCTATTCCATGCGAGCCAATAAAACAGACGAATAACAAATCTACTCACACGACCACTTCATAGTGATTCTGCCGAGCAGCGATGTGCAACGGACGGTCCCCGTGTTCATTGGGCGTGTCTACCTCACACCCCATGTCCAAGAACAGCTCTGTGATTCCCACGCTGCCAGCAAATGCTGCCCAGTGAAGCCCATTGTTCTCCTCCTGTTCACGCAAAACAATGATAGGTATTTCTAAGTGCAGCTGAGCAAAAGGCTTTTGGACACATCTGCGTTTGTACACTACTACTCCAATTCTGAACAAACACAGCCATCAAACCTTTCCCTACCACTGTACGTACATTGTTGTTTCTAAAATCTTGGTTCATTCAACGACCAAAAGCCAAAACCGTTCGAGAAGCATGCAAACAAATTGGTCCCAGCAAGAGGCATAGATCCTCATGAGCCCCCGCAGTTGCGGGGGCTCATGAGGATCTATGTCTCTTGCAGTTGGATTATGTTCACTTTCTCTCAGCAGTGAAGGGGTTAAACCCGTAACTGCCGGGCCAAGATGAACACTTTCCATCTGCAAGAGACACAAAACAAATGCTCATGATGACCCATGAACCCCCCCCCCTGGCAAAGTTTGTGATCTGTGGCAGCGAAAGGGTTCAGTTCAGCGAGTGATAAAGCATTTTCGCTAGTGTTCCATCATTATAAACCTTCCGACGAGACATCTGTGAGCACTTTCAACATTGTTTCCTTCTTCTGTTTTTTCTTTGATGAGGGAGATGGGTGGCCTGGAACCCTTGGACCAATCCCACCTCGCAACAGCCTCCCACCCCCACCCCCCCTCCTGCCCCCCCACCCCCCTCCCCCCCACCCCTTCCCCCCCTACCCCCCTCCCCCCTTTCTTCTTCTTAATTTAAGTAAACAGCTTGTCATTAGGTATGCAAGATGCAGCTGAGGAGTGAGCATACATTATCTTTCTTGTTGGGATCCCCACCGCGCGAGACCAGGTAACGCACGACATCCACCAGCTGGGACTCGGTGGCCCACATGATGGGCGTCCACCCGCCCTCATCCTGCACACCCATCAGTCAGTCAAGTCAATCACACAAGCAAGGCGATCAGTCAATCAGTCAACAAATTCATCTGTCAGTCAACAAATAAAACCATCCATCCATCCAGTCAATAAATGATCTATTCCCCAGCCATCTGTCAACCTCTTCCCTGTGAGCTTTGCATTATTACGTCTCACACTCACAGAGTAAGATCACAGACTCATAACCTGTCAGCCTTCAGGTACACGGATGCGAATGATGCAAGAGGCACTGATCCTCATGAGCCCCCGCATTAGCGGGGGCTCATGAGGATCATTGCCTCTTGCATTTGGGTGTAAGCTGTGTCGCACTAATCAACAGATCCGTCCATCGACCCGTCCCATCCCATCCATCAGCTGAAAAACCCTACCGTGACATTAACGTCCAAAGATTCCGTGTCCAGAATGTACTGAATGATGTCCATGTGGCCTGCCTTGGCCGCGTAGTGTAGACACGTCATTCGGTCCTCACCCTGTGTAAACACATCAGATGTACTCTTTACACAAGGGACAAATGTGTAACTACAGCAACGTCAAATCTGCAAGCTCCATACAAGATTTCAGATTACTTTAACCCTTCGGATGTCGTTAGCACTTTTTGTCGAGGAATCACCCTTGACAAATACCATATTTGATTTTCTTAATTCAAAGAGCCCTAACGAAAGAGCCCCAGCCATCTGGGGAACATTACACAAAGTGGTGCCAGCAAGAGGCATGGATCCTCATGAGCCCCCGCAATTGCAGGAGCTCATAATAATTCATGCCTCTTGCATGTGGATCGTGTTCTCTGTAAGGTATAGCGCCACAATTTGACTAGCGATCGCTACTATATATTACCCTATCATCCAGTCGAGCCCCAGCAGTGACGAGGTACTTGGTCATGGCAAGATAGCCGTACTCTGACGCACACATCAGGGGTGTCTTCAACGTCTTGTCCGGCGTGTGCACAAATGCTCCCGCCTAGTCAAAGAACAAACATAGACAATTTAAAATGCATGCCTTGTGACAGCAACCGCTGCACACCTCACGGCTTTACCAGCCAGTGCTTGCGCTTAGCACTTAGTTCGCTTCAGGCTACCAGAGAGATAAGGCGCGGCGAGGTCAAATTCCACTCTCGCACGCTCATTCTATTTATATCGCACTTGCTACAGTGCGGTACAAGGCATGACTGTGCTCTGCCGCTAAAACAACTACCTACAGGTTTGTATTCATAACACATCTCTGCCTAAAGTAACTGTTGTGAAAGCAACATCGTTCAAAAGTTGAAATTCTCACCTACACACCGATACCAAACATGACAAGATTACGACTTACACTTGTGTAGCATTTTGTGGTGAAAATAAAGAGAACGAGAATTTCTTGATGTATGATGTCGGTGTTTGTTGTGAAATTGACAAAGTTCCCACAGCTATAACATGAAGACGTAACTTTTCCTACTGAAACTCACTTGCATGCATAAGGGTCAGCATGCCTACATTAAGTATCACTTACCGGATTTTCGCTACGCGGTGGGAGATGGAAGCAGGAGGGTGGTTAATGAGGTCACTGAGAGGTCGCGTTCTGGCATTTCTCGCCCATAGTCCCGGTACTCCACAGACTGCTAATGCCCTCCATGTATTAAAATCCGATCAGTCCATCACAGGTCACAGTATTCAACAGTGTTTTTAAATATACCTTGCAGTTCAGCACATTTGCTGACACACTAGACATAAGAACAATACTGAGTTTCTGTTCACAGATACACAAGACCGACGCTGGCTAAACAGCGCTATACGAGAATTTTTTTGTCACTGTGCCACAGAGCGCTTCTTTCTGGGTCTGCCTTTCCTTTCTTTCACTTTCAAGTTTGACACCAATACTTCGCATCAAGCATTTGTATGTTCTGTACTTAGACCAGCTTAATCCTAGATTGGTTCTCAGAGCAATACCTTGTTTACTACAGACATACACGGATCGCCTATGGCCTGCTCTGTCTAATATTGCAGTCATTTTTTCCTTTCTTTCTCGTCTTAACTCATCAGCTATTTGTTCAGCTTCGTCCACTTCTGATCCGCCAGACATATTTGCTCTTGCACGGGCTAGTACCTTTGACCTTCTTTGTATTACGGCTGATGATGCCCCTGTTGTTGGTTTTCTTGGTTCGGGTATGTGCATAAAGTACAAAGGCTGTCCTCCAGTCTTGCAACGGATTGTGGCATCAGCTGATTCATTAAGCATTGTGCGGTTTAGTGCCGTCTGATATATTTCTTTCTCCTTTGTCAATGGCATCAATGGTTCCTGGACAGGTCGAAGGTTGGGTCGTTTGATATGTGGCTATATTGACACCCATTTTTTTCAATGGGTGAAATGGCTATTTCATGCGTCCGCTTGGCTGGTGGAGATGGGGTCCACACTCCTTGTAACGGCGACTTTTGAGCATCGACTTTGCATGGCGTTTTATTGGGAGTAGACATTGGCGGAACGAAAACTTGTATACCACTATCACCTTCATTGGTGCTGTTATTAGTGTCAGTGTTATGAGTGTCACTGTGACATTCCACAGATCGAAACGGTCGTTTCTTCCCAAGTGCACCCTTCGCTGGTCGTCCTCCTTTACCTAGCTGCATGAAATAAACGCACGCGACACATTCTTCAACACTCATATGTGACCCTCTCTCACAAAATCAGTCTTAACTCGCATTTTGGATGTTTTGACATATATACATTTCTGAAAACTACAGTGTTTGCTGATTACTGTGATATATGACTGTATGCTGTAGGGCAAACATTGTAGAAGTTGTTAGTGTTTAAAGTTGTTAAAGCCTCCGGCGGCCATTTTGAGAAAACAGCCTGTGAAGTTTGTGTGTGCAGCATAATTGGGGCCAAGGGCAGACTTTTAAAATCATTTTTAACCTATTTAATGGCATTTTTCATGATAAAGATTTTAAGGGGATTTTAACCATACGATACTTTGGTGTATGTAGAATACATTTCTGTAAAAAAGTGAAAATGACCCAGATTGACCCCCACCACATATTGCGTGTAGTGCTGATTGGCTCACTGCGAGTTAAGACTGGTTTCGTGAGAGAGGGTCACATATTTGGATCGAACATGGTTGGTCCAAATGTGTTGTGATGAGGCAATGATCAGACGCCGCATTTCGCGTTGTCTCTGCAGGCACACATGTTTCAGAGTCTATCCGTTATCCGACTATAGCAACTACTACACATTGTTTTGGAGTGCATCAGGTCTTTGTCTTCCTGGATATTAATTCCATAACACTTGTGGATTAAGTGCTCATATTTGATACAAAGATATGACTTTTTATCACTCTGTTTCTTTTGTGATCTCCTGCCACATATTCTGCACAATGCATTTAATCGCAGTGCATGGAACACACCTGTGTGTACACAGACTGTATGCGTTTCATCAGACTCCATCATGATCAAAAGTTAAATCAAAAGTACATGTACAAGGTTCACTGTTAGTGTTATACTATTTCCCGAGAAAGAAATGTGACTATCTCCTCAATAGTATCCGTGTAACTAAGCCCTCACTTTCCCTGATTCGGCCGGGAGTGTACTAAGGCAGGTGCCTGGTACTTGTCTGTCGACACTTGTCAGTGACCTCATTAACCACCCTCCTGCTTCCGTCCCCCACCGCGTAGTGAAAATCCGGTAATTGATACTTACTGTAGGCATGCTGACCCTTATGCATGCAAGTGTGTTTCGTTGTTAAAAGTTACGTCTTCCTGTTATGGCTGTGGGAGCTTTGTCAATTTCACAACAAACACCGACATTATACATCAAGAAATTCTCGTTCTCTTTATTTTTACCATAATCGGCTACACAAGTGTAAGTCGTAATGTTGTCATGTTTGGCATCAGTGTATAGGTGAAAATTTCAACTTTTGAACGATGTTGCTTTCACAACAGTCACTTTAGGCAGAGATGTGTTATGAATACAAACGTGTAGGTAGTTGTTATAGCGGCAGAGCGCCGGATACGCCGTGTATCGCACAGTAGCAAGTGCGATATAAATAGAATGAGTGCGCGAGAGTGGAATTTGACCTCGCCGCGCCTTACCTCTCTGGCAGCTAGAAGCGAACTAAGTGTCAGCTATGGTAAAAGCGTGACCTCCAAAACAGCAACAGGAAACTTTTACTTTCCTTTAGTAAATCAGCATGCCAAATTTGAAACAAATCTAGGAAATAGCTGATAGATCACACGCGAAGGGCTCGTAAAAAGATTGTTTTCATTCAGTGCTGCAGCACTCTGCAAGGTCTAAACTCGTCAAAAATAATTTGGGTTACCAAACTCTAGACTTGTGAAATAATGATAACCTTATCCCCTGCGTTCACGTGGGCTCAACATAACCTAGGTCTCTTGCATTTGAGTGTTGTTCACAGAGCTCCTGCCCTGAAACCTTACCTGCCGGTTTTTGCAGACTGCGTTTCTGAAATCTTTCTCAATTCAAAGAGCCCCAGCCTTCTAGGAAACATGGAAGACAAAGTGGTGCCAGCAAAAGGCATCGATCCTCATGAGCCCCCGCAACTGCGGGGGCTCATGAGGATCGATGCCTTTTGCATGTGGATCACATTCTCCATATCTCAGCAGTGAAGGGTTCAGGATATCAGGAGCCTCAGAGAGACAGACCTAGGCCTCATGCTGGCCCCATTTCACAACCCCTTCTGCATGAAGATACCTGAACTGTGAACAGCTCCAATGGCTGCATGCTGCACAAGGGGAATAAGCTAATGATAAAGATGACCAACCTGCACCAGAAGGTAAACCATGGCAAAAATGCCAGAGTAGGTGGCACCGTGAAGCGGGGTCTGATTATCCTCTTCTTCGTACGGCTCGTTGGGGTCCATGCCATCCACTGAAAAACACACGACTCTCTCACTGCCAATGATTCAGTGCCACCCGAAGCAACCGACTACATAAATCTATCCATGAGCCAAATCCTTTCCCGAGACAGAATTTGTAGTAGATGATCCAATGCAGACAACAGGGTGCAAAAATACAAAAACCCACTCAAACGTGTCGTAAAATTTAACCCCTTTGCGTGTTAATAGCAGTATTAGTCGCGATGATTCCGATAATAAAACCGCTACCAACATGCAAAGCATTAAGTAGATTACTTGTCAGGCATGGCATAGTCATGTTAATGGGAGCCCAAATGGCAATCAACAGCTGACATTTTGACAACACAAGGTTCAACATGTGTAACATAAATGGGCAACACTGTCATTTCAATCTTTCAGCGTGAAGTAATTATGGCACTACAGCTGACCTGAGCAGTCTGAACTTGAAAGAGGTTAACTAATAATTTTGCCCAAGCACGAACTTACTGAGCATGTAGAAGACCTTTTCCACATCCCCTTCAGTAGCCGAAGGGTACATGTGTTTGGGCAGAATTCGATACTTCTTTGGCCTGAAAAAAAAAAAAATCAACGTGACAATGTAAAACTTCCTTCGTCTAACCATAATAGAGATTCACAAATAGTAACTTTCACAAAAACCTCACTACAATCATTTCTACCTATAACCCATATCATACTGAGGCTAAAAGCTTCAAATTTGTACACTGCCATATGCAAAATACATTATAGTACTTGTAGATAAGGATATAGAACTATGGGTTTAGTTCAAGGGTGGTGCCAGAATAGCTTGGCGCCTATAGGCGCCAAGCTATTTTGGCACTACCCTTGGACTATTTTAGTCAAACTTATTTCACACACTGGTGTATTCTGAATGATAAGGGTTAAAATAAATACATTTAAATTATCACATAGAGTCTAAAGACGCATTTCCCAAAATATATGCAGTCCTCAGATTACTATGTATCAACCATGATAGTATATATATAAGCTATTCTGGCACCATCCTTAAACTATCATGGTCGTTCAAGGACAGTGCCAGAAAGGCTTGACGCATATAGCGCCAAGCTATTTCCGGCACAGTCCTTGAACTGCCATGGTCGATCTTTACGCCAAGCTATTCAGGCAGTACCCATGAATTATCCTGGTCGATCAGTCTCCAGCTGTGGTGCATCAGAGCTGAATGGAATTACAGATTTCTTATCAAATGCCCATGTACCTCTCAGCCTTGGAGTTGCACAGGGTCATGAGGCGTTCTAGATGCTCTCGTTCTGGTCCCACTGGCAAGCCATCTGAAACACAATCCTTGCATTAACTCTTTGAAGACGCGTACGTTCTATAAGCACGTACACCCTGAACATAGTCATTGGCGACGTGTACGCGATATAAGCGCGTATGACTTCTTCCCCCCCCCCCCCCCACCCCCCCCATGATGGTAAATATGGTCAAAGGAAAACTGCTGTTACACGATTTAGAAACAATTCGTCTATCAGCAGTTACTTCCCTTTAATGGAAAGCTAAAGCTAGTTGCTTTTGTTTTTAAATTTACATGAGCGACTGTGGATGTAAATCACATGGTTTTTGCGATCCAAAATGGTGAAAAAGTCGGGATACATTTTGTTGGTGTATTACAAGCAAATACTATGTTGTTGTATTTTTTATTTTGGTACATAAAACTTATATATTAGAACGTTGAATAATGCGGTTTTTACTGATATGTGTAGCATTTTTGTGCATGAAAAACTGTCCTCTGTATGTTTTGACAATACCCAAAAAACGTGCGTTCCCAGGGAATAGCCAAGCCCAAAAAAGTGCGTCTCCAAAGAGTTAACCCTTAAAGTCCAGATACATTCTTAAATGAGATAAATTTGACGATGATAGTTCAAGGGTGGAGCCAGGACAGCTTGGTGCCCATAGGCGCCAAGCTGTCCTGGCACCACCCTTGAACTATCATGGTCAATCTAGCTAGTGAAGTGTAATGTGGCCTGCATGGGACAACTCACCAATCAGAAAAAAATCAACCTCACGATGTAATGGGTTAACTGCTTTTGTTCCTTGTTTATTTTTATTACTTAAAACCGTTACACACCAACCATTTGGCATGCTGAAAAAAAACCCGGAAGTCTCATTTCCACTTGCAAATGGCCGCAGCTGTGAGCTGTTTGATCGAGTGAATGCTTTAGACAGCTAAACATATTCCTATTTGTGAAAATGAAATGATAGTCAAACCAAATTTTTAACACATGCAGAAAGTGACTTGCACAGATTTTAAAGTTATTCTATACTGAAGCTTGGGGTGTGGAAATGGAGTCTAACAGACCACTCAATGCACAAAGAAATCCCCAACAAAGAAACACACTTGAAAAGTAATCCACGCTATGTCCCATAATCAACAACTATCAAGAGTGCTCATGCGAATGTATGCCTCTTGCAGATGGAATAGGCTGGCTGAAGGTTGGTTGTACATTGCTTAACGTCTCGACAGCAACGAGACATTCTCGGGACGTGCCTGCACTGCTTGTGAAAAAAAAAAACTAAACAGAATATTAAATTATGTCGCCAGCCGGTCTAATAGGCTAAATAAACCTAAGACGATTTAGCAACACACATGATATCCAATATCAAGCGCTACAGACAGCGCAGATGGTAGGGGGGGGGGGGGGGGGGGGGGGGGAGTTTAACCTTTAGCACTCTGCTTTCCGCTGGCAGTTCTTTTCCCTAGCACTGCATTCTTTTTGAGTGGGCTGAACCCAACGCTACCCTACTTACTTCAAAAGCCTACAACTTTTTCATTTTTCTATGTATGATTGTGAAATTTGGCATGCATGTAAATAAATGAATAAAGATTATGTCACAATTCTTTAAATTGTGTTATCTGTGTTATTATCCTAACAAAAAAAATAAATAATCAGCAGACTGAAAAAGATTATGCTTACTATTCTACTATTGATGACTTCAGGCACCGTTTCCGCGTTCACTAGCACTCAATTCAGAATCACTTCCCTGTCCATCACCACCATCTCCCACCCCCCTTGGTCTCAAGGCTTCTGGCAAAAAGCCAAGAAAGTCTTCATCGTCGGAATCTTGAGTCCATAAAGTATTACTGGATGAATGCATCTAACTCATCGGCCATCTTTGTCAAAATTAAGCCGTCAAAACAAACTCTCGCTTAGAAAATTCAAATCGCTCAAACACATTCGAAGTTAGCAAGATGGCCAATAGAAAACGGAAGCAAGCCTCATTTACAATCACCCACAATCCTTTGCAAAGGCTGTCATAGCAACCCTATGCGTTTACCGTAGCCGATTACGAGCAGACCTCGTGGTGGCGACATATGTCGCCATCCGTAAATCAAGCAAGATGGCGGCTGGTGACAAATGTCGCCACCAGCGCGCTAAACTAAAGGCTAAAAAATGGATTTTACTCTAAAATGTATTTTTTTTTTTAAATACTTACCGATGACATTACTACTAGGAAGCTTTGCTTAGCATATCAATTTTAGCCCCCAAAACTCGTTGTGTCCCTCACAACAGGGGAGGCAACTCTGGGGTGTCGTTACCAGGATACCCCGAGTAGCCTCCCGTGCCTCCCTATCCGGTGGCACACTCACCCTTTCCTGCCAGTCTCTGAACCTTAGCCCAACTGCGGCAAGCGGGGTAGGAGGGAGAGACCTCTGAGTAATGTCATCGGTAAGTATTTTTTGAAAAAAATACATTTTAGAGAAAAATCCATTTATTTTCTCAAAATCATTACCGATGACATTACTACTAGGAAAAATGGTGAATAGGAGGAGGGTGCCACAATCTCGGTACACCTTTCCCATGCCTGAGCGATCCGCTCGTTAACTATCAAGGCCCGTCCCTACGCGCCACTCCCGACAATCTTAGCTAGGTGTTACCCATGGCGCCTGTGGTGCCGGGAGGGAGTGCTGCACTGCCAAGACGTCCCCCGATAGGGCCAGGTAGTTGCGCTTGCCAGATAGGTCTCGGAGGTAGAGGCGGGCGAAGGTAGACTCGGCCCGCCACCCCACGGCCGTCCCAACGTCCTTCACTGCGCCACTGCGGCCAAGGCGATGCTTGCAGCCACTGCTATGACCTTATGCGCTCAGGTGCGCATCGTACTGGCCAGCTCTGGGGAGAGTTCTTTGTACGCTGACCGGATGACCCAGCGTAGCCAGGCAGGGATCGTCTGCGCCACCCTATTTCGTCTGCCTGGAGCCAAGGGCAGGAATAGGCGTGAGCGCCCTAGTCCTAGTGGCTTAGTTCTGCACAGGTACACTTCAAGCGCCCTGACCGGGTCCCTTAGACGGGACTCCTGGGACTGGTCCGTAGCCTTGTGCGGACGGACGGTCAATACTTCGGCGCGGACGCTGGGAGGCGGTACTTGGCCAGCACGTAGGGTCGGTGAAGCACAGCACCGAGCGATCGGCCCTGAGCTGAAGACAGGAGGGACGCCCTGAGAAGGCGTGTATCTCGCTTACCCGAGAGGCTGAGGCGCGGGCGAGCAGGAAGCAGTCTTCCTGGTTAGGTCTCCAAGTCGATCGAAGTGCGCCCTCCGATCTGAGAGGTCTTGCATGTGCCCGGTTCCGACCCTGTCGCATCGGTAAGCGCGTGCCACCGTTGCCAGGAAACCTTGGCTGGCGACGGGGCCTGGGTCTGCTTGGGGCATAACCACCGAAGAATTTGGCCCTTTGGGGGTTAGTCAGGTCCGAGGGGGCGAGTCGTTCTGCTGCGCACCAGGCTTGAAGTACTCGCCACCTCCACGTATCCGTTACGGGTAGAGCCCCTCCGCGCCACAGTGATCGTCTCCACTGCCGTACCCGAGAAGCCTTTGGGTGCGAGGGCCCGCCTGACCATTCCCCAGCCGGGGCTGCTTGAGCATCGAGCGCGATGCGGGGAGTTTCAGCAGGGGGGGGGGGGGGGGGGGGGGGGGGGGGATGTCCTTAGCGCGCTCAGGAGGTCTGTGGTCCAGCTCCTGCTCCAGCCCAATTAGGCCCCGAGGAACAGTATCGTGTAGTCACCCCTGAGCTTCTGGAGCACCCTGGTACCCGCAATGCGGGAGGGAATGCATAAGCAAGGAATCCGTCCCACAGAATGGAGAGCGCGTCCACGGTCCTGGCTTGTGGATCCGGTATGGGGGAGACTTAGGAAGCAGCTTTCGATTCCACCTAGTGGAGGAGCGTCGAACATCGGCGTCTCCCCTTGCATGAAGAGTAGCCGAAAGGTATCCGGGCGCAGTTATCACTCTGTGTGAAGCCGCTGCCCCCGGCGCAAGGGGGAGTCCGCGCGTACGCTGAAATGGCCTGGGAAGTGCCGTGCCCGCAGAGTGATGCCCCGATCCCTGCACCACCGGAGGACCTGGTCCACGTGATGCAAGGGGAGGATGAGCGCGTTCCCCCCTGGTCCCAACGTAGGCCACAACCGTCTAGTTGTCTGAGAGCATCAGTACCCCTTGTTGCGCGAGTAGTTCCTCCTATCCGGCGAGAGTCCGCCACCCCGCCTTCACCTCCAGCCAGCTGCCTGCGTGTTTCCCCGTCTAGCTGCCCGAGGCTGTGACACTCCGGTCACAGGTGTCCTCCCCTGCCTGAGCGACTTGCGTCCGTGCAGATGGGTATCTGTGGCGGCGGGGAGAAGAGTGGCGCCCCCGACGCTGGCCAGGTACTGCCCATCCACCGCTGGAGATGAGACTTGACCGAGGAGAGGCGCCAGTGCAGGAGCGGCTGTAGCTGTATCGGCCAAGAGTAGAATCTGCCCAGGGATAGGCGATCTGCTGCAGCACTACGTAGGCCCGACAGCTGGGGTTAGGTCCTGGCCGGAGAGCTCCCCGCGCGACGCTATCTTCTAAGTACGCCCTTCGGGGGGTGGTACCTGGTTGCTGTAAGTCAGCCTGTCAATGCCTAGGTGGAAACCTGTGCGCCGGTATCCCGTCGGACTTGCCTCCATGACCAGTAATCCGCGCCACGGGGCCGTCAGCCAGGAAGCCATGTCCTCCAACACTTTCGACATCTGGCTGTTACCTTTCCTCTTCAAAACCTCTCTTCCTCTCTATCCTTTCTCCTCTTCTACACCGGAGGAGCAGGTCGATCAGCCGGTTGGAAGTGGGCTGGAGGTCGCTTGTCGGAACCTTGAGACAACTCTGTTGACCGTCCTGGAGGGGACACCCGGGCTGAGGTTAAGTCCAAGGGTAGGGTCCGAACCGCCACAGCACCCCACGGAAGGCGAAGAATAGGTCACGCCATGCCGTCAGGTGGAAGGGTATGTGAAGATATGCGTCCGCTAGGTCCAGGCTCATGACGAAATCGTGGGGTCGCCCCACCCCCTCAGTGCTCTGGACGTATCCATCCTGAAGCGCAGGGCCAAAGTACTTGTAAAGAGCCGACGGGTTGATACTGGACGCCACTTGCCTCTGGGTTCGAGGACCAGGAAGCGCCGACTGTAGCCTGCCGGGGGATCGGGACGCGAGACCACCTGTGTGGCCACCTCCTGAAGTAGGGCTCTCACCACGCCGTGCTGCGCTGTCATCTTGTGCCGATCCCCAGGTACTCGCCTCCACAGGACACAAGGGACAGGGGGACTGGAAGGAGATCCTCCGGTCCTCCGTAACCGTCGACGAACCATGGTTCGACCTGCAATAGCTGTGGCTCCGCTCTGTGGAGGGCTAGCCTCCCACCGACGGTTGCTTCTAGGAGCCTCTGGACCAGACAGTGGAGGGTGCGGGGAAGCACGAGAGCGCATGCACGGTTTTACCAGCCAGTGCTGGCGCTTAGCACTTAGTTCACTTCCAGAGAGATAAGGCTGCTGCGAGGTCAAATTCCACTCTCGCGCGCTCATTCTATTTATATCACACTTGCTACTGTGCAGTACACGGCGTGACCAGTGCTCTGCCGCTATAACAACTACTTACTGGTTTGTATTCATTACACATCTCTGCCTAAAGTGACTGTTGTGGAAGCAACATCGTTCAAAAGTTGAAATTCACACCTACACACTGTTACCAAACATGACAACATTATGACTTACACTTGTGTAGCAGGTTATGTTGAAAATAAAGAGAACGAGAATTTGTTGATGTACGATGTCGGTGTTTGTTGTGAAATTGACAAAGTTCCCACAGCCATAACACGAAGACGCCACTTTTCCCAACGAAACACACTTGCATGCATTAGGGTCAGCATGCCTACAGTAAGTATCACTTACCGGATTTTGGTTCCATGGTGGGGGACGGAAGCAGGAGGGTGGTTAATGAGGTCACTGACAGGTCACGTGTTCTGGCATTTCTCGCCCGCAGCCGTCTCGGTACTCCACAGACTGCTATTGCCATCCCGAAATCCGATCAGTCATTCACAGGTCACAATATTCAACAGTGCTTTTAAACATACCTTGAGGTTTAACACATTTTCTGACACACTAGACATAAGAACTGAATACCGAGTTTCTGTTCACAGATACACAACTCCGGCGCCGTCTATGCGAGAATTTTTTTCTGTTTGACTACTGGAGGAATGACGGAGTGGAGGACGGGTGACACGAGTGTCATGTGCTCGGTCATGAGCAGTCTGAGTTTTTCCTCCTCTGTCTGCAAGCCATATGTCCTGCTCTTTAGAATGTTAATAGTAGCGTGACTCTCTTCACCTCCCTGCTCACCATGAAGCGCCAAACCAAATCCTCACTTTGTCATAAATTCAACGCAGTGACATTCCAGGATATGTTGTTTCGGAATGATGCTACTGGCTGGAAAAGTACTTTTAAAAAAACGCATGTAGTTTGCAATCTTGTCATTGATGTCTTGCATTGATTCATTCTTGTTCTTCACCGGCATTTTGTGAGAAACATTAGCATGGACTTGTGAGTAAAGGTCGTTCAGAATTCGGAACTTTAAGGACATGTCATGCGCTGCTGCATGAAGTTTAGGATCATCTGTCAACTTCATGGTATTGCTGGTAACACTATCACCAACATCAGTCAACACGTCATACTTCAAGTAACGGTGGCAGTGGTTGCCAACAAACGAACGGCCATGATATGCTTGCATGAGTATCTTATTCCTCTTTAGTGCTTCGTCAAGGCCAGAAGTGACAGGCCCGCACAGAAATGGCAACTTTGTCTCTTCTCTCAGAGCTTCTATTTTGTCCTCAAATTCTGCTACCCGCTGCATCTTCTGCTCACGTCGTTCATCAAAATGCTTTGCACTCTCATTGTTTTTCTTGTCGCTCAACACTGCAATACTCTCAGTCAACTGTTTTCTTTTTTCCAGTTTTTTGATGACTCGTACTTCTGAAATGTACTTTTCAAATGGTGTGTTTCCATCATGTGCCTCATTTCCCTCTGCCAGTCTTTCAGCAATGGCTTTATCAAGTTCTTGGCATTCTTGCTCAAGGAGGGAATGATGTTTTTTTACTATACCTAACAGAAGATGGAGGTATGGTGGTGCAGTTTGCGAAATCTCAACATCAAAGATTGGTTCATGTACAACATTGTTGTAACCCTTGGCATTCTTTTTGTCTCCTCCTGCACGAATGTATCGCCTGTAATCCCTCTTGAAGTTGTTAAGAGTTCTCTGTTTCACTTGTACTCGCTCGTGTGGAGCTCTTTGTAGCTGACTTTTCGAAGCTGTGCACCAGAGACAAGGGTGGACCCCTTGTGCTCCTGAGAGACCAAAAAGTTTGACGAGAAAATCTCCAAACAGAAATACACGTATCTGTTTTCCTTTCCATTTCATGGTTTGGAGAACTGACACCTGCTCTTTAAACGGCTGCAAAATTGTTTGAAGATTTTCATGACTGTCTTTTGAGTTAGCCATACACACCAAAAACGTATCGTGTTTAGAGTTAGGGTTTTGGAGATTAGCAACTTGAAGCATTGTTTTATAACGGTTACCGCCATGATCTCCTCCTAGTTTTATCCAAATTTCATCATTTGGTATTTGTTCATGCCATTCAAGAAGATTTGCAGCTTCATACTTATTAAGCAGTTCAGGAACAAAATATGTGAGATCTTCTATGTATACGACAGGCGTTTTCTGGCTTTCTTTCTTGTTTGTGACTTTGTTTTCAAAGGTCAGATTCTTTTGTTCAATGGTCACTCTGCCACAGAGCGCTTCCTTCTGGGCCTGCCTTTCTTTTCTTTCACTTTCAAGGTTGACACCAATACTTCTCATGAAGCGTTTAGATGTTCTGTACTTGGACCAGCTTAATCCTAGATTAGTTCTCAGCGCAATACCCTGTTTTCTACAGACATACACGGATCGCTTATGGCCTGCTCTGTCTAATATTGCAGTCATTTTTTCATTTCTTTCTCGTCTTAACTCGTCAGCTATTTGTTCTGCTTCGTCCACTTCTGATCTGCCAGACATATTTGCTCTTGCACGGGCTAGTACCTTTGACCTTCTTTGTATTACGGCCGATGATGCCACTGTTGTTGGTTTTCTTGGTTTGGGTATGTGCATAAAATACAAAGGCTGTCCTCCAGTCTTGCAACGAAGTGTGGCATCAGCTGATTCATTAAGCATTGTGCGGTTTAGTGCCGTCTGATATTTTTCTTCCTCCTTTGTCAGTGGCATCTGCAGTTCCTGGAGAGGTCGAAGGCTGGGTTGTTTTATATGTGGAGATGTGGCTATATCAACACCCGTTTTTTCAATGGGTGAAATGGCTATTTCATGCGTCAGCTTTGCTGGTGGAGATGGGGTCCACACTCTTTGCAACGGCGACGTTTGAGCATCGACTGTGCATGGCATTTTACGGGGAGTAGACGTCGGCGGAATGAAAACTTGTATACCACTATCACCTTCATTAGTGCTGTTATTAGTGTCAGTGTTAAGAGTGTCACATTCCGCGGATCGAAACAATCATTTCTTCCCATGCGAACCCCGCTTCGCTGGTCGTCCTCCTTTACCTAGCTGCATGAAGTGAACACACGCAACACATTCTTCAACACTCGTATTTGGATCGAACATGGTCCAAATGTGTTGTGATGAGGCGTTGAGGTGTCGCGTTGTCTCATCGGACACACGTGTTTCAGTCGAGTCTATCCGTTTCATCCGACTATAGCAACTCCTACACATTGTTTTTGAGTGCATCAAGTCTTTGTCTTCCTGGATATTAATTCCATAACACTTGTGGGTTAAGTGTTCATAATTGATACAAAGAAATGACTTTTTATCCGTGTATTTCTTGTGTGATCTCTCGCCACATATTCTGCACAATGCATTTACTCTCAGTGCATGGAACACACCTGTGTGTACACAGACTTTATGCGTTTCATCAGACTCCATCATGAGCAAAAGTTAAATCAAAAGTACATTTACAAGGTTGACTGTTAGTGTTACACTATTTCCCAAGAAAGAAACGTGACTATCTCCTCAATAGTATCCGTGTAACAAAGCCCTCTCTTTCCCCAATTCCAAGAGTGTTCACCAATGCGGATGTCTGGAACTTGTCTGTCGACACCTGTCAGTGACCTCATTAATTACCCTCCTGCTTCTGTCCCCCACCATGGAACCAAAATCCGGTAAGTGATACTTACTGTAGGCATGCTGACCCTTATGCATGCAAGTGTGTTTCATTGGGAAAAGTGGCATCTTTGTGTTATGGCTGTGGGAACTTTGTCAATTTCACAATAAATTCTCGTTCTCATACATCAACAAATTCTCGTTCTCTTTATTTTCACCATAACCTGCTACACAAGTGCAAGTCGTAATGTTGTCATGTTTGGTATCAGTGTGTAGGTGAGAATTTCAACTTTTGAACGATGTTGCTTCCACAACAGTCACTTTAGGCAGAGATGTGTTATTAATACAAACCAGTAGGTAGTTGTTATATCGGCAGAGCGCCGGTCATGCTGTGTACCGCGCAGTAGCAGGTACGATATAAATAGAATGAGAGGGCAAGAGTGGAATTTGACCTCGCGGCTGCCTTATCTCTCTGGCAGCTGGAAGCGAACTAAGTGTCAGCTATGGTAAAGGTGTGCGCGGGAAGGGGGGGAGAGGGGGTGGGCTTCGTTGACTCTTTGCCGTCTGCCAAGTCGGTCACAAGGTAGGGTGTCCCCGCACGGAGCCTGGTGCCGCTGTGCCTTCATTGAAACTGGGAGAGCGTGGCATCGTCCCAGCAGATCGTCCCGTCTCTTCAGGTCGCCGTTGGCAGACGCCGCCCCCAGAGGTCCCGAGGTCTCCCGCCAAGCAACCACAGGATGCGTCATCATCTCAAGGAATCCTGCGCCCGCCATGGGGAAGCGTGCCAAGGTAGCTGTCCTGTCCAAGCCTTGCGTCAGCGTCCATGGCTGCAGGGTACCTCTGCCTTCATCAGCGCCTCCTAGCCCACCACTGAAAGGACACCGGAAACACCTGGGAGTGAGCTCCAACCACCGCTTGCGCAAGATGACACCATCCTCTCTGGTCAACGGGGAGTCTGCGAAGAAGCCGTGGTCTCCGAAGCCGTCTTGTCGCTGGCGAGCCGAGGCTGCCTCGGCTAGATCCCGGGAGCTTGCCGGATGAGGGAGCGACTTGAAGTGCTTGGGGCCGACGCTGTGTGTCAACCATCGCCAAGGCCTTCCTCTCAGGGGCAGTAGTCCTGAGTGAGGCATGACGCGATGAGCCAAGACATCTCGTCCATGTAGCGGCGAGTCTGCGATGCCGGAGCCACATCGACTGCAGGGGTGGAGAGTGCCAACCATCCGCCAGGTGTCTGCTGTCTACGCCCAACGCCGCCACCGAGTCCTCCGAGTGTAGACTGAGCGCCTCCTCGCCATCCGCCGCTGCCTGTGAAGAGGGAGACGCTGCCAGTGTGTGCGCCGACCGAAGCGTAGCCCCCGGGGGGGGGGGGGGAGTCTGTTCCTGTGCATCGTCGCGGACCGCTGGCGAGCCCTGGCGAGGGCTGGGCCAGTGCCGAAGGGAGGCTGCTACCGTCCTGCGGCTGCTATCCAAGTGGTCCCAGCGTAGACAATGAGGCCGTCCAGTCCTCAAGGAAGATCGGTCCCCACAGGTTCAGCCAGAAGATCAGCTGCTCCTGGAGGGTGCCTCGGAGGTCCGGTGCCGCTAAGAGCTCAGCCGCTGCGTCATGCCCGAACTTGTCCACCAGTCCGGCGAGGAGCGGGAAATGTAGACGTTACTGGCTTGGGGTATAGTCTGCTGCGGTCGCTCTTATGAATGTGTAAACTTCATTCCCGTGTGGCGTGTAGATCGAGGCCGCAGGGTGTCCCTCTCACCGCTTCTAGCACGGGGGGGGGGGGGGGGGGGGGGGGGGGGGGGTGTGTGGGGTGTTTGTTCCGGGGTCCGCCCTCGACGGGCAACCACATCTCGTCGGCTGTAATACTGACCAAGCTTGCTCCCTCTCTGAGGCAGGCTTGGTCTTGGTGGATCTGCCCTGACTGGGGACCTCGTCCCGTCTGTGGCTCCACTCTCTCTCTTTTCTCTCCTTTTTATTCTTTCCATTGTCTCAGGACCCTGGAGTCTGTGTTTGTGGCCTGTCCCATCAGGGGGTGGTGCTTCGGGGGCGCGAACTCAACGAGGAAACACGTCTCGTCGGCTGTAATGACAGACCAAGCTTCCTTCCTACCCGTGGTGGGTTTCGGACTCGGTAGTTTGCGCTGACTGAGAATCATCTCCGGCCTGTGACTCCGTTCTCAGTCTCTGGCCCCCGAAGTCTTTGTTCTTGGCCTGTCCTTCGTCGGCTTAATTTCCTATCCCACTCTGAGAGGTGCAACGTTGGTGCTGCACTGTCCAGGCGCTGGTCCAGCCTACGGCAAAAGGGCGCCGTCGTCTCAGAGGGGTGGTCCCCCGCTTCTGCTGCCTGGGCTCTTTGTTTTTCTGGTGGGCGTGTGAGCGGCCCAACATTTCCCTGCGGGGGGACCGAGCTCTCAATGCCTGTATCTCCGTGGGGGACGAACCTGGTCATGGCATATCCCTGGCCGAAAAGGTGGGTTAGAGCTCTTGATGCTAGATGGGATGGCAAGTCTCGTCGGCTGCTTAAAGGCTCTTATACCGCTTTAGGCAGAGCAGCTCTGAGGCACCAGTCGGGGCAGCAGGTCTCTTTTTTGCGCCGATAAGCTCACCATGTCTGAGGTGGCCCTCCTCTGTGAAATTTCACGGCTGCAGTCGCTGCGGGGTTGCGTGCCGGTCTCTCAGTCCGGTAAATGCCCAAAGCTGCGACCATCTTTTCTCCTCTCACGTCGTGCATTAGATGCCAATCCGACTGGAGGTGCATCCCGAGCAGGGTAGGCCGACATCGTGCGCACCACTAGGCCACTGGAGTGCCACACCTGGTGCGGGTCCTCATTGAGTACTGTAACATAAGACAGACAAAGACCGGCGCGAGTGCGCGGAGCCTCCTTACGAAGGTCCGAGCTCCCGGTCGGTCGCATACATAGTCTCCGGTCAATGCCGCCGCCCGGTAAATCGCTGGCTGAGGCAGTAACCGAAGCTTTACCTTATCATGTACCGAGACTCAGTAATCCACAGAGGCCAACCACCAAGTAATTCTTCAGAAACCGAAGATAATCCAAGCACCCAACCCACACAGGTAGTAGCACACATCCAACATAATTCAGGCATGGGAATTGCCCAAGCAAAAATCAGCTGAAAGTAGGGGGGGTCCGGGACCTTCAGCCTGATACAAAAGGCCTTGTTTCCAGGGGCCAAAAATTCAAACGATGGGGGGAGGGGGGGGGGGGGAGAAGGGGGGTAGGCACTAGACCTTGCTTCAATGGACCGAAAAATCAAATGACAGGGGGGGGGGGGGGGGGGGGGGGGGGGTCGCTAGGCCTTGCTTCAGGGGGACCGAAAAAGATCGGACGACAAGGGGGAGAGGGGGGTGCGACACCTTGCTCCGTGTTAATTGAACACAGTGTGCGTCTGCCCACCTAGGTTTACTGCGCAGCGCGCGGCACACTCTGGCTGCGGGCCAAGGACAATTCCCATGCCTGTCCTGTCTGCTTTGCTATTAGATGGCGGCAACAAAAATAGGATCCGAGGATTTTTCTTTTTTTCCCCGAGGAATGTGAAATTATTTTCCTCGGAAAACCGCGGATCCGAGGACAATTCGCATGCCTGATAATTCCAACTAAGTCGAGTTCACAAAAGGTAATCCCACCATACACAGATGGAGCACGCGAGGTGCACACGACCGGTTATGTGTAGCTAAGCGAAGAGACTGGCGGGAAAGAGTGAATGCGCCACCGGATAGGGAGGCACGTGAGGCTACTCAGGGTATCCTGGTAACGACACCCCAGAGTTGCCTCCCCTGTTGTGAGGGACATGAGTTTTGGGGGCTAGAATTAGTATGCTAAGCGAAGCAACCTAGTAGTAATGTTATCAGTAATGATTTTGAGAAAAAAAAAGGAAAATACAGGTGAATGGACCAAGGGTAGACAGAAACACATGCCCCAGATAAGAGGGGAAAACCCACCCTGTGGGGATGACCAGGGTGTCCCTGGGCTGGCTGAGGGACTGTTGTGTCTGAACCATAAAGCGTAAATATCGCTTTCCAGGATTTTGAAAAGGATGAATCAGTCTCCAGGACTGAAGACTGTCACCTAAGGTAAACTGATACATCCACAAGGGTGCAACACTCCTCATTAGTTATTTCAATACAGTGAATACACAAGCTGATGCAGTGTGAATGTCCAGTTCTTACCTGTGGAAACTGTTTTGGAGTTAGGTAGAGTGACAGAGACTCCAGGTGATGCATCGGCTTTCTTTTTCCCAGTACTGCCTGGGGTCATTCTGGCCTTGGCTCTGGCAACACAGAACCACACACATCACAGTTCATGCTAAACCATAAAGCCCTGACATGCTATGACAGGATAAGGATTCAGGCCAAAAAGGTGCCATGCGTGTGACATGTAGAGAAGAATACAACCACAACAGTTCAAGGGTGTATCAAAACATGCTTCTAGGTGCCAAGCTATTCCAAAACCACCGTTGACCTGCCTAATGGTGCCAAGCTAATCTGGCTCTACCCTTGAATTATCATGGTCGACCTGTCTCTTGCAAGTGATGCACTGTCATTAGGTGACACCTAGAAAATGCAGCCTTCGGGATACATGAGTTATTTCCCCTCTACCAGAGATGTTTACCCCCCAAAAAAAATGGAGTAATGGGCTATGCCAGAAAGAGTAATCTTGGGTAAAAAGAGTAATGCTTTCTGTCAGCACATTTGATCATTCTCAAACGCAATCTCACTCAACAAGTTCTTACAAAGCCTTGCAGTTTTTATTTGCACTCGAAATGAGATACAAGTGAAAAGAAAAAAAAATCACTGTGTTAATTCAGGCATGCCTACCCTCAATTTGAAGTTTCAGTATTAGCTATTTGAAATTTCAGTAATACTATTAAAATTTCAGTAATACTATTACTATTGTTACCTATTATTTCTGCATTGTTTTTTATACTGTGCCTTTTATATTAGCACGAGCGCAAAAATAAAAATGACACACACACACACATCACTGACCAGGACACATATAGTTTGCACATCTCTGTAATGGGTTAAATAATGGTTTGGGCGCCGGCGCCCCTCCCCCCTCCCCCCCCCCCCCCTACTTAATTTTTTTAATTTTTTTTAAAACTTGCACATTGCGAAATTTTCTGATCATTGCACTTAGGTCCAACCAAGGGAAAGCAGACACTGACAGATGGGGTTGGTTTAAATAAAGGGATGTAATCGAGCAAATTGTCCTAGTGTGCTTACTCCCCTTGTTATTGTTTTAATTTGACTAACTCCAACATTTACTTTATTTCTAGATTTAAAAGGCAACTAATATTAATGATAAATTAGGAAATCATATAAATTATTATTTTATGTACTAATGTTGGACCTGGTCATGGACCCGGTTATGTTTTGAAGTAGGATTTTGTTTGATCACTTTCTAAGAAAAAAAGTGGATTGGAATATGATTTCAAAAATCGTAGTTTTTGTTTTAAATAATCGTAATAGTGTGAAAAAAATCGTAGTGGCGTAATCTATGCCAAAAATCGTAAGCAATTACTCCAAAATCGTAAGGGTAAACATCTCTGCCTCTACCCATTCCAACACCCCCTATCCCTGAAAAAAATCTCACTTACATGGACTTGCGCAGGTTGGCCCGAATCTGCTCATTTGACTCTTTGGGCTTGGCATCATTGAGGGTGAGAGTTACCTCCACCTGGCCGGACTCTTCACCACAGTGAGGACAGAAAAGCTTGCCTGCTCGCTCTGTTTGACACTGCTTGTGAAAACTGTGGACAGAGCTGCCTCCCTCTCTCTGACACTGGAAAAACTTGCCCTGCAAACAGCGGGGGAAAAAACAGTCAGTACACACAGTGACAAAAGCGGAGCGCATTTTGACACAAAAATACAGAGGTAGGCAACTCAGCCATATCCCATTTTACATCCACTGCCAACTCACATGATGAGGGTGAGCATGTGGCCAATGGGTCAAAAGGACAGATATCGCTGATAACTCTGCGTGTCCGAACAGTCTGTTCTGTATAGATTTATATTACTATGCTCATCCCTCTTAACTCATTACATCCTGAAGCTGATTTTTTTAAATGTGCTTATTGTCCTATGAAGGCTACATTACAGATTGAGACAGATCAACCATTTTAGTCCAAAGGTTCAACCCAGGGCTTCTGTTTTCACAACAGGTTAAAGGGTCTGTAGACCCCCAGGTATAAATTTTAGAGGGTACACAAACACCCATCTGAGCATAATAGAGGGTCAGCAAATTTTTTAAAGAAAAACTGCATCATCTGTATGTTGGTTTTTTTGTTTTAAATTAACTCATTTCGCTATCTCCTCTTTAAATTTGTTGTGACAGTGTGTGTGTCTTTTCCATGATACTGATTTGTTAACTGCTGAGCTATCGTGCAAAAGCCTGTCTCCCTCTCCATCTCTCTCACACAGAAAAACACAAAATGTATTTATCTGTATGATCATTTGATAATGTATTGTAACAGAAAATATAGCCTTTTCTGCTAAATGCAGATTGACAACCAAAGTCTGACTTGTCTAAACTCTGTGTGTGTGTGTGTGTGTGTGTGTGTGTGTGTGTGTGTGTGTGTGTGTGTGTGTGTGTGTGTGTGTGTGTGTGTGTGTGCGCGTGTGTGTGTGAACTAATGCACTTAAAAGTTGGTTTCAACCCATTTAACCCGAAAGATGTATTTCTCCAATCTTACTATTTTTAGAGCTTTTTGCCCAATACCTGTGTTCCAGAAGATGGATCGACCAAGGTAAAAAAAAAAATAAAAAACTTATTTCTGTTCAAACTTCTGGACTTGCTTTTTGACTTCGCCTCCATGCACGTTGCACGTCATCCCCGAGCCATTGTGCTTTAGCCATGGAAATACACGCAGCCATGAACTCTGAACTGAAACTGCGAGTTGCAGCGTCGGTGCCACACATGGCCCAGGGGTATCATTTCTGGTACTGTCGCTTGTCCATGAGACGGCGGTGTCGAAGTGCAACTTTCTTCTAAGCGATTATCACGATCAGACGGTGCCGGATTGAAGAATCCGAAGCATTCCAGTTTCCTTTGCTTTTTCTCCGCCATTTACAACTTCGTTCAAGATTGAAAGTGAAACGCACGATGTGCTATCCCATAATAGTATGAATGCTGACATCACCGCAAGTAACACGTTCAACATGTAGCGCACACTTTGTAATAACATGCCGACACCACACGTAAACACGTCTGTTAGGTTACGCACGGTGGCGCAAGGATGATGCATCTCGGACGCAGATGCACTGAATTTTAGTGCGTCTGAATACCCCTTAGTTACACTTTCAGTACGTGATTTTGAGTTTTAATGCGTCAGACGCACAGATGCACTAAAACAGAAGCCCTGCAACCATTTTAGTTCAAGGGTGGTGCCAAAATAGCTTGGCGCCTCAGGCCAAGCTATTCTGGCACCAACCTTGACTATCATAGTCAAATTCATTGCTTGCAATCGTGCATCAGGCTGAAAAAGGTTATAACAAGAAAGGCAAAGCCATTATGGCTCACATGTATGACCGATTTACATATGTGTGACCTTTGTGACAAGGGCTGGCTTCTGCAGCAGCAAAATCCATGTTTTATGAAAATATAAAAAAATTTCACACATCTGTCAACCCCCCTGTGACTCTTGACCTTTGTGATGAGTCAACTAAATTAGTATGCATAGGAAGGTCGTATCAGCTATCTTTGTACCAAATTTGGTTGAAAAATTTGCAAAAATTTGGGAATACTACAATTTTATCAAAAATCAGCATTTTGCCAGCCTCTTGTGACCCTTGATCTTTCCAAGGGGTCATCCAAATTAGTATGCATAGATAGGTCTTACCATCAGGTATCTCTGTACCAAATTTGGGTTTTAATCTGTGAATAGTATTAAATGTATTTTTCTCTAAAATGTATTTTTTCGAAAAATACTTACCGATGGCATGACTAATAGGAAGGTATACTTAGCATACCGATTTCAGCCTAAGCATCCGATATGTATACTATACAACTAAGGAGGCGACTTCAGGGCGTCGTTACCAAGCCCTGAGTGGCCTCCCCTTCCTCCATAACCGGTGACGTCCTTTCCGTCAGTCTTTTGCCTTAGCTCAATAGCGGCAAGCGCGGCAGACGGGAGGGACCTCGAGTCATGCCATTGGTAAGTATTTTTCGAAAAAATACATTTTAGAGAAAAATAATTTGTTTTCTCAAAACTCTTACCGATGGCATGACTAATAGGAAGAATAGCGAATAGGAGGTGGGTGCCGCCTAGAACACCTCGAGGCTGTGGTGAACTCTGCCAGTAGGTGTGCACCCCAGCCAGCTAGGCTCGCGTCCGTGCAGATGGTGAGTAGTTAGTCTCCAAACTCGAGTTTGCACTGCCGTGAACCTAAAGGGAGCATGAGCATCGCGCTATTCTACGGCTATTCTACGCCGCAGTGCCGGGACGGTCGTCCAATCGCACGTGTTGACAGCCATGGGTGTTTTGTTTTGGGCTCGGTGGTCGCGATTTCATCCCGGCTGCCGGTAAACATAGCAGAATAGAGGCAACACTAGCCACCAAGATACATATAGTACATGTAGCTTCTCACAAGCCCCCGCACTCTGCGCGGAACTCATGAAGATCTATGCCTCTTGGGGAGTTTTGTCTTTGGTTATGGGTGAACATTGCTAGGCAGTGAACGCCATCCGTCTGATGCAGGGCTAGAAATTAACTTTTTTTCTTTGGGGGCCACCGGGCCCCTTGATTGAAAAATTTGAGGGCCCACAAGCAACTTTCGGGGCCCAACTTTGAAAAATAATGCAAACAAAAAACAAAAGAATTATTGACAATATAATAAGTAGAAAGTACAATTTGTCTGATAATCTAAAATTAAAAACAATTGAATTTCCAATTTTGCTGAGTGATGTCATTTTTATTTGCCTTTTCTTTCACTTTCAAACATTACCAACAAAAAAGGGGAAAAAACACACACACACACATTCAGTGACACACATATTCCAGTGACTAGTGAGCCTGAAATGGCCATTAAACAAAATAGAAAAAAATCTAGTGAGTCTCTTGTATAATACTTTTCAGTTTTGTGACTGAGTATTGCACAATACACATCATTAAAATTTTAATATGAGTAACCTAACAAAAAATCTGACCTCAATGCACAAAAGTTCAAAACAAAACCATGAAAGGGAACTAAACTTAACAGTACTCTTCCTGATAAACTAAAGTGAAACAAACAGATTTTGCCTTTTCTTTTTTTTTTTCAATCATCTATTCATATTACACTTACGTGCACTTGAGTTAACAGAAGTAAACTAAAAATACAATAACAAAAAAACAAAAAAAAGAACACAATTCTATTACTGTGAGTGAGGGCACCGGTGTGGGTTGCTTCCCTTGGCCCAAATACGAAACTGCCGAGTAGAGCTAGCTGTAGCAGACGAATTATTTTGCGGGCCAAGCGGGCCCTTCGTTTTTCAACTTTCCGAGCCCGAAATCAACTTTGCGGGTTTTTGGCCCCGGGCCCCCGCTAATTTCGAGCCCTGTGATGTAAAAACAAGAATATATTTATCCTCGTGAAAGTATGTGGTAACGGTGGAATGAATGTTTCTTGATAGGTTCATTTGTCTCTGTGCACATCAGACGGAACAGAGAACCTTCTGCCATACCATCCGACGGCAGTTCCGATGAAAGCGGCCTTGTACTGTCCCCAGCCCTCAACCAAATAATAGCCCTATCCAAGCCCATTTTAGTATATAATTATTTTTAATTTGTAACCTGGCTTTTAAATTTCTGCCCGTATAATAATATGCCTCAGCAGATCCAAGTATATTCCGTAGTGAACCCGAATCTGTCTTTAACAGAACGATAGAGGGCGTGAAAGTGTGTTCATTTATATCGTCATTGATGTACGTTTACTGAAAAACAAAAGAAACGGCTGAAACTCACTGCAAACCACAATAAGCGCATCTCCCTTCACCCTCCCCCACGTCACTCAGCCTGGAAATTAAAATTGTGTGAACTGAAAAAGCAAAACTTAGGCACAGATTCTCATGGGTCACGATCCTGTAACTTGCATGACGGACTTCTGAGGATCTATGCCTTTTCTCATCAGTAGAAAGGGCCACTATCACACTGAATTAGACACACTCACAGATATGCACCTTCTGTCAGTCTGGAATAAACATAGATCCTCATGGCACCCGCAGATGTGAAAACTAATGAGAATCATGCCTCTTGCCTGGCTCTATCATTATGCTGGTCCTTACATACAAGAAGCTACGCGAGCTGATTCACTGACTGCCTTCCATAGTGTAATAGACGCGTTGACAGCAATTATAAACAAATCGCTCGGCTGAAAAAAGGGGACAGAAACAGAATAGATACAGCTCACATTTTCCCATCGATTGAAAATGATTAGGCTTTTTGGAGAACTGTGTCAGTATATATTTTAAATTTGTAACCTGGCTTTTAAATTTCTGAGTTTTCAGAATTATATGTGCCTCAGCAGATTCAAGTATAGATTCAAGTATATTCCGTAGTGAACCCAACTGTCTTTACCAGAACAAAAGAGGGGGGAAAGTGTGTTCATTTATAATATGGTCATTGATGTACGGTTACTGAAAAACAAAAGAAATGGCTGAAACTCACTGCAAACCACAATAGCGCATCTCCCTCCCTTTCCCCCACTCAGCCTGGAAATTAAAATTGTGTGAACTGAAAAAGCAAAACTTAGGCACAGATTCTCATGGGTCACGTTCCTGTAACTTGCGTGGCGCACTCTTGAGGATCTATGCCTTTTCTCATCTTTAGAAAGGACCACTATCACACTGTCCAAGATACACTCAATGATAAACACCTCCTGTCTGGAATAAACATAGATCCTCATGGAACCCGCAGATACGAAAGCTCATGAGAATCCTACTCTTGCCTGCCTCTATCATTATGCTGGTCCTAACATACAAGAAGCTGCGCGAGCTGATTCAGTGACTGCCTTCCATAGTGTATTAGACGCGATGACAGCAATTATAAACAAACCGCTCGGCTGAAAAAAGGGGACCGAAACCGAGAAGAGCGCGCGCTCACATTCCATCGAATCAAAATGATTAGGCTTTTCGGAGTCTGAGTTAGAACTGAGTAGAGGAGAGGGGGAGACGAGGGGAACCCCCAATGCAA
Source organism: Semisulcospira habei (assembly GCA_036245525.1). Taxonomy (NCBI): domain Eukaryota; kingdom Metazoa; phylum Mollusca; class Gastropoda; family Semisulcospiridae; genus Semisulcospira; species Semisulcospira habei. Next base: position 209,198,584 of record BTPG01000004.1, on the reverse strand, counting down.
GCCAAGAAGGATCCGTCCAACGCTGGAGGTGAGGCCTAACCAAAGGAGACACTGGAACAGGGGTCGTCAGATCGCCAGATGACGGGCGCCAGTGGAGGAGTAGATGCAACTGTACCGGCCTGGAGCAGAGTCTGCCGAGGGGCAGGAGGTCCGCCGCCACACTGAAGAGTCCCAGGAGTTTGAGCCATACCCTGGCCGGAACTGCCTCCGCACGCAAGACTTGGAGCGCCAGTGCTGCCAGCTTCTGAATCCGAGCTGCGAGAAGCCGGACGCGGCTGAGGTCGGTCAGGAATTTCATGCCAAGGTGTACGAATCGGCGAGATGGCGCAAGGTCCGACTTGCCGAAATTGATCAGAAAACCGAGCTGGCGGAGGAGGATGATCAGTGCTTCCCTGTCCCTCTCCAGAGCGGAGGCAAGCTGATTCCAGAGAAGCAAATCGTCCAGATAGTTGGAAGTCGGACTTGAGGACGACCGGCGGAACTTTGCGAAGACTGTGTCGAGGATTCTGGTGAAAACCCAAGGGCTGAGGTTGAGGCCGAAGGGGAGCGTCCGGAACTGATACACCACTCCGCGGAACGCGAAGCGCCGATACCGACTGGAGGCCGGATGCACAGGAACGTGAAAGTACGCGTCTGCCAGGTCGAGACTCACTGCAAAGTCCAGCGGTTGGATCAACGCCTTCAAAACCCTGGCCGTCTCCATCCAGAAGTACGGAGCGGAGATGTATCTGTTGAGGGCCGAGAGGTCTATGATGGGACGCCACTTGTTGCCGGGTTTGGGGATGACGAAAAGACGGCTGTAGAATGTCGGTGAGTCATGTCAAGAGACCACCTCCATGGCGGTCTTCTGAAGCAAAGCTGTGATCTCGCCTAGAAGATCGTCTGCTTTGATCCGGTCGACCGGTTCTCTGGTCCAGAGAGGGGAGCGCCGCAGAGGCGGAGAGGAGCGAAATGAGATAAGGAGGCCCTCTGAGATGGTAGAGAGGACCCAAGGGTCATCCGGCAGTAGCGAGCGCCAAATGGAGACCCTGCAGAGAGTGGCGGGGGGAGGAACAGGTGTGAGTCAGAGGGCCCTCCCACGACCGGTCCGCCGGGCGTGTTTGGGCCAGGAGGGAGTCGGGGTTGGGAAAGGACGGGAGCGGCCGGCAGCTGGGGTACGAGGCGAAGCGGGCGCCCCTGGAGTAGGGGCGAGAAGTGGGTCTAGCGGTCCGCAGGGCGCGACCCACGGCCTTGCGGGCAGCCTGAAAGCGGGCAGGAGCGGAGCGGGTGGGCCAGATGTCCTTAGACGCGTCCTTAACCGACTGTCAGGTGGGTCCAAAAAGCCATGCACCTCCGAGCGGCGCCTGGCGGAGCTGTGCCTTCACCGACGTGGGGACGGCCGAACAACCCTGGAGGATGACGTCTCTGCGCATCAGGTCGCAGTTAGCTGCGGCGGCTATGGCGTTCATGGAAGTATGGTGCGCTGCCCGGTTAGCAGCCACCGCTAAGGCGAGGATGTCTCCTAACAGAGGCGAAATAGAGGGGTGCCAGGCATCTTCCACGTGTCTCACCACGGCCTGTGTCGCTAGGTAAAAAAAAACAGCACAGGAGAGCATTGCGGATGAGGACCAGTGTCTTGTCCAGCCCTCATGGCATCCCGAGTTGCAGGGCTCTGCGGCTGCCCGCCTGACTTTCCGCTGTGATATCCACTGCTGGAAGGGGGCAACCAAAGGCCTGAGAATGTCCGGCGTACCAACGCTGGCGAAAGGCGATATCCAACCCCTCCGGCTACTTGGAGTCTGCGAAGAAGCTGGAGTCTCTGAAGGAGACCTGCTGTAAGTGCGCCGAAAATGCGTCCGCAAGATCCCGGAATCCTGGGGGCTGTGGGAGGGGACTTGAACCTCTTGGCTTGCCTGGGGGCATCCACGAAAGCGGAAGCTTTCTTCTTGAGAGGGGGAGACGGGGGGACAGGCGTCCGGAGGAAGAATGGACGAAATCAGCCATGCGGCTTCGTCTAAGGACCGCAGAGTCTCTGTGCTCGGGGCTACGAAGGGAGCCTGGGCCGAGGAGCTGCCAGAAGTCCGAGAGACCGGAGTCGCAGACCGACGATCATCCAAAAGCAGGGTCGAGACAGAATCCTCTGGTAGTATACTCAGGACCTCCTCATCAGCAAGAGGAGCTGACCGCCGGGAGGGAAGCCGCGACCCGGTCAAGGAAGGAAAATCGATAGAGGGTAGCATGTGCACATCACAAGAGCGAGTTTGGGATCAGGGGACGTCCCTTGTAGCATGCGGCCGACGATTGGTGTTTATGGGGGAAGAAGGATGGCTCACCTGATGGCGGACAGACCGATCACTGCAGTGAGAGGACCGACGACTACTGGGGGAACGACTGCGTCCACGTGGATCCGCCTGTCGGGTCCAGGTGCACTCATCTTTATAAGAGGAGGATTCCCAAAAAGCTTCCCGCACCGCCGTAGGTGAGCGGTGCCGCTTGTGCGATGAAGAATGCCGCAGGGGGCGTGAAGCCGTCCGTTTCCTCGGGGCGGCAAAAGGGGCAGAGCGAGAGCCCGAATAAGTGATGGACTGGGGGCTGTACTTTGCACGTCGCACCTCTCGGTCTCGTGGCGCCAGCGAGTGGGGGGTGGCTGTGTGTCGAGGATGCACTGGCACTGCCTTAGAGGCTAAATGACGAAGGGGGGAGCTGTTGTTCACCGCGTTGCGGGGCGACCTAAGCCGCTGCCGGCCGCGCTCCGAAGTGGAGCAGGCGGACAAAGTGCCAGTGGAGTCGTGTGAGATAGGAGGTCTGTCGTTCACCGCAATGCAGGGCGACCGAAGCCGCTGCCGGCCGCGCTCCACCATGGAGCGGGCGGACAAAGTCCTAAAGGACATGTCGGGGCCCAAAGAAAGTTCAACCGTGTAGCGGGGCGACCGAGGCCGCTGTCGGCCGTGCTCCGCCATGGAGCGGACGGACAAGGTCCGAGAGGGCATGACTGTCCTGGGACCGGAAGGTAATAATTGGGCCCGACGAGAAGTCAAATCTCCAAAATCCGAGCATGCACGCCGGACAATCCCTTCTGCTGTAGAAAAGGGGGGGGGGTGTAGGAGGGGAGGCCTGGGGGAAGGCGCAGGTCTTTCGCGCCGGTAAAATCCCAATAGCTGTGACCATAGTTCCTCCACCCAGTCGGCGCAAGTGTCACAAGTTTGTCCGGATGCACAGCCGGAACAGGGGAGGCATACAGCATGGGTGTCGCTGAGCCACTGAAAGGCTCCACACTGCACACAGGTCTTTACTTGTAAACTGCAACAAAAAACAAACATGAAAGATGACAGCGTGTTCACCTGAAAATCTCGACCTCGACGTGGTTCTAACCCGAGTTACCTGCTTGTCGATAAAGTATCGTATCGCTGCATGATCGCGGTTACCGCCCCGAGGCCACGATATCCAAACGCACAAACAGAGGAGCATATTATATCCGCCGTTCGAAATCAGAGGCCACGTTAAGTGAGTTCACGAAAATTCGAGCGAGGCCACATTAAGCGAGTTCACGAAAATTTGAGCTACGTCTGACATTCGAGCGAAAATCCACGGAAAGTGCCAAAGTCCGGCCCGCTATCTTGCCGGCCACGTGACATTAACCGAGGCCTTACCTTGCCATTGCGACGCTTATCTCTTTTAATCCGCCAGGAATCTTGCCAAAGGCAAGACACAAACCGTCCTGAATCCAAGAAAAAACACACTGCCACTGCCAGTTGATTCCCACGAAACACACTGGTAACACGACGAAAACCATTGAAGAAAATCCACCTAGGCTGAACACAACCATTACGGAAGTGCTAAGCAAAAAAGACTGACGGGAAGGACACCGGATATGGAGGAAGGGGAGGCCACTCAGGGTTTGGTTGGTAACAACGCCCTGAAGTCGCCTCCTTAGTTGTATAGTATACACATCGGATGCTTAGGCTAAAATCGGTATGCTAAGTATACCTTCCTATTAGTCATGCCATCGGTAAGACTTTTGAGAAAACAAACATCTTTTGTCAAAATATGCTATTATAGACCTATTTCCTGAGCTCTCGTGACCCTTGACCTTTCCAAGGGATCAACCAAATTAGTGTGCATAGAAAGGTCATCCCATCAGGTATCTCTGTACCAAGTTTAAGTTTAAAAGTTGTGAATAGTATTTGAGAAAAAACATCTTTTGTCAAATATGGCTATTTCAGACACATTTCCTGAGCTCTTGTGACCCTTGACCTTTCTGAGGGGTCATCTAAATTAGTATGCATAGATAGGTCTTACCATCAGGTATCTTTGTACCAAGTTTGGGTTTGAAGTTGTGAATAGTATTTAAGAAAAAGCATCTTTTGTTAAAATATGGCTATTTTTCACCTATTTCCTGAGCTCGTGACCCTTGACTTTTCTGACGGATCAACCAAATTAGTATGTATAGAAAAGGTCTTACCATCAGGTATCTTTGTACCAAGTTTGGGTTTGAAGTTGTGAATAGTATTTGAGAAAAAATAACTTATGTCACAATATAGCTATTTTTTTTTTACCCATTTCATGATCCCTGTGACCTTGACCTTTGTGAGAGGTCACTCGAATTGGTATGTTTAGAAAGGTCTTACCACAAAGTATCCCTTGGCCACGTTTGAAGAATGTGGCTTGAATAGTCTCCAAGAAACTGCTAACATTAAAGTTTACCACGGACGATGGCGGATGGATGGACGACCACTGGCCCAAAACATAGACTCACTTTTGCTTCACACGTGAGCCAAAAGGCTACCCATTTAAAATGGGCGATGTTTTGTGATTTTAAACCTCACAATTCTCAGAGACTAGTAAGCATATAGATCTGTGTAACTGACCTCTGTACAGAAGTGCCCACACCCTGGACAACACTGATGAAGCTTGAGACGGCGACGGTGAACCTCACAGACCAACATAAAGGGGATTTTCACGCCTGGTCGCACTAGCTGGGTGTTGGTCACTTTGTTGCAGCAGCCCAGAGCCTGCACACATAGATCAACAGTAAATTAACCTCAAGTTCATACAGCCACCTGTTCTGGTTCAACACCGGTGACTGCAAGCACAGGCGGTTAACTCATTCAGCCCTGAGGTACTACAGCAGGGGATGGATTGGCCATGATAATTCAAGGATATTACCTCTGAGTTATCGAGATCGATCATTCTCCTGCAGCTGGTACATAGTCGTACAATTTGGAAAATGTGGCCTTGGAGTTAAATGGGTTAAGATTCATGCAAGTGGACCAGCTAGCTTGGTGGTCACTTGGTTACAGCACCCTATACCCTGCACACAAGTAAACTTAACCCCTACATTAAGAAAAACTTAACACCACCAAACTGCAAGAGGTATAGATCCTCATGAGCCCCCACAGTTGTGGGAGCTAAAAATAAAAACACTTTGTATGTACGTTCCTTTGACAGCTGGGGATCTTTTGACACCGACATTACAATTAAAAAGCACAATCTGCATCCACTGGTGATGAAAAGGTTAACGTGTGCTTTAACCCATATCATACTGAGGCTAAAAGCTTCAAATTTGTACACTGCCATATGCAAGCTACATTATTATACATTATAGTACTTACAGTTAAGGATATACACCAAGGGCTTTAGTTCAAGGGTGGTGCCAGAATAGCTTGGCGCCTAGAGGTACCAAGCTATTTTGGCATTACCCTTGTACTACTTTAGTCAAACTTATTTTACACACTGGTGTATTCCGAATGATACGGGTTAATGTGATTTTGGACCTGGATTTTATGTTAGCTGTGAAATGCTTAGAGCTCTTTTGAGGTTAGGCACTGTAATAAGTTTTCATTATTGTTATTATCATTATTATTATTATTATCATGCATTAAGAAATTTCAAAACTCAGCAGTATGCAACCCATACAACAGTTTTATGAAATTAACATGAGTAACCCTATGGCTGTTAATAGCTCTTTTGTCGAGACGATTCCTGCAGGAGTTATCTCAACAGAAAGTGATTCCAACAGCCAAAGGATTACTAAGATCCTATTGACATAGAGAATATGTATTTTTCTTTAAAATAAATTTTTTCGAAAAATACTTACCGATGGTATTACTGATAGGAAGATATACTTAGCCTGTCAATTTCAGCCTCCAAAATTGTTGTGTGTTGCTACACAACAAGGGACGTAATCCTAGCAAGCAGCTACCCCATCCCCTGAGTGGCCTCCCTATCCTCCGGAATGCCTCCCTTCCAGATCTCGCGAGAGGCCGTTATTTCCAACTTCTATCTTAGCAGACAGACGGCAAGCAGGGAAGGTGGGAGGGAAATCTGAGTAATACCATCGGTAAGTATTTTTCGAAAAAATTTATTTTAAAGAAAAATAAATACATTTGTTTCATCAAAAACGTTACCGATGGTATTACTGATAGGAAGAATGGCGAAGAGGAGGAGGGTGCCGTTGCAAAAACTCAGCCGTGGGGTAACTGCTTAGCTAGGTCCCGTGCAAGCGCACACTCCCGACAATTTCAGTTAAGTATTACATATGGCGCATCCAGCGCCGGGAGGGAGTGTTGCGCCGCAGCAATGTCCCCCACTAGTGCCAGGTTATGCCTATTGCCGGACAGGTCACAGAAGTAAAAACGGGCGAAAGTAGATTTGGCCCGCCAGCCCACCGCCGCCACAATGTCCCTCACGGCGCAGTTGCGGTCGAACGTGACGCTCGTGGAGACAGCCCGGACTTCGTGCGCTCGAATTTTCAACCTCTTTGCTCCCTCTGTAGAGAGGTCTTCGTAAGCGGATCTAATGATTCCACGCAGCCAAGCGGAAATCGTCTGAGCAGAAATATCATTCCTGCCCTGAGCTAAGGGCAGGAAGAGGCGTAAACGACCTCGCCGTAGAGGTTTCGACCGACGGAGGTAAATTTTTAATGCCCTGACCGGGTTTTGTTGGCGTACGTCCTGGAGCGTATTTGGGCTCCGCAATGGACGAATAGTGATTGGTTGAGGGGCGGCGGAAGGGAGCCTGTTCTTGGCCAAAAAGGAAGGACTAGTGAGGAGTTGGACAGAGCCGTCGGCCCGGAGTTGTAGGCAAGACGGGTGTACTGAGAAAGCGTTAAGTTCACTCACGCGAGAGAGGCAGTGGCCAGAGCCAGTAAGAAGCACGTTTCTCGAGACAAGTCAGAGAACCGCGCCAAGTGCAGGGGCTCAAAATGGGCAGTGTTCAGCCAAGTTAAAACCCACGCGAGGTCCCAGCGAGGTAGTAGGGAGCGCGTGACAGGTCGCTGAAGATCAAAATAAGCCATAAGGTCGGCGAGATCTTTGCATGAACCGGGATCAGGTAGTCCCAAATGGCGGTATGTATCAGCCACCATAGAAAGATATCGCCGAATGGTAATGGGTGCTAGAGACTGATCCTGAAAGAGCCACAGAAAGAATTCAGCCAGCTGAGGCATAGTCAAAACAGTGGGGGAAAGTTGTCTAGTACCGCAACAAGCTTGCAGAACTCTCCATTTTCCCTCATAAACTTTCCAGGTGGAAGGGCGTCGTGCTGAAGCGATAGCCGCCACCGCTGCATCCGAAAAACCTCGAGCTGTGAGGGCACGCCGCACAACCTCCAGGCGTGTAAGAGGAGGTTCTCCGGGCAAGGGTCAAAAAAAAATCTCGTCGGGGTTGCTTCAGCATCGTCCGCGGCGTTAGAAGCCGGAGCGGGGGATCTGTGGCGAGACTCAGGAGATCCGTGGTCCAGCTCTTGGTCCAAGAGAATGGGGCTACCAAGAACAGCAACGTGTTGCAGCCGCGGAGTTTGAGGACAATCTTGGGGATCAGGACCGAGGGAGGGTATGCATAGGCCAGGAGACCCTCCCAAGGAATGGAGATAGAGTCTACCGCCCACGCCAGCGGGTCTGGAAATGGACAGACGAAGAGGGGAAGTTGTGTATTCCACCGCGTCGCGAACAGGTCGATCATGGGTGTCTCCCAGTGGACACAAATCATGCGAAAAAGGTCGGTCGGAGGGTTCACTCTGTATGGAGAAGTTGATCCGGACGGGACAGAGAATCCGCCAACACATTGAGCCGTCCCGGAATGTGACGCGCCCGTAGCATGATGTCCCGATCCCGGCACCACACAAGAAGGTGGAACAGAAGGATGCGCAGGGAAGGAGAACGCGTCCCGCGCTGCTTCTGAATGTATTCACAAACCAGATAGGTGAGGCTAGCGCTGGCAGAATTGTACACAAACCAAGAGGAATCACTCAGCGCCAGACAGACAAACAGTTAGATCCCCTGCCCCCACCTATCAGGCACCCAATCGCCAGCCCACAGAGAAATACGCAGGTATAGAATAAGACGATCATTTGCATCTTCAAAAAAGATGCATCAGGTCTCTTATATAACCCATGTCTTTCTCCGGAACTTAGGAAGTAGGCAGGGGAAACATACATACACAAACACGAAGGTGCACTACCATATGTGGTCAGGTAAATACCCTAATTTCTGAATGTATGCCACAACCGTCGAGTTGTCGGATAGGACTAAGACCTCCTGGTGAGACACGTGCGTCTCCCAGGCGATGAGAGCGAGCCAAACTGCTTTCCAGCCAGTTGATGTGTTTGCCCACCATCTCCGTTGACCACAGGCCCGACGTCTCGTGAAAGTCCGGGAGGAGGAGCGCTCTCCAGCCAGAGACTGGCATCTGTACAGATCGACAGGTAGGGTATTGGGGATGCTAGGGGAACCCCGGAAGCTAACCAAGAGGGGTCTGTCCACTGGAGGAGAAAGGGCCGGACCAGTGACGACACCGGAATGCGGGCTTCTAAATCCCCTGAAGACGGTCGCCAGAGAAGTAGATGCAATTGAATTGGACGTGAGTAGAGCCGACCGAGAGGAAGTAAATCCGCTGCAGCGCTCATGAGGCCTAACAACTGCAACCACGTCTGCGCAGGAGCCTCCATGGCACGATACATCTGTAGCGCTAAAGTCGCCAACTTCTCGATCCGTGTCTGAGGGAGGCGATCCAGGTTCAGGTCTGTCTGAAACTCCATACCCAGATGAATAAAACTGCGGGAAGGTAATAGGTCCGACTTGCCGAAGTTGACCAGGAAACCAAGGCGGTGTAGAAGGCAGAGGAGAGCATCCCGGTCGGTGGACAAGTGGGACCAGCGAATAGGATGCTCATCGGTCATCGGTCATTGACGCATACAAATTTGAAATGACGCATTGCTCTGTCAGTGAGCCGGTCATATGACTTATTCATTTTTTAAACAATCACTGAGACCCGCAGTCCTCAATGAACAGAGTGCATCCTAGATTAGGGAGGCGGGAGGCCAGCTGCCAACAGTGATGGGTGACACTTGCCCCCTGTCTCGAGCAAATGTAAACAATACTGCAAGCATTGGCCCTGACTAGGTACACGGTCCAATATGATGCAAAACGCCTTCCGCCTGTAAGAGGCAAACATCTTCATCAGTCCCAACGGCTGCATTAACTCTAGTCTAAAGTCTCCTTTGTTGGTCTCATTGACGCTGATTTTGATCCTCGGAGTCGGTATGAGGGTGCGGCAGCGGACTGGGTCTAGATGTCTGTAGCCAGGTTTTGTTTTTCACGCAGTTCAGCAGTTCACGTATTCATAATAGACGTCTAGAAGCAAAGGAAATGGCTTAACTGTTGTTAGTGCTGCCGGTTCGTAATTTTTGCACAGATATGCGTATTTTTACACGATGTCCAAATGTTGTAATGTAAGATGTTGCAATTAATGTACCGTGGTCTCTCGTGCTCACACATATAACCTTCGTTCTTATTTCATGGTTACACAATCAGTAACTCAATCTTGCTTTGTTCGCGTCTTGTAGTTGAAGTCCACATCATGTAATTAGTTGTACACTGATAGTCCATAACACTACCAAAGGATCTCCGTGATGCAGTCATCATCACCCTGTACAAGAACAAAGGAGAGAAGTCTGCCTGCTCTAATTATCGTGGAATTACCCTGCTGTCCATTGCCGGGAAAATTCTCGCAAGGTTGCTCCTGAATCGGCTGGTACCTGCCATCGCTGAAGACCACCTCCCAGAGGGCCAGTGTGGCTTCAGAGCCAACAGGAGTACCACCGACATGGTCTTTGTGCTGAGACAGCTTCAGGAGAAGTGCCACGAGCAGAACAAAGGGCTGTACGTAATGTTTGTCGACCTAACAAAAGCGTTTGACACTGTGAGCAGGCAAGGTATGTGGCAGATCCTGGAGCGACTAGGCTGTCCCCCAAAGTTCCTCAACATGATCGTCCAGCTCCACGAGGACCAGCAAGGCCAGGTCAGACTAAACAGTGACCTCTCAGAACCATTCCCCATTCGCAACGGCGTGAAGCAAGGCTGCGTGCTGGCACCGACCCTCTTCACCATCTTCTTCAGCATGATGTTGAAGCAGGCCACAGTGGACCTCGACGACGACGACGCAGTGTACATCAGGTATCGTCTCGATGGCAGCCTGTTCAACCTCAGACGACTGCAGGCCCACACGAAAACCCTAGACCAACTGGTTCGTGAGCTGCTCTTTGCTGATGACGCTGCCCTCGTTGCACACACAGAGAGAGCCTTGCAGCGCATTACGTCCTGCTTCGCAGATGCCGCCCAGCTCTTTGGACTTGAGGTCAGTCTGAAAAAGACAGAGGTCCTTCATCAGCCGGCACCCAAGGAAGAGCATCGCCCTCCCCACATCACCATCGGCGAGTCCGAACTGAAGTCTGTACACCAGTTTACCTACCTTGGCTGCATCATCACGTCAGACGCCAAGCTGGACAAGGAGCTGGACAACAGGCTGGCAAAAGCGAACAGTGCTTTCGGGCGACTATTCAAGCGGGTGTGGCACAATCAACAGCTGAAAAAAGGCACCAAGATCAGCGTGTACAGAGCTGTCGTCCTCACCACCCTGCTGTACGGTTCCGAGTCCTGGGCCCTCTACCGCAGCCAACTACGACTCCTCGAACGCTTTCACCAGCGCTGCCTGCGTACCATCCTGGGCATTCACTGGAGTGACTATGTCACCAACGTCGAGGTCCTTGAACAGGCGGAAACTGTGAGCATCGAGGCTTTGCTGCTGCGGACACAGCTTCGCTGGGCGGGGCACGTCTCCAGGATGGAGGATCATCGCCTACCCAAGATCACTCTGTTCGGCGAGCTCGCCACTGGACACCGAGACAGAGGGGCACCAAAGAAGAGATACAAAGACGGTCTCAAGAAGTCACTTAGTGCCTGCCAAATCGACCACCGCCAGTGGTCTTCGCTTGCTGCGGACCGTGACACCTGGCGCTCCACCATTCACAAGGCAGCCGTCTCCTTTGAGGACTCTCGCAGAGCTAACCTTAAGGACAAGCGGCTCAGAAGAAAAAACAGAGCTGTCGTAACTCAGAACCCTGAACAGACCTTCCCCTGCAGCCACTGCGGTCGTACCTGCCTGTCCCAGATTGGCCTCCGCAGCCACGAAAATGCCTGCAGACGACGTGGGCAAGCCCTATACAATCTTCGTTCGCGAAGTCAAGCCAAGAAGATAGTCCATAAGCTAGCAGGATCTACCGTGCACCCCCCCTCACCCTCCCCCCCCCCCCCCCAGTACTCAATAAGATGGGTTTCAAAGTGTACCTTAGTATGTCATCCTGAGATGTTTAAGCCATGTTCCCCCGAAAATCAATAGGAACACACCAGAGATATAGCCGATGGCGCAAGGGTACCCCCATTCACGCTCTTTGCGGTTGCTAAAATGAGGTTGAGAAACATTTTCCTCTAAATAAATCAGAGTTCATTTGAAAGCCCAAATCAGACACTATTATGTTACACCTTCTGCGTCCTCTGCAAAAAAAAAAAAAAAAAAAAAACAGAATGAAAAAATATTGAATCTCTGGCTCACAGTGAAGGTATGTGTGCACCCAGTAAACAGCCATTTCCGCAAAAAAGACAAAAATAATGTATCAGATGCCTTCAGACATTTTTTTATAGCACTGGCAGTCTATTTTCAGGCTTTCATCATTAAAACAGGATGTCACAATTATTATAAACTTAACTAGGTGATTCTATTATCACTGTGAGTGCCACAGTGGTTGATTTTGTATTCCTACCTCAAAGTTGTAAAAATAAATAAAAATTAATTAGAAAAAATTACTAAATTTATTCCATTTCATTTTGACCTCTCCTTACCTATTAAGTTTCAATAATGTGAGCGTAAAGTGCAAAAAAATAAGGAAAGTCGGCATCCTTTACAGTAAATTCATGGTGAATGATAGCCTTTTCCCATTTAAAATTGCTGAATTGGGGAACATACGTTTTTTCTGATGCCCTCAAAAATTCTTTATACAACTGATAGGTCTTTCTTAGGCTTTATTGGTTAGGATAGAGTACCACAGTTACTCCCAACCTGATTTTATGATGCTGTGATGCATTTAGGGGCCACAGTGGCTAAATCTGCTGCCCTACCCCCATTTTACCAGTACACAAAAGAACGCAAAATGACCATAACAATTGCTTATGTCATACTCCTCTGTTTAAATATTTTTGGTGCCAGTTTTCATAACAAATTATGCATAATGAGCATAACAATTTGTGATCATTTCATTAATTTCAATGTGACCCATCAATTTAATTGTAACTATTTTTAAGTGACTGGTCTTTTAGGTGATATTTACCTAGCATAAGGCGGGTCTAGTAAGGTATCCCCTTTTCTTTTCCATTAATTTTATCTAGAAATGTGTAAATATGAATATGCATAATAAGTTTCATGGTTCCTAACAGCCTAAACAATGTTATCAAAATACTTAGTTTCCACATGTCCACCACGAGATCATCACTTCCACCTCCATTTTTTGCCTTCTTTTTTGCAACGTTCAATTACTTAATGGCCATCTTTAAATCTTATATTGTTATGGCTGCCAATGAGTGAGCGGTCAAGAGGTCGGCAGCAGGAAAATGTTTCTCAACCTCATTTTAGCATCCACGAAGAGCATGAATGGGGTACCCTTGCGCCATCGGCTATATCTCTGGTGTGTTCCTAAGGATTTTCAGGGAACATGGCTTAAACATCTCAGGACATACTAAGGTACACTTTGAAACCCATCTTATTGAGTACTGGGGGGGGGGAGGGGGGTGCACGGTAAACTCTGCTAGCTTATGGACTATGACAACCACAATCTGTTCTTGCTTTGTTGTTTTCTAGGCGAGGGCGGAGGGTGGGGGTGTCTGTCTATGACAATTTGACAAAAATGTGTTGTGGTTGGTGTCCTGGATACTAAAGCTTGAATCAGTACTGCCAGAAAACTGGCTCTTGTTGCTGAGAACCATTGTGCTCTTCACTGTAGCACAGTAATTCAGTGCTTGCACACATGTTTACTGAAAAAAGCATATTATATGTAATGGAAAGTCATTGAAACGCAAACCTGATTACATTAGATTGCAAAATAGCAAAAACTAAATAAAAATCCGAAATTGCCAAATATACTTGCGTTTGGTATTTTATACACCAAGTATAACACCTATAGTTGGCTGAGTGATGAATGTAACCAGTGCAAGATTGAGTTTCTAAAGTCTGCAAGAGGCATAGACGTTCAAAAGTCCTCACGACCTAAGGGTCGTTATGAGAATCTATGCATATTGCTCGAGATTTTATCTGATAGTGTTACTCAAACTGAGGAAGTAGATGCGGACTAAGTAACGATTATAATCCACATCTGCAAGAGGCACAGATCCTCATGAGTCGCCTCTGCCCGCGGGTTCATGAAAATCTACGCCTCTGACTGGTTCCATTCATGCTCATGTTTCTCAAACTGAGTGTAACTGAAAACAGCCATGACCGTAACCAAATGGCAGGCAAGCACCGCAAAAACGTAAACAGTGAGAGAGTCTGGGGCCAAGTTACCAAGATGTGTTGACAAGTTTGACATCGAAAATGCCGAAATTTTTTTTTTTTTTTGACTTATGGATTTTCAAAATGACCTATTGATTTTATGTTCCTCCGGTCATATGACTTATTGACTGCAAAACTCAACCTAATCACTGTGGGACGCGACCTGATTGCGGAGCAGCAGATCGTCGAGGTAGTGCGAGGTCGGACTGAGAGAAGACCGCCGAGCGTGTGCGACCACTGCATCCATGATCCTGGTGAAGACCCAGGGACTGATGTTGAGACCGAAAGGCATGGCCCGGAACTGATAAACCACCCCACGGAAGGCGAAGCGTAGGTAACGTCGAGCCGAAGGATGCATGAGCACATGTAAGTATGCATCGGCCAGATCGAGACTGACAGCGAAATCCATGGGCCTGACCGCAGTCCAGAGAGCTCTTGTAGTTTCCATCCGGAAGGCAGGAGCGGCCAGAAACTTGTTTAAAGCGGACAGATCGATCACAGGACGACAAGAGCCGTCGGGTTTTGGAACGATGAAGAGACGACTGTAGAAAGCCAGAGAGTCGTGATGTAGGACCACTTCTGTGGCGGATTTCTGAAGTAAGGCCGTCACCTCCCCTGTAAAGCCGCGGCTTTCACCGAATCGCTCGGTACCCGAGTCCAAATCGGGGAGCGCTGCAGAGGTGGAGGGCTTTGAAAAGTGAGTTGGAGTCCTGCCGTAACTGTAGAGAGTATCCAAGGATCGCCCGGGAACAGTGAGCGCCATGCCGCGCTGTGCCGGGATAGCCACCCGCCGACTGGTGATCCGAGCGAAGTCAGCGGGGGCAGGGAGGGAAGAGAGTCAGCGGACCCTCCACCGGCCGGGCCGTCGGCCCCGACCAGGCCAAGAAGAGGTTTGGGCGGGGAGGGCGCGGGAGTGGCCAAACGCTTTGGGACGGGAAGTGCCGAAAGGCATACTGGAAGTGGGACGTGGGGCGGGTCTGTAGGACCGCCCACGGCCTTGCGGGCCGAACGAAAGCGCGAGATAGGGCGAGACGTAGGCCAGATATCCTTATTTGACTCCTTCACAGCCTGCCAGGTTGAGCCGAAAAGCAAAGGACCCCCAATGGGAGCCTGGCGTAGTTGGGATTTGACAGACTTAGGCAATCCCACGCAAGCGTCGAGCACAGCATCTCGGCGGATTAAGTCGCAGTTAGTGGCAGCAGCCATTGCATTGGTCAAGGCATGGTAAGAAGCCCGGTTTGCTACCACAGCCAAAGAATGGATCTCACAAAGAGGAGCGGTAGAACTAGGGTCCCAATTATCTTCTAGTGCCCGAACAATCGCCTGTGTTGCGAGGTCTAGGAAACCGGAGCACGCCAGGGTGTTGCGAATGAGGACAGCAGTCTTATCAACACCTTGAGGAACGCGAGCAAGGGCGGTATGGCACCCACCCGCCTGAAAATCCGCATCACTATCCAGCGAGGGCAAAGGGCACGAAAACGCCTCAGAGTGACCCGCATACCAGCTCTGGCGAAAATGTATATCGATGCCCGCCGGCCACTTGGCATCAGAAAAACCGACTCCTTTGAAGTGGCGAGAGGTAACTGGGCCGAAAAGGCGCCTGAGAGATCGCGAAAACCAGGCGGTTGTGGGAGAGATTTAAGTCGCTTGGTAGGAAGGAGAGCATCCATAGAAGCGGAAGCTTTGCGCTTGAGTGGAGGAGCGGAGGGACAAACATCAGGGGGCAGGAAACGGAGAATAAGTCCCGAGGCCGCCTCAATCGACCGCCTGGTCTCGATACCCGGAGCGACGCTGGAGGAAGAGTCCGAATCGTCGCATGTAGAGTCCGCTGAGGGGGAAAACAGGGACTCGGGATGGTCACCAGAAATTCCAAAATTTGAGGTCGAATCATCAGGGTGGAGACTGAGGATGTCGACGTCAATAGCCTCCGGGACCTGTCGAGGAGAACGCTGAATATCCCGGAAGGAAGGTGAATGCAGCAAACTAGAGAGGCGAGAGCGGCGGTGAGAGGACTGCTCGCCTGAACGATGTATGCACGGTGACCGGCTACTAGCCGGGGCGCTAGGTGACACTGTAAGACCTGCCGCGCCGAGCAAAGGGTCATAAAGTGACGAGCTATGGTGACGCTTAGGCGGAAGAGTGTCTGATCGGTGTATGCGCGGTGACCGGCTACCAGCCGGGGCGCTATGGGACACCGCAAGTCCTGCCGCGCCGAGCAAAGGGTCATGAAGTGATGCGCTATAGCGACGATTAGGCGGAAAAGTGTCAGAACGTTCTATGCGCGGTGACCGGCTACGAGCAAGGGCGCTGCGCGGTGACCGGTTATGAACCGGGCTGCTAGGGAACACCGGGAGCCTTGCCGAACCGTGCAAAGTGTCATGAAGTGACGAGCTATGGCGACGCTTATGACAGCTTTCACAGTAAACAGTCTCACTGTAGCTTGAAATTTTCTGAAGAAAATTATCACGTTCTGTTATTGTTTGTTATTTTTTTTATGTTTGTGCTTGTTCATATGGCTTGTGACAATAAAAAGACGATGAAATTCATCAATTTGTCAAAAGCGTTTTTTTCTTTTTGACAACTTTTACACGTGTGATCGTGTCGATTACCACAGACGCCATTTCCCTGTGAACATGCACTCTCACATTCAAATATGTGCAATAATAACAAATCAGCAAAATGTTACGCGTCATCTTACGTAACATTGTAGAAATGTGATGTAAAATGCTTTTCCGATTAAAAAATTACAGATTTGATGAAAATATTTCATTGTTAATGGCCCAGCGTAACATGCGATCGAATTCGCCAAAGTCTGCTACCGAGTGCGTCTATAGCGACCGGCAACACTTTGACGTCGCGCTAAAAGTAGAAAGGCAATAGAACGAACTTCAGGGTTTCGATGCAATGATATGATATATACAGTTTTAGTGTGGATAATTTTTTTTTATTAATCATTTAATCTATCTGAAAAATAATTAATCATATCACGCTTGGCGTCTGCTACCGTTTGCAACATGATCACGATTTCAGAAAATATAATATTTAATTACGATTTTTTACACCACCGGAAGTTATAACGCAGAATTCGTAAAACGGAAACCGACTCTTTTGGCGGGGGCAGTGTTAGCAGGTGAGATTAATGTTTCTTTTAATAAATTCATAAGAACAATGGTGTCTCAGACCTGCCTACCTCAGATTTTCAGTTTCAGTATTCTGACTGGCAAAATGTGGTATTCTGGGACCAAAATTCGTATTTTCACTCTCGGCGAATCGACGTAAGTAGAAATTTGACAAGTGTACATGTAACTTAGTGAAGATGAAAAAGAAGTAATGTAATCACTTGATTTTTAAAAAAAAACTTTTTATTTTATTATTTGAAATTTAGAAGTTTAAATAATTCAATTGTGTAGGCTACACCAAGTCATTCAGAAAAGCAGCAATGATTGGTTCACTATTCTTACAATGTTAATAACTTACTGAACGTTCTGCTTAGTAAATTGTCTACCTTGGCCATATTAAAATAAACTAAGAACCAACAGTTTGTGTAATTTTAAATAACAAATTTAATATTTTCATTGTTATAAACATATAACATTTGATTATTAAGGTACCGATAACACATCTATTTTTAACAAAAAGTGAAATGGCTGACCTTTGGCGATCTTAGATTAGAATCAGGGAACATTGTCTGAAACATGGCTGTCATTCTGTCTGCTGTAGCAATTGGTAGGTTGCATTCAGCAATAAACTGCACCGTGCATACTTCAGCATCTGTGACTTGCCGAGTGAATTCTTTTTTTGCTATCCTCTGAGCTGATCTGCTTTTTGAATTTAGAAAGCTGTAATGTTTTGTGTCTTTGGAAGATTCTTCCACTGATGTTCGGCTGTTTTGTGATTTTGGCCGGCAACATGCCTCTCACAATCACTACGTCCACCGTGATCACAACTAAAATCTGACACACGCCAAGCAGTGGACGAACGTCGGCCCCTTCTTAGACTGCACAAGAAATTGCCACTCATCCGTGTATGAAGACAAGAATGTCTGCTGTCGTTTAGGCTTCTTTTCCTTTGAAACCGACGTTGACGCTTCATCCATTTCATCGTCAGTTTCATGGGCTCTTATTTTCTTCCTTTTCTTGGCACCCGTTGCAGACATGGTTGAACTTAATGTAGTAATCTCTGACGGTGAAAAGTTTCAATTGTTTCTTACTTAAGTATGGCGCGCAGTATGGCGCCACGTGAAACATGAATCGTCTTAAAACCCAAAACGAACATCTTATTACCCAAAAAAAAAAAAAAAAAAAAAGTGCCAAAATTCGTATTTTTTAAGACCTTTGTGTATTTTCGTATTCTAGGTCTAAAATCCGTAAAAATACAGAAAAATCCGTAACGGTAGGCAGGTCTGGTGTCTGCTACCAACGATCGATATTGACACGGTCACAACAGTCATGTTAGAATTAACAGTTTAGCAGTTTTTTTTATATAAATTGGAACGCACATGTCTTGATTGTGACATTACTCGATTAATTTTACCAACATTCAAGGCTAGCAAGGCAGAAGTGTGTGTTAGCCTGCTTCTTTTCTGTTTTTTTCCGATGAAATATACATCGAGTCAGCAGTTGTGCACAAACATATATATTGATTGCTACATTGTCATTGGTAGCAGACAGATGAATTGCGAATTCCAGACAGCTCGAGGAGCTACTGTTGAATACAGAGCATGTGTTTGCTCCTCCTCCCTATCTGATCCAAGACATGTGCAGTGATGATGTAACTGTCAAGTTCATGAAGTCTGGAAGCAGCAAAAAATTCTTTTTTTTTTCCCAGATATTGATGAAATAATAGTCACAACTGACAAAACTTAAACAGCTTGTTATTGACAATAGAGGACATTATTACTTTGTTTAATTTAATGCATTATGTCTGAATCTTCTTGTATTATATAATTATATTCTTATATTTTTAAATGTAATATAGTTGCTGCAACTATATTACATTTAAAAATGTAAGTATCATATATAATTATATAATACAAGAAGATTCAGACACTTCAAGAATAACCCAATTTACAGTATATTTCTTTAAATAGCTGCTATAGGAAAATAGGCTTTTTTAAAACTGCATTATCATGTTTATGTGTGTTTTTACACTTCTTTCATGCAGACACATATATAACTGATGTGTTTTGCAAAGATAGGCCATGCTTGTATCACTGGTTTGATTCCGTCTTGTTTTCATACGTTTTGCGATTTAGGGGAGTAGGGTACCATTTCATCTGCTTTTAAGAAATGTTCAAGTGTATTGTCATTTTAATGTTACTAATTTGTCGGCAGGGATCCATTGTACACATTTCTAAAGGTTTACTCATTCTAATGTGTAAAATTATTGCTTGAGAGAAATTATTGAGCAGACGTTATCTTGAAATGTCACCTTATTAAAGTCAGTCTGACCCTGCTATATGATATGTCCACTTATATGAAGGTTTTTTTACTTTATTTGTTGCACTTGAAGTAGTGCTTTAGTTTTATGCAATTTGTGACCATGTATGACAAGTGTAACATGGTCCAAGGAACAGAAACCTTTACTATGGCTTGTTTTGGCCTTAGAACAGGTGACACACTTTGCGCAAGCATACCTCTTTTCAAACCAATGAACCTATATGGTTTGTTACCTCTATTTGAAAGTATTAAAGTTATTCTTTAGAAAAATCACTACAATTGGGTATTTGGTTCAAATTTTTTTTGGACCAAAAATGTGTGTAAATGGGAAATGCTCAATTCAAATACTGTGAAAGCTGTCTTATGCGGAAAAGTATCTGATCAGTGTATGTGCGGTGACCGGCTAATAGCCGGGGCGCTAGGGGACACCGGAAGCCCCGCCGCGCCGAGCAAAGGGTCAGAAAGTGCCAAGCTATGGCGACGCTTAGGCGGAAAAGTGTCTGATAGGTGTATGCGCGGTGACCGGCTACGAGCCCAGGGCGCTGCGCGGTGACCGGTTACAAACCGGGGCGCTAGTGTACACCGGTAGCCTCGCCGCGCCGTGCAAAGAGTCATGAAGTGACGAGCTATGGCGACGCTTAGGCGGAAAAGTGGAGGTGGGCAAGGCCACACCAGTCTGATCGGTAACCGTGCTAGGGTTAATCGGATGCCGGTGTCGCGTCCCCCGAGGGAGAGGGGGAAGTCGCCGCGAGTGACCCGTCTCCGTAGAGCGGGTGCGCGTGACCGATAGTAAACAGCGCTCCTGAGAGCGAGAACGCATAGGAGAGGAAAATAACTTACCTCCCACAGCAGAAGGGACAGTGTCCGTCACCTTGTCTGGTGTGATAGACGAAGATACCTGCAAGGGTACTGGAACCGGGACACGGCAGTGTAGAGTGAGGGAGCGAACGGAGACCGGGGACCAAGAGCGACTGGACAACCCGTCGACTGCCGCCGAATTGGGAGGGGCTGATGGGACTGGAGCCGTAGAAGAAGGAATGGGGCGCTTGCGCTGATAGAAGCTCCACATCTGAGACCAACGGTCTTCCTCCCAAACGCACAAGTAGTGCAAGTCCTATCAGATGCGCAGCCCGAGCACGGTAAGCAGCGCAAATGCGAATCTGACGGCCACTGGAAGTTGCCGCAGGAGGGGCACGTTCTGAGTTGGCTACTGCAACAAATCATGCAAACAGAGGATAACCGCGCGGGGTCGGAGCCACGAAGGCCAAGAGAACGACCGTTGCAACCGACCGACACGAAGTCAAAAGAAGAGGCCAAAACGCCGTAATTCCACGGAAATTGCCCCAGTAAGCTGTAATCGCCGGGCGAGACAATGTCCGAGGCCTTACCTGGCCATCGGGGAAGATCGAAACCGATAAAAACGAATGAGAAATACGAATAAACACGGAGACTGAAAAACAACCGAACCGACAAAATGGCAGCTAAGTATGAACTTGGAAATAACGGCCTCGCGCGAGATCTGGAAGGGAGGCTATCCGGAGGATAGGGAGGCCACTCAGGGGATGGGGTATCTGCTTGCTAGGATTACATCCCTTGTTGTGTAGCAACACACAACAATTTTGGAGGCTGAAATTGACATGCTAAGTATATCTTCCTATCAGTAATACCATCGGTAACGTTTTTGATGAAACAATGTAAATTCCCCGAAAGGCACACAAAGATGGCAACGCTTACCCTGCCATCAACAGAGTCGAGAGCCTGGCAGTATGTGGCTCCTGATGAAAGCTTTGTGAAGTTAGCACCACCGATCTTGCAGCAGCACAGTGGCAGTACATCTCTGTCAGCTGCCACACCTGTAGACTAAAATAAACAAACACAATCAGTAACTAGCTGGGTTAACCCATAATATCCTGGGGCTGATTTTTTTTTTAATTGTTCTTTGTCCTATGAAGGACAGATTACAAATTATATCCACAATTACAGATTAGATCAACAACATTATAGATTAGATCAACAATTTTAGTTCAAGGATGGTGCCAGAATAGATGGCACTGCAGGTTTAAACTATCACAGTCCAATGTTATTTCAAGCAAATGTGTATCAGGATAAAATCATAGTCAAAATTTATTTCAAGCAGAAGTCCATCAGGATGAAAAGGGTTAACATAGCTTAACCCATTTAACCCCCAAGCCATGTTTCCCAAATTTTGGAGGAGTCAAATAACGACTAAGTACCATTTGCAAGAGATGGACTGACCATAATTCAAAGGTAGTACCAGATTATCTTGGCGCCTGCTGACAGCAAGCTAAACTGGCTCTGCCTTCAAATTATCAGGGTCCATCCACCACCTGCTGTAGCGAGTCGGACTAAATGGGTTAACCCCAATGCCCTGCACTGGAGATGGATCGATCAAGATAATCCAGATGAGCTTGGCACCTTCAAGCTCACCTGGCACTACCACTGAGTTATCATGATCGAACCATCTCCTACAACTGGTACAGTCGTTCAATAACACCTCCAAATGTGAGAAATGTGGCCATGGAGTTATAGGGGTTAATGTCATAATGGAGGCAGCAAAATAAGGGCCACAACACACACAGATGTCAAACAGATACTTACAGCACTGGAAGTCCCATCAGCCACTGCCTCTCCCTCGGGGGTTTTGGGCGGTGTCACTAGGATGGAAATGCCGTTGGGAAGAGAAGCCGCGGCTTTAGCTTCTGCGCTGGCCATCAGCCTTGCAGCCAACGCGGATGCGGACGATATCGCCGACACTTTCGATGACATAGAAGACGACGTGGATGGAGTCACAGAGGAAACAACTTTAAGACAACCCACATCCCGAACAGTCCTTACTTGAGAAAGGTTTAGGATGTTGGATGCGTTAGAAGTAACGGTGGACGGACGCACGATGGGCGATGCAATGGACACCATGGAAGCAGGGATGAGTCCTGAGAACATGCTGACTGGCACTGTTTTCAAACCGGTCATACCCCCTGACTTAGCAAGGAGTGCTCGCAGAGCGTCGGTACCCGTCCCTGCGCCACCCTGCTGCGAAGACATACCCGGCCTGAGGTCTATTAAAACTGGAGGGGACGTGACCTTCCCCAAGACTGGGGTGGTTTTGGTTTTCGCTACTGTTGTTATGAAAGGAATGCCAGACTTGGAAACAGACGTAGGCACAAGAGAGACTTTGGTCCCGGGCTGGAGCAACAAGGGCTGGGCGGGCACAAAGATGGGTTGACCCCCCGACACCACCATCTGGCCAGTGCAGCCTGGGGTGAGGGGGGATGCACCTACTTTGGGGAGAATAGAGCGAAGTCCGGGTGAGTTGGCCAGGTGGTTCGTCACCACCATCACCATCGGCTGCAGTACTGGAGCTTTGGATTTGTCATCCCCCTCGCCAACTTTACGCTTCTTTGCTGCAAAATTCCAACAAAGCCAACCATTAGCATGGGCGACAGCGCAAATAAAATTGAAATGACTTTTGAAAAAGGTCCACAGACTATGATCCATGGCCAGCAAGAGACGTAAAATAGATGTAACTGTGGCCAATCCATGCCAGCAAGAGACATGAATTCTCATGAACCCCTGTAGGCTCATGAAAATTGATCCCTCTTGCAGGTGAAACAGGCCAGCTGAAAGGCCATTCTGTCTGAACAAAAAAAGCTGAATTTAGATGGTTGAGGTTTTGGAAAAGCTGAATCAGTCTCTTGGACTAAAGACAGTCATACAAGCATTAGCGCATGCAAGGTGCCTGGACTGACCGTGAGAGCTGAAGGATGTTGCTAGAATAGCTTGGTGCTGATAAGGACCATCACAGCCAATGTGTCTCCTGAACTGTCACATGCATGTTCTTTTCAGAGGGCAAAACAATGACATTTTACCATAAAACTCTTAACCCTTTGACTGCTATAGCAGTTTTTGTCTTGACGATTCCTGCAGGATTCACAGTGACAAAAGAATGGCACAAACAGCCAAATGAATAATATATAGGGCTTAAAATGAACTAGAGGATGAAAAAAAAGGAAAATGATTGTCAGCCAGAGGTATGTGCATGTCTGCTTTGCATGTCTAGGGGATTCTGGGTGAATTTTGGGCCAGTTTGAGACATTCAGTGATCTGACATTACCCTTGAACTATCATGGTAATCCATCTCCTGCTGTATTGCCTTGGGGCTAAATGGGTTAACAGTATAATTATTCCAGATGTGCCGCCTACGGATATGCGGCATAAGCAAAGTATCCAGAAGTGACACATCTCAAATGAGTTAACTTCTGGTCGACTTTCGGTGTTCTCATCCTCAACATGTTTTTCCAAAGCTTCACGGCCTTTGGAAGCACAGGCAACTTCACACCGGCAGACGAGGCACAGTGTGCAACTAGATGTAATGGTCTTGCGTATAAGCTTGCCATGTCTTTCTCCCTTCGTCTCGAAGTCCATCTGCTCCCACTTCCGTTTGTTTTTTTTTATCCAGTAATCATCCCATTTGCCGCCACTATTGACCATCATTCGACTATACGCCATTTCTCTCTTAAAGTTTTTTAAATGGTGCACCTTCCGCTGCCAGTATTTATGTGTGGCAGTGTGTTGTAGCAGAATTTTTGTAAAACACTATCAACATTTTAAGATTTTTTTCCTACAAACTTTATGTTAGCAGAAAACTCTTCTCTCTCTCTCTCTCTCTCTTTTTTTTTTTTTTTTTTGTTTGGGGGGAGGGGGTGGGGGGGAAATGTTTGTGTCAAAAGGTGGAAATACCCAAGGTGGAAGACTTTAACCCTTGTTTGGAAAACGTGTGAAATAAGTTTGAATAAAATAGTTCGAGGGTAATGCCAGAATAGCTTTGTGCCTCTAGGCGCCAAGCTATTTTGGCACCACCCTTGAACTTAAGCCATTGGTGTATATCCTTATCTGTAAGTAATATAACGTAGATTGCATATGGCTGTGTACAAATTTGAAGCTTTTAGCCTCAGTATATGGGTTAAGCCATAAATATTGCTAGGATGAATCTTTGGGATTACAAGAGAAAACCAAAAAAATGAGCAACCTTACCCAAGTCATCTGCTTTTCCTTCTGCTGTTGCTTGAAGCCCTTCATCTACTGGAAAAGAAAAATACATGCTGAAAGTCATCATCAGCAGGGGAGAAAGGTTGGGGTGGCGTGGAGCGTGGGTGGAGTCATTCTTTTGTCAAGAGACATAAACATAGCAATTTACATGTATCGTAACTGAAATATAACTCTGTCTAACCAGAGCATCACCTGCACAAGCATTATTTCCCCGTCTAGCCAGAGCATCACCTGCACAAGCATTATTTCCCTGTCTAGCCAGAGCATCACCTGCACAAGCATTATTTCCCAATTCTAACCAGCTACTTCCAAAAGCAGCTGATCTGCATTCAACAAGAAAGGCAAAGCCCTTATGGCTCTTGTGTATGACCGATCCACACATGTCCGACAATACAAAATCCACATTTTCTCCAACTTTAATCAGTTTTCACACATCTGTGAAATCTCCTTGACCTCTGTGATAAGGAAGGTCTCATCAGCTTAATTTGTGCCAAATTTGATTGAAAAGTTTGCAAAAATGTTGATAATAACTACAGTTATTGTCATTTTATACACATTTGTTGACCTCTTGTGACCCATGACCTTTTCCGAGGGGTCATCCAAGTTAGTATGCAGAGATGCCAACCCCTTTCACTACCTGACCGTACCATTCTCAGAATTTGACAGGAAGAAATAAAATTTGACAGGAAGATTTCGTGTGAACTCGATAAATCCAGCGGGCCAAAAATCAAACGACAGGGGGGGGGGGGGGGGGGGGGGGAGGGTATCGTGCCCTTCATTTCGGCGGTCAAAGAATCAAGCGACAGTTGATTGTACATTACTTAACGTCCCGACAGCAACAAGGCTTTCTCAGGACGTGCCTGCACTGCTTGTGGGGGAAAAAAAACAAACAACTAAACAGAACATTGAATGTATGTCGCCAGCCGGTCAAATACATTAAATAAACCTAACACATGGGGCCTAAATAAAGCTAAGACCATTTAGCAACACACATCCAATATCAAGAGCTACAGGCAGTGCAGACAGTAGGGAGAGTTTTAAAAAGGCAAATACAGGTGAATGGACAAAGGGTAGACAGAAACACATGCCCCAGAATAGAGAGATAAACCCACCCTGTGGGGCTGACCAGGGTGACCCTGGGAACTAAAAAATACCTAACCCCACCCAAGTCCCCCAGGGCAGACCCGGGTGGGGTAATCAAGCGACAGGGGGGGGGGGGGGGGGGGGGGGGGGGTATGCGCATGTACACCGTTCGGCAAACTATCGAACAACCAAACACCCCCAGAAAGGAAATTTCTTACAGCATCCCTGGTCCGCCCTGTAAAAATGTATTGTGCTTACCAGATCATGGTCAGATGATCACACTAAACAGCATCCTGTCCTTGAACAATATCAGGCATGCCTACCCTCAATTTGAAGTTTCAGTATTAGCTACGGTACAGTATTATCAGAGAGCCCTACAGCGCATCACGTCTTGCTTCGCAGATGCTGCCCAGCTCTTTGGACTCGAGGTCAGTCTGAAAAAGACAGAGGTCCTCCATCAGCCGGCACCCAAGACAGTGTATCGCCCTCCTCACATCACCATTGGCGAGTCTGAACTAAAGTCAGTGCACCAGTTTACCTACCTTGGCTGCATTATCACGTCGGACGCCAAGCTGGACAAGGAGCTTGACAGCAGGCTGGCAAAAGCGAACAGCGCTTTCGGGCGACTTTTCAAGCGGGTGTGGCACAATCAACAGCTGAAAACAGGCACCAAGATCAGCGTGTACAGAGCTGTGGTCCTCACCACCCTGCTGTATGGTTCCGAGTCCTGGGCCCTCTATCGCAGCCAACCACGACTCCTCGAACGCTTCCACCAGCGCTGCCTGCGTACCATCCTGGGCATTCACTGGAGTGACTATGTCACCAACGTCGAGGTCCTTGAACAGGCTGAAACTGTGAGCATCGAGGCTTTGCTGCTGCGGACACAGCTCCGCTGGGCGGGGCATGTCTCCAGGATGGAGGATCACCGCCTACCAAAGATCACCCTGTTCGGCGAGCTTGCTACTGGACACCGAGACAGAGGGGCACCAAAGAAGAGATACAAAGACTGTCTCAAGAAGTCACTTAGTGCCTGCCAAATCGACCACCACCAGTGGTCTTCGCTTGCTGCGGACCGTGACACCTGGCGCTCCACCATTTACAAGGCAGCTGTCTCCTTTGAGGACTCTCACAGAGCTAGCCTTAAGGACAAGCGGCTCAGGAGAAAAAACAGAGATGCCGCAGCTCAGAACCCTGGCCATACCTTCCCCTGCAGCCACTGCGGTCGAACCTGCCTGTCTCGGATTGGCCTCGCAGCCACGAACAAGCCTGCAGACGTCGTGGGCAACTCCTATAAAATCTTCGTTCGCGAAGTCAAGCCAAGATGGAGCCAAGATTAGCTATTTGAAATTTCAGTAATACTATTACAATTTCAATAATACTATTACTATTGTTACCTATTATTTCTGCACTGTTTTTTATATTGTGCCTTTTATATTAGCACAAGCGCAAAAATAAAAAGAGACACACACACATCACTGACCAGGACACATAGTTTGCACATCTCTGTAATGGGTTAAACAATGGTTGGGCGCCCCCCTCCCCCCACTTAATTTTTTTAATTTTTTTTAAAACTTGCACATTGCGAAATTTTCTGATCATTGCAATTATGGTCCAACCAAGGGAAAGCGGACACCGACAGGTTGGTTTAAATAAAGGGACGTAATCGCGCAAATTGTCCTAGTGTGCTTACTCCCCTTGTTATTGTTTTAATTTGACTAACTCCAACATTAACTTTATTTCTAGATTGAAAAGGCAACTAATATTAATGATAAATTAGGAAATCATATAAATTATTATTTTATGTACTAATGTAAAACAAAATACAAAATAATTGCATTTTTGTCAGATTAGAATATCTTTTATTGACCAACTTCACCCACAGCTTTAAACTAAAATAAACACTTGGATTATGTTAACAACAACGATACTATTGATGCAGAGAAAAATTCATATTTGGAAAAAGGAATGCAGCGAACATCTCAATATCAAAGATAGCTGCGTTGTGTGCGATGGCTAGACCTGTCGGAAACCTGTCACGGCCAACGAGTTTGTTTGGTGGTGGTTTTGTGTAAGTCTCCATATTTTCCATATTTTCCA
The DNA here is from genome assembly GCA_036245525.1 of Semisulcospira habei. Taxonomy (NCBI): domain Eukaryota; kingdom Metazoa; phylum Mollusca; class Gastropoda; family Semisulcospiridae; genus Semisulcospira; species Semisulcospira habei. The sequence continues at coordinate 209,171,046 of BTPG01000004.1, read as the reverse complement.
CAGCGCTAGCTCGATTTGTATTATTTCTGTAAAAAATACGGAAATTCCGTATGGGTAGGCATGCCTGCAATATCCTTTCTCATCGACATTTTCTACCGGAAGTATCGGGTGATAGCGAAATCCCAAGAACTACTCTGAAATCACACTATTTCCCATCAAATATATTTCGGATTCTGATTGGTTGCACTAATCAGAGGACACTTCTGATTAGCTCATTATTTATCTCGTGGGAAACGCGATGGCTCAGTGGTATAATAGCAGCAAAGTCAGCGAGAAATTGGTAACATCTTTAGCGGACAATTTCAGTGCTTTTTTCGCCGGAAGATAATTTATTTGGCCGTAAAACCGTAAGAAATTAATTTTGGCGTAAGAAAATACGGCGAAACCGGAAGAGTTGGCATCTCTGAGTATGCATAGATAGGTCTTACCATCTTGGTATCTCTGTACCAAGTGTGGGTTTGAAGCTGTGAATAGTACAATGTATTTTGAGAAAAAATAAATAATGTCAAAAAATAGCTATTTTTGATATATTTCCTGAGACCTTTGTGAGAGGTCACTCAAATTGGTATGTTTAGAAAGGTCTTACCACAAAGTATCCTTGGGCCAAGTTCAAGACTGTAGCTTGAATAGTCTCTGAGAAAATGCCAACGTTAAAGTTTACCAAGCACGACGGCGGACGGATGACCAGTGGCCCAGAACATAGACTCACTTTTTCTTCGCACGTGAGCCAAAAATCAGTATTTTACCAACACACTTTAACACAGGACACAAGCACTCACCTGCAATTTTTCGTTTCCGCTGACCAGCCAAGTTTTCACTGTCTTCTCCACCTGAAAGTGAGCGATATTGGTTGTACACAAAATAATGCTCTTTGTACTGTATCAAATTTGTTACAAGTCATTTTATTAACCCTTTGCAAGTCGGTAGCAGTTTTTGTCATGATTCTTGCAGGAATCATCAGGATATAACCGCTACCAACACGCAAAGGGTTAGCCCATGATAAAGCCCTGAAAGACGACAGGATGTGGATTGACCATGATATTTCAAGGTTGGTGTCAGAATAGTTTGGCCCCTCTTAGGCACCATGCTATTCTGACACCAACCTTAAAATATCATGGTCGATCTGTTTCCACAGAACTGTGATCGAGACCTCAGAGGATATCTACACAAATTTGATAATTGTGTCCTCAGGGCATGAGGAGTTACAGCAGACTAGAAGCTCAGACAAACATCACACATAAGATCTTCATCTTTCATGCTTGTCAGGACCATTACAATTTTTTTTTAATTAGTGTACTTAATTACATAGTCAGAACCACTACAGTTGAGTTTTTAATCATATTTGACTTGTATCTGTTTAGTGTTATTCTAAATCTCATGTGACGTTAGTAGCACTCTATGCTGCTTACTGGTTTTTGCTGCACTGACCAACCCATCTTTAGAGATCTGCGACAAAAAAAGATCACAGCAGAAATGTAAAACATTTCTCAAACACTGAAACAGTATCACCAGAATTTTACAAGAATTTATAGTATACAAATTTCAAAGATGTAAAATTAAAATCTGATGGAAATCAACCAAGATAGCATATTTACTAGCAACCTTTCCAAATAAAAAAATATTTATCATATTTAACTTAATTTGTTTCATTTTATGGTATATTACATATAGCGTTTTTTCGAGCAAAGTTTGCCTTGTATTTTTTTGCAAATACCTTTTGAACGTAAAATATTTCAAAACAACTCTAAACAAATATAGCATAAGCTAGGGCTGCCATGGAAAATAAATAATTTGGACATACCAAATGAGTTTTGCCCCCCTGAAAAATGGCAGGTTGAGGCCATTAACACATAAACTTTAAAGCCCTGAAAGACTATGACAGGATGTGGATTGACCATTACATTTCAACTTTGGGTGTCAGAATAGCTTGGCACCTCCAGACACCAAGCTATTCTAATACCAACCTTGAAATATCATGATCAATCTGTCTCCAGAACTGTGATATAAACCTCAGAGGATATCTCATTATCTGCAACAAGAAAGGCAAAGCCATTATGGCTCACGTGCATGACCGATTTACATATGTGTGACCTTTGTGACAAGGGCTGGCTTCTGCAGCAGCAAAATCCAATATCCATGTTTTCTTAAAATGTAAGCATTTTTCACACATCTGTCAACCTCCCATGACCCTTGACCTTTGTGATGAGTCGACTAAATTAGTATGCATAGGAAGGTCTTATCATCAGCTATCTTTGTACCCCAATAATTTGAAAAATTTGCAAAAATTTTGGAATAGCTACAATTTTATCAAAAATCAGCATTTTACACACATTTGCCAACCTCTTGTGACCCTTGACCTATCCAGGGGGTCAAATTAGTATGCACAGATAGGTCTTACCATCAGGTATCTCTGTACCAAATTTGGGTTTGAAGTTGTGAAAAGTATTTGAGAAAAAAAACATCTTTTGTCAAAATATGACTATTTTAGACCTATTTCCTGAGCTCTCGTGACCCATGACCTTTCCAAGGGATCAACCAAATTAGTGTGCATAGAAAGGTCTTCCCATCAGGTATCTCTGTACCAAGTTTGGGTGTAAAGTTGTAAATAGTATTTGAGAAAAAACATCTTTTGTCAAAATATGGCTATTTCGGATATATTTCCTGAGCCCTTGTGACCCATGACCATTTCTGAGGGGTCATCCAAATTAGTATGTATAGATAGGTCTTACCATCGGGTATCTCTGTACCAAGTTTGGGTTTGAAGTTGTGAATAGCATTTTAGAAAAAAAAACATCTTTTGTCAAAATATGGCTATTTTTCATCTATTTCCTGAGCTCTTGTGACCCTTGACCTTTTTGAGGGATCAACCAAATTAGTACGTATAGAAAGGTCTTACCATCAGGTATCTTTGTACCAAGTTTGGGTTTGAAGTTGTGAATAGTATTTGAGAAAAAATAAATTATGTCAAAATATAGCTATTTTTGATATATTACCTGATCCCTTGTGACCTTGACCTTTGTGAGAGGTCACTCAAATTGGTATGTTTAGAAAGGTCTTACCACAAAGTATCCTTGGGCCAAGTTTGAAGAATGTGGCTTGAATAGTCTCCAAGCAAATACCAACGTTAAAGTTTACCCCCTACAGGCGGGCGCACGACCACTGGCTCAAAACATACTCTCACTTTTGCTTCGCACGTGACCCAAAAATTGATAATTTCGCCCTTAGGGTGGAAAGAGTTATTTTAGAGTTCAGTTTTCCAAGGTAAAATGCATAGTATGTTCGGCGTGCTTTAAAGCCAACAAAATTAAATTTCCAAATAAATTAGGCCCAAGTTTGGTGATCACTTTTTGTTCTTAGTAACTAGTGTTGTCCGGAAATATGTCCTGTTCAAAAGCTAATGTAAAAAGCTGGAGGCAGTCTTTGCTCAAAAAGACTATACACAAAATTTTGGGCTTTACTGTAAAACAGAAAGTTTACCATTCATCCCTAAAACAAGAGTATATTCTGGCACCACCTCTGAACTATAATAGCTGATTTCATAACAATGTGCATCAAACATAATAGTTCATGCACATCACATTCGCAGTATTCATTACATTTGTTTTACATCTATAAATCACACGACTACTCACGGTAACAGCTGTGTTCAATGCATCATTTGACACATTGGTTTTTTCACCGGTTGCTGCCTGGCGCTCCCTCAGGAAGTCCATCACCGTCTTCCCCTTCAATGGACTGTCATTGGACTTGCGGCGGAACACATTACGACGCTTGCGAAATGCTCTGTGCGAGTTTTTCGTCAGCAGGTCAAGGGCATTACAGTGTTTTTTGGGAGACCCGATCGTCTTTTTATGGACTTTCCTGAACGGTTCAAAATCACTGTAGCTGTCCTCACTTTTACTGTCCACAGAATCACCACCTGTAAGTGAGAACTTCTTTTTCTTTTTCGCTATTTTCTTCATACCAGGGAAGTTGTAGGTCCCGCCCCTTCGTTTCTTCCTAAATCGGGCCCTGCCTAGTTGTTTCTTGGAGCTGTCCACACTATTTTCAGACATCTGTGTTGTGGTAGAGGCCTCAGTTGTAGCAGAGTCTGCAGACATGACCGAGTCTGTTTTGTCTGTGTCTGGTTGGCTTTTCACACCACTCCCTACCACTGCCAACCTGGGCACAGTCTTGATGTCTTTCACTTTCAGAACCTCCTCCAGCTCGGAGAGTTTCAAGGTGATGTTTGACTTAGAATTGCGATAGTTGACAATCTTGATGGTACCCGAGCCAGAGATAGAACCATCCTTGCTGCTGACAACAACTGACTTCGGCGTCACAGGCTGACCTGACTTGCGTGCAGTCGCTTTGAGCTTGAAGGTCGGTTTGACCACCTTTTCTGTGGAATTCTCTGCAGCAGGTTTTCCTAGAGGCTGCAGGACATTAGCAGTTTTGGATGAACTGGTTTCAGAAGGTGCTTTTTGACAGAACTCAGACTCTTTTATGCTGCCTAAGGTGTTGCTGTTGGTGTTCGCAAGTTCCCTATTCACGCTGGATTCATTAGTGTCAGAGTTAGCTGGGGTGCTACCATCAACTGTGTTGTCTGGTGAGGGAGCAGCAGAGTCTGTAAGTATGGTCTGGGAAGTTTCTGTTTCCATCTTGTTGCTTGTATGAGATGTCACACTCTTATCTTCCTCACATGCAGACTTCACATCCACTGTGCTGGAATTCTCATCTTTGACCATTTCACTGGATATGGCACTGTCCTCCACCTCCATCACATCACTTTTGTCAGCTTCTGGCACATCTACATTTTCCTCTACCATATCCTTGATCAAGTCATCAATGCCAGTATCCATGCTGCCAGTGTTGCCGACATCTTTTACAATTATATTAATGTCATCAACTGTTTTCTCTAAACTACTGCCCTCTAATAGGTTTTCCCTGAGATTTTCTGTAGATGTTTTTATCACTTCTGCTGAAGATGCTGAGTTCTTGCTAATAGGATCTGTCACCTTTGAGCCTTCCACACTTTTGTCTGCATCCACTTCTGCAGTGTTGGAATCTTCATCTTTATTACATTTGTCTGCATCCTCCTCTGCAGACTTTTCTGCAGATCTAAACGCTTTGTTACATTCGTCCTCATCCGCTTCTGCAGATTTTTCTGTGGATGTTAAATTTTTACTACATTTGCCTACATCCTCTTTCACAGACTTTTCTGTGGATTTGGAATTTTCGTTGCATGTGTCTACAAACTTTTCTATGACATTAGCACCACACTCAGAACTGGAATCAGAATCAGACACATCACCATTAGGTACAGAAGCCTCTACAGAATCCTGAAGACAATCAGCTGCTTTGGAGTCGCCAGTATTAGCATCACCAGCACCATCCACAACACACATACTGTCCTTCTCAACATCAGTCTTGGATTTGTTATCGCTAGTCTCATTGGTCAACTCTTCATCAACAGTTCTTGAGCTGTCATCCTGGACAGACCCAGATTCTGATGGTTTGCTACTTGATGAGTTGGATTCCGATGGTTTGGGTGAACATCTCCTAGAGTCCCCCAGCCCTGAGTCACTGCCATTAACACCATTTTCAAAACCGGTCTCCCTACTTTTGTTTTCTGGAGTATCCGTCAAACAATCCGTATTTTCTGGCATATCACCCATAAACTCTTCACCGTCTTTGACAGTGTTAGCACCACCATCAATATTATGCTCATCTACCTGGTCTGTGACACTATTTGAAACTTTTCTTTCACATTCATTATTTATCGAGTTTATAGGGATGGAGCCACCATCCATGCATTCTTGCTTCTGTGCCATCGACAGATCAGCTTCTGAACTTGCGGGGCCCCTCTCTGGTGGCTCCAAAGCTTCTGTGTCTGCCTGAAAGAAATGATTGAAAACTCCATTACAGTCAAACCGTACGTGTGAACATCTGTTATTTTGGTATTAGTTTGGCAAAAATAATGCTAATGACTAAAATTCTACCCCCAAAATAGAAATTTTTCTCATCATTTGCTGATCTCTTGTGACCATTGGTCTTTCCAAGAGGTCATCCAAGTTAGCATGCATAAAAAGGTCTTAACATCATGTATCTCTGTACCAAGTTTGGGTTTAAAGTTGTGATTCTAACAGGCATGGGGAAGGATTTTATTTAAATATGTGTTTAATTGCTTGTTCGTGTTTGTGAGCCAAAGATAAATTTCCATTTTATACCAATATATTTAATGGACAATAAAGATTTTGGAATTTTTTTTAAATTTGAATTGAAAAGTTTAAAACAAAACTTCTTTTGTAAAAAAATAGCTATTTTTGACATATTTCCTGAGCTCTTTTGACCCATGACCATTCCAAAGGGTCAAGCAAATTAGTTTGCATAGAAAAGACTTGCCATCAGGTATCTTTGTACAAATTTTGGGTTTAAAGTTGTGAATAGTATCTGAGAACAAAAATCAATTTTGTCAAAATATAGCTATTTCCTTCACCTATTTCATGATCCCCATGACCTTGACCTTTGAGAGGTCACCCAAATTGGTATGTTTAGAAAGGTCTTGCCACAAAGTATCCTTGGGCCAAGTTTGAAGACTGTGGCTTGAACAGTCTCTGAGAAAATGCCAAAAAACACAGACGACCACAGACAGATGACCACTGGCCCAGAACACTCGCTTTTGCTTTGCACATGAGCCAAAAAACCAAGTACTAGCAGTAGATGTCCCAGGAACGTGCAGTGTTGATTCTAGGATTTCAGAAAAGTGAGCCCAAAGGCTCCCTCTAATCAAAAAAGGGAGCCCCTCAAGGTGTAAAAGGGAGGCCCTCAAATCGCGTTGCACTGCTTACTTTAAAACGACATATATACACACATTCATACATACAGTGGAGTCCGCTTAGCATGAATTTCTGGGGACACGGAAAATCACTTCGTGTTAACCGTATTTCGTGTTAACCAATATGGCCTCAGAAGTACCCAACGGAGAAAGAAACACGCTTAGAAAAAACGGTACAACACAATTTATTAATATTTCGGGTAAATACCCTTTGTCAAAATAGACAAACAAACAGAGACATTATTTGCTACTTATCTTCAGATGCAGAAGGAATGTGGCAACTGAAGGTGACGTAAAAAGAAAAAGAAAAGAAAAGGAAAGGAAGAACAAAAGTAAAAATGACGTCAAAGAAAAAAATCGTAAGAGAAAGACTCCGAGAGAAACTAAACACGAGAGACAAGAGTGTGTGTAAGCGCGCGCAGGAGCGAGCAAAAGTAAATGCGCGTGTGTGAGGCCGGGGAGAGAGAGAGAGAAGAGAGACAGCGAGAGAGAGAGAGAGAGAGGGGGGGAAAGAGAGAGAGAGAGAGAGAGAGAGAGAGAGAGAACGAACGGGGAGTACCCTTGGGCACGAAGTAGGCTGAGTGTCTAATACACAAAGCCAGCTAAACACCAACCCGAAGGCAAACCTTATATCACCATCGAGTTGAGGACTACCTCGGGGAAAAACGGGAGGACCCCGGGAAAAAAAACCCAGCATTTAGCATGGTACACAACAAGGAATATCGATGAAACAAAGCAAATAATCAAATTCAGTAAGAGAATAATGGTATAAGAGGAGAGTAGGTAGTTGTGAAACCATCTTCAAAGGTAACTCAAAAAAAAAAAAAAAAAAAAAACGGGTGTGGGGGGAGAGAAAGACAAAAGGGGCGGGGGAAGGGGAGGGGGAAAGGGAAGAGAGAGAGAAAGGGGGAAGAGAGAAAGAGAGAGAGAGAGAGAGAGAGAGAGAGAAAACAAAAAGGGAGGGGGGGGGGGGGAAGGCAAACAAACAGAGCCACCAGCCCCACCCAACAGGCACCCTCCAGCCCACGGACGAACGCACAGGCATGCGAACAAGACGACCACATACATCCCCAAGGGAATGCACATGATCGCCCCCCACACCCGCGCATAAATCCAAGGACCGGCGACCAGGCGCCCGACAGGGAAGGGCAAGGGATCCAACTTAACGTATGGCCAGCGCTGAAAAAGTCCCCATGGGAGGCACAAAGTACATATCAATCAGCGCCAGCCGCAACTATCTGGTTAGTCAGTAGTCAGACAGAAGCGACTCGGTAAGGTAAATGACAGTTAGCAGAAGACACAGGTAATATGGCCTCAAAATTGATCACAACCCTCAAGGAGAAAGTGTGTAAGACGTGTGCGTGAATGAGTACCAGGTTAAAAGTGCACAACATTATCGTACTTTCTATGCATACCTTCAGCTCGCTAGGAAAACACAAGGAAACGTGTACAGCTCGAGTATTTAATGTAAATCCATCAGGTAAAATCCATACTAAGTTACAATCCTCAGGTAAAAGCAACACAGGCTGAAGTACAATCCCGCATCGGTAAAAGGGTTGTGTTGGTACACGAATGATACAACATGAATACAGTACAGAAATGCTAGCCAATGAGAAGACAGATTACAACAGCCGAAGGCTATTCAGCCAATCACAGACTAGAGTTCGCTCTGATCTGTCATGTGTACTTCCACAGCGCGAGAGCGACACGTGAATTGGTTTTCTGTGAATGGAATCTGTGTTCGTGTTAAACAGGTGAATAATAGTGAAATTGCCCTGGCTCGACTCAGGCCACACTGCACCAAGACGCTCGAGCAGGCTTTTACGCAGCAGCGGTGCGGCCGCGCTGGTCGTGCAAAAAAGTGTCCAGTTTCTTTTTTCTGCGATTCTTCGGCCGCGCTATCGGTGTTTTTTTGCGATTTGGAGCATAATGTTGCGAGAAATCGCGCAAAACGCGCTCTAGAATCAACACTGAACATGGATTTAAAGTGGTGTTAGCAAGAGGTATACATCCTCATGAGCCCCCACTATGGGGGCCCATGAGGATCTATACCTCTTGCAGTGGTTGATGTTCAAATTTTCTCAGCACTAAACGGGTTACGGTTCTGCTCTATAAGGCCTAAAACCATTCACCAAAAGAAGTTCTCATGTGCCCTTGCACCTGCCGAGTCATCCAAGAAGACCTACAAATGGGTGACATCCACTGGAATGAGAGGAAGGAAGTCAGCAAAGAACACACAGAAACTCCACATTAACCCTTTTAGCCCCTGGACCTTGCAGCAGGAGAGGGATCGATAATGATAATTCAAGGGTAGTGCCAGATGAGCTTGGCGCCTTCAGGCACCAAGCTCATCTGGCACTACTCTTGAATTATAATGGTCAATCCATCTCTTGCAACTGGTACATAGTGGTTAGGCAACACCTCCAAAATTGGGGCTAAAAGGGTTAACAAATGCAAAAAAAGAATGGCAAAGCCCTTATAGCTCATGTGTATGACCAATGCATGTAATTAGTCTGACCAAAGCTGCATGTACACCAAGAGCACAAGGGGTGTAGTGGGGTGCATGTGAGCAGGTAATCTTCCAATAGTTGCAACAATGTGAACATTCATCACTGAACGGTCGTTTCTATTTCTCAAGATATGTTCATCCTGGCGACGGACGGGCTTCCATTTTTTCTGTCCCTGCCAAACACTGCCCATCAAATACAGAGAAATTTCTGTTAACTAACACAAAGTGGTTTTGGCGTAAGCATAGACTATAGAGCCTCATGAGCCCCTTAACTCCTTATGCCCCGAGGACGAAATTATCAAATTTTTGCAGATGTCCTGAGGTCTAGATCACAGTTCTGGAGACAGATCGACCATGATATTTGAAGGTTGGTGTCAGAATAGCTTGGTGCCTAGAGGCGCCAAGCTATTCCGACACCAACCTTCAAATATCATGGTCGATCCACAACCTGCTGTAGTCTTTCAGGGCTTTATGGGTTAAGCTGAGGGGGCTCATGAGCATCTATACCACGTGCAGCTGGGAGGAGGTCAATTTTTCTTGGCAGTTTGGTAGTGTTCAATTTTTTACAGCAGAAAATGGGTCTATTTCGATATGCTCACCATGTTCGATGCACCATTCATCAGCTTTTAGAGTCCTTTCAGCTTCTATTTTTATCTCTCATACGCTGCACCCTTGATGGCATCTTAGCTGCTTCAGCACCGCCATAGAAGCTTTGGGACGCTACCACTCCCAAGTAAAGAGATGTAAGTGTCACACGTGACAGTAACGTTCAGTAGATCGATCAGTCTAGCCCCTACTGCCACAGCGACGATTTGATCTTGTCAGTGTCTTATCAGTCCTGTAAATTAAATGATTACAAATATTAAAATGTAGAAAACTTTTGCTTAACTCTTATCATTTAGAAAACACCAGTGTGTGAAATAAGTTTGACGAAAATAGTTCAAGCGTAGTGCCAGAATAGCTTGGCACCTCTAGGCGCCAAGCTATTCTGGCACCACCCTTGACGAAAGCCATTGGTCTATATCTTTATCTGTAAGTACTATCAGGGTTTCTGTTTTCACAACAGGTTAAAGGGCCTGTAGACCCCCAGGTATAAATTTTAGAGGGCACACAGACCCCCATCTGAGCATAATAGAGGGTCCGCAAATTTATTTAAGAGAAACTGCATCATCTGTATGTTCTTTAAAATAAATTCACTCCTTTCGCTCTCTCCTCTTTAAATTTGTTGTGACAGTGTGTGTGTGTCTGATGATACTGATTTTTAACTGTTGAGCTATCGAGCAAAAGCCTGTCTCCCTCTCCCTCACGGAAAACACATGAGTTCATCTACAGTACTGAGCACCAAAAAAAAAGGGGGTCAGTGTGGTGCTATTCAGATTTATAAGGCATGTAGAGACATTTCTGTTGTTGCAATGCATTAAGATAATGTTAATGTATAAATTTGTATATTTTTGGCTATTTGCATGATGAATTTAATTGTGAACTGATAATAAAATGTTGAAATAGTGGTCCAAAATGGCTTCCCTAAAGAGGAACGGTATCAGTGGGTGAACTCGGACGAAAATTCTACATCAGTGCATCATTACAAAAAATTATTTTTTTTTAATTTAGGCTTCATACATTGAAAAATCAGTGCTAAACTTGTTTTTTTCACTTTAGAACTTGATATTGACAAACTTATGGACGAAAAGTGGCGTTTCGGACGCATAAAGAAGTGTCCCACTGCAACGTATTTTTTCACTTTTCCAAAGTCTGCAACAAGATAAGATCCACTATGTGCATCAACAAACTTTACCCAAAATACTTCATTTTGCACCATAATAGGTTACAAATATTCGAAGGCTTTAAAAGCTAAGAATTTTATATATCGCGGTGTCCCAAATGTCACGTCTGAAAACGCAACCCAAAACAATCGCAAAAACTCGTTCAAAACTCACTTTCCGACTGGTTTGCTGGTGTTGTGGGAATTCCCTGGAAATTCCACACAAACTGATGATGTTTACACAGAAAATCCATAGACATTTTAGCCCTGGTACGCAAAAACAGTGACACGTCCTGACTTCCGACCACCATGCACCTGAAACGTGTGCGCCTCATACAGTTTGAATCTCCAACTGTTACTAAGTATCTTGGACCATCTGCATTACACTTTACAGGTTGGCATTTTTATATTCTTTTATGTTCCATGCATCAATCTAAATCATTATTATTTGCATTTTTATACGAGATAAGTCTCGTGGAACATCGGTAATGAATTTTGGGACATTTTCATAATTGTCAAACAAATCTGACACAGCACCAAAATTAATCTCATGTGCAAGAACTATTATTATGCATTGTGTTCATCAATCGTATAGTGATTTTTTTCTAAATGCCTTAAAACCTATAAAAAAAATTCTAAGTTAGGTGAAGTTTGTTAAGGACGTGTCATGGGACGTCACTATTGCATTTTTGTGTAAAGTCCCATGCAGCATCTGAAACATGAACATGCAGACTTTTAGGATTGTGAAAAGACTAAATCATAAAACTTATTGTTTATATTTGACCAAACTTTTTCTTTCCTTCTTTAAATGTTTTGATTTTGGGCCTGACTTGGCAGTTTTTAATGATACTTCTGTTCTTTATGTGTGCAGGAGTGGTCACAGAATATATTGACATGGACACGCACTGCATCAGATTTTTACATCCCCAAATGACAAAGAAGACATTCTTTGTGTACCCAGCAGTTGCTGATGTGCAGCTCATGTCCATGGACATGATAATAGCTAAAGTTGGTCTTGTTCCAACTTGCAACAGTATGAGGGAATGGAGGGTGGAGGGTTATGATTTTTGATGAGCTGTGTTTCTGCCAAAGCTTTGTTGAGTGCTTTTTTCTTTTTCTTTTTTTTTTAATTTCTTATCTGGTTTTATTCTTCTCCGATATTTACAATAAATGATGAAATGTATTCATTGGATCATTTTCATGTGTTTGTGTGTGTGTGTGTGTGTGTGTGTGTGTGTGTGTGTGTGTGTGTGTGTGTGTGAGACTGTTCATATTTACAGACACCCCCAAAATCTTTTTTTTTTTTTTTGGGTGGGTTTTTTGTTTTGTTTTATTGTACATTTAATTTTTAACACGTTCACTTATTTTATAAAAAGTTCAATTAAAGCATTCATTAATACACACAAAACTAAACAGGTACATTGCAAATAAACAGTCATCTTGTGTACACAAGCCTTGTACCGTGTTCTTTCATTCATGGTGTCCCGTGACATCTAAAACGTCATAACTAACAAGTGTAATATTTAGGAGATGCAACTACTATAATTTTATTGTTTTTGGTTCCCATATTGTTTCACTTGTTTTAAACCTTGCTTGTGCTTAACTACTGGAAAACAGCTGTTCTTGCTTTTGTGGTGAAATGATTTGGTACAACGTTTCAGATGCTACGGTGTCCCACGTTTTGACGCAGCTCTAACCTTTCGTTTAGGTGAGTTATTTTCTAAAATCACCTCAAAAAGTATATTTACTCTTTGACTTAACATTTCATGTTCACAAAATGGTGCATATTAAATTTAATTAGAGTGGGTGCATTGCATGTGTCCCCATGGTGCATCTGAAACGGGTATCATACCCCCCTCAGTCGATCCTCAATTGTGTCAACACAGAACAGATTTATTTTATTTTTTGGATTTGTATTTATACTTTGTCAGACATGTCTAAAACAGGCATTCAGGGCTTGAAATTAGCGGGGGCCCGGGGCCAAAAACCCGCAAAGTTGATTTCGGGCTCGGAAAGTTGAAAAACGAAGGGCCCGCTTGGCCCGCAAAATAATTCGTCTGCTACAGCTAGCTCTACTCGGCAGTTTCGTATTTGGGCCAAGGGAAGCAACCCACACCGGTGCCCTCACTCACAGTAATAGTATTGTGTTTTTTTTGTTTTCTTTTTTTTTTTGTTATTGTATTTTTAGTTTACTTCTGTTAACTCAAGTGCACATAAGTGTAATATGAATAGATGATTGAAAAAAAAAAAAAAAAAAAAAAAAGGCAAAATCTGTTTGTTTCACTTTAGTTTACTGTTAAGTTTAGTTCCCTTTCATGGTTTTGTTTTGAACTTTTGTGCATTGAGGTCAGATTTTTTGTTAGGTTACTCATATTAAAAATTTAATGATGTGTATTGTGCAATACTCAGTCACAAAACTGAAAAGTATTATACAAGAGACTCACTTGATTTTTTTCTATTTTGTTTAATGGCCATTTCAGGCTCACTAGTCACTGGAATATGTGTGTCACTGAATGTGTGTGTGTGTGTTTTTTCCCCTTTTTTGTTGGTAATGTTTGAAAGTGAAAGAAAAGGCAAATAAAAATGACATCACTCAGCAAAATTGGAAATTCAATTGTTTTTATTTTAGATTATCAGACAAATTGTACTTTCTACTTATTATATTGTCAATAATTCTTTTGTTTTTTGTTTGCATTATTTTTCAAAGTTGGGCCCCGAAAGTTGCTTGTGGGCCCTCAAATTTTTCAATCAAGGGGCCCGGTGGCCCCCAAAGAAAAAAAGTTAATTTCTAGCCCTGGGCATTGTTTCATCTGTAGCATTTTTTTTTTTTTTCTCATCCTATTTTCCCACTTTTGGTGCTCAGTACTGTAGATGAACTCATATATGTATTTATCTGCATGTTCATTTGATAATGTATTGTAACAGAGAATATAGCCTTTTCTACTGAATGCAGATTGACAACCAAAGTCTGACTTATCTAAACTCTCTCTCTCTATTTACGATCAGCTCACTTGGCACGCTCATGTCGGACCGTGTCCAGAAATTTATTCCTCCTCTCTAAACTTACTCATTTTACAGACACGCCTACACAAGAAAAATCTTCTATAACGCTCACATCCAATCACATATAGATTATGCATCTACAGTTTGGGATGGGTGTAGCGATGCATGCTTAAAAAGGCTTAATGCTCTCCACCGGCGGGCAGCTAAGTTAATCCTCTCTAATAGTAAAGACAGCACTGACGACCGACTCAAAGCTCTTGGCATGCTGCCTTTACATAAGCTACTTATATACAATAAGGGTGTGCTAATGTTTAAAATCAGCCTCTCCAAAACTCCTCGCTACTTAACTGATCTCTTTAGTCCCGCCAGCACCTCGTACAAAACAAGGAACAATCTGTATGTACCTAGGCCATGCCTCGACATATTTAAAACGAGCCTATCTTACTCGGGAGCCATACTGTGGAACTCATTACCAGCAAATATTGCTGCCGCCCCATCCCTGTCTATATTCAGGACCCATCTAGCACAGCACCTAAATAAGGTGTGAGCACCTAACGTCATGTTTTACGGTCACAAACTCTCAGTAAACTCTCGCCCTGAATATAAGCCCACTGTACCATTGCCTGTTTTCTTCTAAAAATCTGGACTCTTGATTTGCCTTTACAGTAAGTACAGCGGTGTCAGTTTGTGCATACGCCCGCGAGCGCATGAGTGTGTGCGTATAGTATCGGTTGAATGAGTGGATGTGTAACCTGATTTTTTTTCTTTCTCTCATATCATTTTAGTTTGTTTCTAGTACTATGGATTTGATACGTATGCATCTTTCTATACTGCTAGCCATTGACCTGTGGGTGTACGTGAGAGAATGAGGTGTGTGTGTGTGTTACTGTTATATTTGTTGTGTGTAGCAAGAACAAGATTGAAAATAGGTCTGTGACCTAATCTTTTATCCTTGTAAAAAAAAGTTTCATTTCATTTCTCTCTCTTGCTCTGTGTGTGTGTGAGTGTGTGTACTAATGTACTTAAAAGTTGGTTTCAACCCATTTAACCCGAAAGACGTATTTCTCCCATTTTAGAGCTTTTGCCTAATACCTGTGTACCAGAAGATGGATCGACCACAATTTAAAAAAAACTGACATACTTATTTCTGTTTCTTCTTCTTCTTCTCGAACGCCGTCACACTTGGAGTTTGGCTCTCAAAATGAAATCTGTGGTCTTCTGTAGCGCCTCCACAGGCCCGTACAGTTTCTCTTGTAGAGTGGCGGGCTTCGGCCATATCTCCTCCCTCAGCGGCTGGTGGTTCCCACAGTCCTGGAGGATGTGCTCTGCGGTCTGCTCTGCTTCTCCACAAGGGCACAGGGGAGATGGCACGAGGTGGAAGCGTCTGTGCAGGTGGAAATTGAGTCGGTTGTGCCCGGTCCTCAGACGAAAGATGGTCACCTGCTCTTGTCTGGACAGCTGATGGTAACTGTCTAGGGGCCGTTGTGGTGGTCTGTACACAGACTTAATGATGGTCTTCATCTCTGTGAAGCTGACTCCATTTTCATCTTGTTCTTTCTCTGCGCCCACTTTTGCCATTCTGTCAGCTTCTTCATTGCCGTAGATGCCACAGTGTGAAGGGATCCACTGCAGCACCAGTCTGGTGCACTTGATGTTTTGCAGTGCCTCTTGTAGACGTGGCAGTTTGCTTGCTGTTGCTGCCTCAAGGACAGACATGGCATCAGTAAGGAAGACAATCTGGGCATCAGGGTCTGCAGTGCCACTAAGGGTGTTAGCTGCACGGACTAGGGCTTCCACCTCAGCTCTGTAATTTGTGCAGTGAAGGCCTGTTGGTACTGCCTCTGCCTGCCATTTTCCGTTTGGGTACTGAATGTACACCCCAGCCCCTCCTTCCTGAACTGCATCTGTGGCTGATCCATCGGTGTATGCCCGTATCCATGCTTCCTGGGGATACTTTTCTTCGAGCATGGCCAGTGTCAGGGCTTTCTTGCTCACAGTGCTGTGCTCATCTCTGGTGGTGATGTAGGGTACCGTGGAAGAGATGGTGATGTTTTCTGGCTTACTTTCCCAAGGTGGAAGGTCGCTAGCAGGATTCAGAGCCTCTACCTGCGCAGGCAGCTTTGCCTGGTGTTTTCTCTGCAGTGCTCTCGTCTCCTTCACAAAGCTTGATCTTTTCAGTCTCCCTGAGGTTGGTTGTTTCATCCTAGCATTCATAGGATGGTCTTTGGAAGACTTGACCTTTGTGGACTGTATCAAGGCTTTGCAATCTCTTCTCATGCGCAGGGGTGGGATGCCCGTTGTCTCTTCCATCTTTTCAATTGGTGATTTCTGTTTAAATTTCTGGACTTGCTTTTTGAGTTGGCCTCCATGCACACTGCGCATGTCATCCGTGTGCTGTCGTGCTTTAGCCATGGAAATACACGCAGCCATGAACTCTGAAAACTGTGAGTCGCAGCGGCGGTGCCACACACGGCCCAGGGGTATCATTTCTGGTACTGTCGCTTGTCCATGGAGACGGTGGTGTCGAAGTGCAACTTTTTTTTAAGCGATTATCATGATCAGACGGTGCCAGATTGAAGAATCCGAAGCATTCCAGCTTCCTATGCTTTTTTCTCCACCATTTACAGCTTCGTTCAAGATCGAAAGTGAAACGCACATTGCGGTATCCCATAATAGTATGAATGGTGACGTCAAAGCAAGTAACACGTTCAACATGTAGCATGCACTTTGTAAAAACGTGCTGACACCACACGCAAACTAATAGTTTTCCCGTCTAGTTACAATCGCACGGACCCTGGAGTCGTGTTGATTCTGAACGCAGCCGCAACCAAGCTAGCGGCTAAACAAACCAACTCGTCACTTAAAATATAATGACTGTTGCCTACCTCTGTTAGGTTACATACGGTGGCGCAAGGATGATGCATCTCGGACGCAGATGCACTGAAGTTTAGTGCGTCGGAGTACCCTTTAGTTACATTTTCAGTACGTGATTTTGAGTTTTAATGCGTCATAGACGCACAGACGCACTAAAACGGAAGCCCTGACTATAAAAAAGCTTGCATGGCAGTGTACAAATTTTGAAGCTGTTAGCCTCAGTATGATGAGGGTTAACCACCATGGGCATGAATCCACCCCTATTCACAACCATGATAGTTCAAGGAAAGTGCCAAATTAGATCAGCGACTTCCAAGCTAACTTGGCACTATTCACGGCTGATCCTTACGGTACCAAAGCTGGTACACAGCCTTTAGAGAAGCCCCTAAAAAGCTGCAAAAGTCGTTATGTGTAAATGAGATCCTCAGCTAAACATTTTATAATCACCTTGTAGACCTAAACAGTACAACTCAGAGGCCTGATTCGCCATGATAATTAAACTGTCCTACAGAAACTTGAGCTAATCAGACACTGCCTCTGTTGGGAACAACTGCATGGAGGACCAAACCCACTCGCCGACTGCCAAATGCAGGGAGGACCAAATCCACTCGCCGACTGCCAAATGCAGGGCGGACCAAATTCACTCGCACACTGCCAAATGCAAGGCAGGTCATGTCTCTGATGGCCACATGAACAGATTGGTAATCTGCACTGCAATATAGTCTGAGTGAAGCACATTAAGTCTTGTTCTTGATTCCTGATGCATGGTTGCATGACAGGGCTTGGGTCCTGTGGGGCATCTTGCATTGGATTTGAAGAACTTAATCGTGCAGTCTACCACAGCCTATTTCATCAATCTGTTTACCAGGCTTTCCGCTAGGTTCTAAAATTGTCCATCATGAGGACGGACAGCATGACAAAAATCTGTTCCAGGCACTCTAAAGCCTGTCACATTCTTGAAAGTGAAACACAGCAGGGATAAGTTAATTCTTTTCAAGATTAGTTCATAGTCCATCCCAGGGATGGACAGCCTTCCGTTTTCTCCGTTTCTGTCACAATCTGTCCGTCAAATACGGAAATTTTCCATTAACAGAAAGCCTGGTTTACGGTATGGGTGGTACATCTACAGGGTTGATGCATGCTGTCATAGTGCAAGGTACTGCACAAATCTTGGTCTTATCTTACATGTCCAGCTGTAGTAAGGAAATATTATCTCTGCTACTAGTTATGTGTGTGGTCTCCTGACTAACTACTACTAAGCCAGGGAAGTGTACCAGGGCTAATTGAATTTCAATTACTTATACTTTTATAGATTAACTTTTTAACAATTTCACAAGCAGCCTTCAAGCTTTTTCACTGCCACATGTGTGTGGTATAATTTTACACCTTCAAGACATCAAAATGGAAATTTTACAAAAGCAAAGTGTATTATTAGTGTATACAGTCTAGGCTTTATCCTGTCCATATAGCTGTGTGCATGCATATCAATGTTTTTGAATGACATTAACTGTGACGTATGAACCTGTGAAACAATTTTCCACTTTTGTGGACCATTAAGTATAAATCTTATAAATGGCAAATTTAACAACAAAAACATACACGCTCTGTTCGGGCTACCAGAAACATTTCACTTGGATGATAGTCTAAATGGCTATAGTATAAATAGTACTACTACTAGTAATATAGTATAAATAAACTTTCTGAAACACAAGTCTGGTACCTCCCTGCATCTGGACAGCAAAGTGAAGTTCTGCTACCCAAAGTGTGACCTGTGGTTATGGACTTTACACCCAAGGCTATAAAGTCTAAATAATAGACTAACAGTTAAGTGCAGATGAGGCTAAAAGTGAAACTAAGTAAAAGCCTGCAAAGACTAATTTTATACTTTAGTTCAACTTTAAGAGTTAACTTGAAACATGGTTGAGAGAGCAAGGTCGCTGCGGGGCCAGTCCAATTCCAGTGTATCACAGACTCAACAAAAGAACAAAGTAACATGACAACCCAGCCTATACAAAAGTAGACCCAAAAATTGCCAATGTAGTAAAGTACACTTCATAGTGTGTGTAATTTCTGGAGAATAGACAAGATGCATACATGTACTTCTGCATGTGTGTGCAATGAAAATTTTTTTTTAAGCGAGCACTGAAGCTGGTGAGGCAAACCATCCCCTAATAATTGCAATTCATCACTTCGAGTTTGAGTAATTAATGTAAAATGAATAGATTGATAACTGTTACTTTCATCTAGCTTAAAGGTAAAATAATTGTGAGTTTCTACAATGCTGTCACGGTATCCCCACTAAGGGGGCTAGTGTTCTTTCCAGAACGAGTCCACAAATCTGCCTACAAATTGTCAGTTTCTGTAGATTCTAATGTATCAACAATACTTTTCAATATGAGGTGGTAATCATACAAACAATGCTCCACGTGAAGAAACTGAGCACCGTGCAAGAACAGGATGCCGGCTACGGGTCAGCATGTTTGACACAAACCTGAACAGCGTGGACCGCACATAATGAATTAAACACGTTTTCCTCGTGGTGCAAAGGCTGTCCTAGATCCGCACACCTCGTTCACACACACAGAACTCGTAAGACCATCTTGTTCGCTTTGTCAACTTCCGGGCACCATAGGCGCCGTGCAACCGAAAGACGACACATTTCCCAACCCCTAACTCTCCAGACCCGCAAGCGCAATCACGTCAAGAACACGATTCAACGTTCTCTGCCTGACTCTTCTTGCGATCACAGGATCGCAGCGCGAATAATTACAGCCATGTTCCTCTGCTGAAAGGAAGTTATGATGCATTGGCCATCACAGGAAGGTCGACTTCTTGTCGAATCGTTGTTGGACAACGGCGGTGGTCGTGTAAGTTTACACCGTCTCAGAGCCCCAAATCACCCAATAAACCCTAATACAACACTCGTCAAAGATTTAAGGCCAATTAAAGTTTAGGATACTGGTATATTTAGTGTTCCAACAGGCCGAAAAAGCGCCGAAAAGCAAACCAAACACCCACCTGATCCGCTGATTTTGGAGGCCGCCATGAGATACAACAGAGCATCGCGCATGCGCTGTGGCCTCCTTTCGGCTGCCTAAAATTTTCCCGCGCTGTCGGATCTGGGCTCTCCTCGGTTCTTTTTCGGGAGCGGCGTTAGATACAGGCAGCGTGTTAGCCTATTCTGATTCGTAGACTGCGTTCAGGCGACCGTGAGTCAAGAATTTAAAAAAAAAAAAAAAAAAAAAAAAAAACACCACTAATTTAATTTAAGGACGTTCGAGTTCCGTGGCGACGGGATATGTATATGTAGCGGCCGCTAAGCTAATGATTTTCACTGAAGATGTATAGATTTGATTAATTTCTCACAGTCGCCGGCCCCGGCGGCGGAGAAAAAATGATTTGCCGGGCTATACCTGTTTCCTTGCTGCAAAAAAAATGAGAAAAAATTGTTTTGTTTTTGTCTTTAGTTTGATGTTTTTGGTGTATGCTTTGTTGGGTTTGTTTGGGGTCTTTTTGTTGGGGGAGGGGGGTGGGGGTGGCTGCAGTGCCTTTGCTTGCTTTCCGATCATCAGTGATTCAAGTCAGTTATTGTTTCAGTTGTTGTGAAGTTATTTATTGGGGGGGGGGGTGGAATTGACTGCTTTGTGGGGGGGGGGGGCGGCCAAATGAACTGATTTGATTTTGTTTGTACTGTGTTGCTATTTAAGTGTATTTATTTATCATTTATTTTTGTGTAGTCTAATACTGAGATTACGTAATAGTACGTCTAGTACCGTCTCTACTGACTCCGGCAGTGCCTCCGCCAGTTCCGCTGAGTGTGTCTGCGGCCATCGGCGTGGGCCCGAGGACCTTTGCTTACTGGGGCTTCCGCCGGCACCGACCGGCTTTGGGACGACCCGGCCGCCGCTTTTTGCGGCATTCCCCCACCGAACTATCAGTACTCGACTGAGTCAAGTTTCGCTCTGACAATACCGCATACGGTATAAGTTGAGTCAATCCAGGAAAACTCAAGTTGAACTGAGGCATAAATATCACTTTACGATTTTCGCACAGGGCGGACGACGAACAGTCAGTGTCACGGTCAGCCCGGCCAGCCATTTGCAGCTGCGTACGCACTGCCACACCGCGGCAAAGCCTGCCACTGAACCACAGTCGGGCCTTGGGCGAGTTGACGGCTACTTCGTTTGAGATGACTGCTATTTTGGGCGAAAGGACCCTTTAATTTCACGGATAGCCAACATAAGTATACCTAGCCAAAGGGGTTCGATGACAGTAGCTTTGACTACTAATGCAAATCCACTGCGCCACCGCGTATTATTTTTGTATTTTGTCTTGAGCTTAGTATAGGCGCTGGCGCGTACGCGGTGGCGCAGTGGATTTGCATTAGTCAAAGCTACTGATGGTCATCAAGCCCCTATATACCTAGGCTTCTTTGTTTGCTTCGAAATCTGAAACTTGCTATTTTTCAGCTTACTCAATAACAAATGGCGTCGGTGGACGGTGACCTTTGATACGACCTCTAAAAATGCAAAGACATGACTTCAGTGTCCGCTGTGAACATGATATTGCCGGTGAACATGTAAAATATAATTACAATGATGAAAATTATCACATTAAAAAGGTCACGTTCGTAACTAGGGATACTTTGACCTGATGGAATTCCCTCTACAGTCATGGATTCATCCCAAGCAGTTCTCTCAGCCGTGAGGGACTATTTTTAGCTGTTGCACTTTCCCAGCTTTTCGTCAAAAATCGTGTATCACGGGTTATCTGATTTATCAGTATCAACCCGTTTGCCTGTAAATATTCTTTGTTTTCGCACAACTCTAAGGAAAGTAATGTGTTTTGTTTATTGTTTAAAATAGCACTGGAAAACCCTCTGGCATTCTGGCCAATCATTGAAGTCACGTGAATCAACGTTTTACAGACGTAGTTCTAGTCACGTACCTTTATTAATAAAGGTCCGTGGTTCTAGTCAAGTCTGTATGGGACTAATAGTATATCTTGGCGAGTTGACAGGGCGAGATGGCATATGGGCGAGTTGACCGGCACCCCACCGTTTATAGTCAATCGCTGTGGTGGAGTTTGTACGTTTTCTCAAAGTGAACTAAATACAGATTTAGTTTGAACCACATCATTATCACTTCGTTTTTTTATGTCTTGTCAGTAAGGTATTTTTGAATGTCATTATGGGGTTCAAATTGAGTGAACAGAGAAGATTTCTTTAAATAGAGACAATAGTACACACAGCGCAACGTTCTCAAACCTTCAATTGGCACAATGTGTGTTGCTTGAACCTACTATGACGCACGTGTGAGAAGGTATTGGAAGTTGGGTCCTACTAAAACCCGGAATAACCCGGAATAACCTGTCCTAAGCTAAAATAACCATATCTATAACTATTATTGCGTACCTAAACACAAAATAATCATGTGTTAGAAGGTTGGTTTACATTAAAGTTGATTTAGTTGTACTAGTAAGCCGTTTTCCACAACCGTTGACGCGTCGATTACTTCCCTTGCTACACGATCGCGCTGTCCGAAACCAGTCGAAATAACCTCTCCTAAGCCCAAATTACCACATAAACACATATTATTGAGTACTTAAAGTAGTAATATTCATATATTTGAGGTTGTAGGTGCCGTTAAAGTTGTTTATTTAGCGTTAGAAAGCTTCGAAGGACTTGTTCTTTGAGCCTCTTGTTCTATGCCTATTTTCGCCCTACGCGCATTCGCCCACACCGTTCGTCCCAATCACATTTCGTCCCATGACGTTTCATCCCCGATGCTGTTTAATGGAAGACATTACGCTATGAGCGGACCATGATAATCAGTTGACATTCAAAGAGAACATAACTGGAGCGTTTCTGAGCTCGAATATAAACATCTAGACCGAAAGAGTTGACTGCCAGTGCTTGTAATTTAGAAGAAACTACCAAGTGAGTAGGAAAAAGTACTGTCAAGGGGGGAATTGTGCATGATAGACCAATGATCATAAATCTACTTTAGTCCAAGCACAAAAAAAAAAAAAAAAAAAAAAAAAAATGAAAGAGGGGGTGCGCTAAGTAAGTGACTGGAAGCAATGCATATGGAAGCCAGAGAAAGATAATAGGAGACCCGTAAGACAATGAATTGAATAAAGCCGCATCAGTCATTAAATTACGCCATTTTTAATATTACATTTTTTTTACCCCATTACACCCCCATTATTTCTGAATCAACCCTTTGATTTTTAAAAGTGACGAGCATCTCTGATGCGGCCTGTGTGAATAAAATGGTGCTCGACATCGCACACCAAACAACGCGTTCAGGAGCCTGTTTATTCTGGCTTGGCCGTATACACAATGTTTCATGACACAGGTCTAGATTTTGTTTTAGTCACTCTTTCCATTGCGTATTTCGAGCACATTTTTGCTTGCAATAAGCTAGGTACTGCTCTCGTCAGCGGACCCACCTAACCACAGTGGTGCTTAACACCGAACTTTTCTTTTTGTTGTGACCGTTCTGTGGATTTCTATTCGTTGGTGTCACTTTTTGTTTTTCAGTTCATTGCGTTGGACGAAGGGGGGGAGGGGGGGGGGTTGTGTGCGACTCGCACTGTTTTTCGTTGTTTTTGTTGGGCAGTGTTAGGTTATCCCTGCCTGTGTTTTACGTTGCGTGTTGGCGTGTTTGCCATGGTGCAGCGTCCGCATATACTTTCGTATGTTTGCCGGACCCAGAAGGTCCTGTCGTTCCATCAAGGCTTCAAAATTTTGCCTGTTTCTCGCTGGTGTGTTGAGCTGTTCATTTCGTATTGTTTCTCAGGGTGGTTTGTTGGCCACCTCTTAGCGCTGTGGTTGTGCGCTGAACTGGTTATTACGCGCGGCCGTTTGCTGCTTTTATGTCCCCCGCGCGCCTGGCCTCGTGTGAGTCATCATTGAAGACTGTTGTCGGTGCGCGTTTGATCTCTGCGAGTGGTTGGTACCGCGTTAGCTCTGATTCCTCTGCTACTCAGGCCCGTTTGCGCGTGCTCCGTCTTCGCATTAATTTTTTACTATGCGTCCATTTTTTGGTGTCCCACGCTTTTGTTGCGACATTTGTGTGTCTTCGGTGGGGAAGTCAGTCTTGTATTACTGTCCGTTTGTTAACGTGTTGTTTCATACTGTTCATTGCGTTATCTCTGCGTCATTTGTTTTTCAGATTTACCTGTTCCTCATTTGTTATGAGTCTGTTTCTAGGCCATGTTTGTTGATTTTTCTTCCTTTCTGCGCGGCGCGTGGTCAGTTACGGTTCCTTGCGTTGTATACTTTTGTTTATCTGATTCTCCTGTCCCTCATTTGTCAAGAGTTTGTTCCTAAACCGTTATTTGGCGCGTTCGGAGGGTCTTGCCGTTCTGTTCAGGCATCCATCTCTCGTTTGTTGGTTTTGGGATTGTGCGTTGTTTATCCGGTGTTTATGGGTCGATTTCAGTCATCCCATGCCTCGGTTCAGGTCCGTGCGACCCCCGGTCTTTTGGCATGTGCCGCTGGCCCCGCGTTGTTTACACGTTTGTTTTCGGCAGTGTGATCATCTGTTCTCAGTGTTGAGTTTTGATCAGGTGATCTGGTCTCCCAGCCTCATTTGGCTTTTTCCGATGTTGCGGATTCTGGCCTAGGATTATTGTTTTCCCTCGTGTTTCGGAGGTTTCTTTGGTCGGCTTGTTTGCCTTTGCGCTGTGGTTTTGCGCTGGCGGGTATTTTTCTGGTGAGATTTGGTTAGAGAGAAGAAATAAGAAGGAAGAAGAAGGGGGAAACAGAAAAAGGAGGGGGGGGGGAGGGGCACGCTACGCATGCACATGCTATTGTTGGTTGTTCTCACATTCACGGGTTTGAGTCAGGATATTGAGTCACTTCCAAAGACTGTACCCTCCTTGTGTTATTGCATAATCTTTGGTCATCGGGTGTTTGAGCGGTCCCAGGCGCGCCAACTGGTAGCATGTTCACGTTGCCAGTTCAAGGTTGGGCTTGAGATAGTACATGCGTGTACGTCAACATTTTCAGCGCCCGTTATTTCACACGTTTGTTGGTTTTCTTTTTTTTTTTTTTTTTTCTCGTTCAGAAGTGCTGTCCAGGGCTTGTTTGGCCCTTGTCAGTGTTCAGTTATCTCGTTTGTTTCATTTGTTGGTGAGGAAGAAATTGTTAGACCTGTGTCACTAATGAAGGTGTGACCAATCCAGGAGGCCCGTTGTCTTTGCTTTTTTTTTCCCATAAGTTGGAGTCATTCGTGGTGCGACTCATTACACAAATCTGTTTGGGGTTTTTTCCTTCCTTTCGCTATAGCTTTGTTGTTCCTTTTCGTATCGTTTCTTCGGACGGCTTGTTTGCCGTTGATTTAGTTCTGTGGGCGGGCGCTGAGATGGCCTGTGGGCGGCTGCGGTTATGTCAGCCCCGTTTTGTGATCGCTCGTCGGTCGGTGTGCATGAATCAGGCGCGATCAGTTTTAATTCTGGCATAGTATGCCCTTGCTGTTGTCCAGTTCTTTGTCTAAGCTACGTACACTGGCCTCACGGCCGTCTGGCATCAAACCAGCTCCCGTTTTGTAGCCTGATGATTATTCTTCCCCAAAGTGGGTCCCGCGTTGTTAGGCGTTTTTGTTTCGGGCGGTGTACCCATTGGTACTTACTACCAGTTTAAAAGTGAGGTCAAGGCTTGTTTTCGCCTTGTGTTGGTTTTTTTTGGTTGTTTGTTTTTTCTTTGTTGGTGAGAAAGTTATTCTTGTGTGACTAGACCTGTGCCACTCGTGAAAGTGTGACCAAGCCAGGCAGTCTCGTTGTGTAGTTGTTGGTGGATCAGCACGAGGGCCAATCTAACGCGGGAAAGCACGGCGAGGGTAGTCCCCAACGATCGTGTGTGAATAAAATGGTGCTCGACATCGCACACCAAACAACGCGTTCAGGAGCCTGTTTATTCTGGCTTGGCCGT
Organism: Semisulcospira habei; assembly: GCA_036245525.1. Classification (NCBI taxonomy): domain Eukaryota; kingdom Metazoa; phylum Mollusca; class Gastropoda; family Semisulcospiridae; genus Semisulcospira; species Semisulcospira habei. Next base: position 209,145,143 of record BTPG01000004.1, on the reverse strand, counting down.
ATACACAATGTTTCATGACACAGGTCTAGATTTTGTTTTAGTCACTCTTTCCATTGCGTATTTCGAGCACATTTTTGCTTGCAATAAGCTAGGTACTGCTCTCGTCAGCGGACCCACCTAACCACAGTGGTGCTTAACACCGAACTTTTCTTTTTGTTGTGACCGTTCTGTGGATTTCTATTCGTTGGTGTCACTTTTTGTTTTTCAGTTCATTGCGTTGGACGAAGGGGGGGAGGGGGGGGGGGTTGTGTGCGACTCGCACTGTTTTTCGTTGTTTTTGTTGGGCAGTGTTAGGTTATCCCTGCCTGTGTTTTACGTTGCGTGTTGGCGTGTTTGCCATGGTGCAGCGTCCGCATATACTTTCGTATGTTTGCCGGACCCAGAAGGTCCTGTCGTTCCATCAAGGCTTCAAAATTTTGCCTGTTTCTCGCTGGTGTGTTGAGCTGTTCATTTCGTATTGTTTCTCAGGGTGGTTTGTTGGCCACCTCTTAGCGCTGTGGTTGTGCGCTGAACTGGTTATTACGCGCGGCCGTTTGCTGCTTTTATGTCCCCCGCGCGCCTGGCCTCGTGTGAGTCATCATTGAAGACTGTTGTCGGTGCGCGTTTGATCTCTGCGAGTGGTTGGTACCGCGTTAGCTCTGATTCCTCTGCTACTCAGGCCCGTTTGCGCGTGCTCCGTCTTCGCATTAATTTTTTACTATGCGTCCATTTTTTGGTGTCCCACGCTTTTGTTGCGACATTTGTGTGTCTTCGGTGGGGAAGTCAGTCTTGTATTACTGTCCGTTTGTTAACGTGTTGTTTCATACTGTTCATTGCGTTATCTCTGCGTCATTTGTTTTTCAGATTTACCTGTTCCTCATTTGTTATGAGTCTGTTTCTAGGCCATGTTTGTTGATTTTTCTTCCTTTCTGCGCGGCGCGTGGTCAGTTACGGTTCCTTGCGTTGTATACTTTTGTTTATCTGATTCTCCTGTCCCTCATTTGTCAAGAGTTTGTTCCTAAACCGTTATTTGGCGCGTTCGGAGGGTCTTGCCGTTCTGTTCAGGCATCCATCTCTCGTTTGTTGGTTTTGGGATTGTGCGTTGTTTATCCGGTGTTTATGGGTCGATTTCAGTCATCCCATGCCTCGGTTCAGGTCCGTGCGACCCCCGGTCTTTTGGCATGTGCCGCTGGCCCCGCGTTGTTTACACGTTTGTTTTCGGCAGTGTGATCATCTGTTCTCAGTGTTGAGTTTTGATCAGGTGATCTGGTCTCCCAGCCTCATTTGGCTTTTTCCGATGTTGCGGATTCTGGCCTAGGATTATTGTTTTCCCTCGTGTTTCGGAGGTTTCTTTGGTCGGCTTGTTTGCCTTTGCGCTGTGGTTTTGCGCTGGCGGGTATTTTTCTGGTGAGATTTGGTTAGAGAGAAGAAATAAGAAGGAAGAAGAAGGGGGAAACAGAAAAAGGAGGGGGGGGGGAGGGGCACGCTACGCATGCACATGCTATTGTTGGTTGTTCTCACATTCACGGGTTTGAGTCAGGATATTGAGTCACTTCCAAAGACTGTACCCTCCTTGTGTTATTGCATAATCTTTGGTCATCGGGTGTTTGAGCGGTCCCAGGCGCGCCAACTGGTAGCATGTTCACGTTGCCAGTTCAAGGTTGGGCTTGAGATAGTACATGCGTGTACGTCAACATTTTCAGCGCCCGTTATTTCACACGTTTGTTGGTTTTTTTTTTTTTTTTTTTTTTTTTTCTCGTTCAGAAGTGCTGTCCAGGGCTTGTTTGGCCCTTGTCAGTGTTCAGTTATCTCGTTTGTTTCATTTGTTGGTGAGGAAGAAATTGTTAGACCTGTGTCACTAATGAAGGTGTGACCAATCCAGGAGGCCCGTTGTCTTTGCTTTTTTTCCCATAAGTTGCAGTCATTCGTGGTGCGACTCATTACACAAATCTGTTTGGGGTTTTTTCCTTCCTTTCGCTATAGCTTTGTTGTTCCTTTTCGTATCGTTTCTTCGGACGGCTTGTTTGCCGTTGATTTAGTTCTGTGGGCGGGCGCTGAGATGGCCTGTGGGCGGCTGCGGTTATGTCAGCCCCGTTTTGTGATCGCTCGTCGGTCGGTGTGCATGAATCAGGCGCGATCAGTTTTAATTCAATTATTCAATGATTGTACATTGCTTAACGTCCCGACAGCAACAAGGCTTTCTCAGGACGTGCCTGCACTGCTTGTGAAAAAAAATAAACAGAACATTGAATGTATGTCACCAGCCGGTCAAATACATTAAATAAACCTAACACATGGGGCCTAAATAAAGCTAAGACCATTTAGCAACACATCCAATATCAAGAGCTACAGGCAGTGCAGACAGTAGGGAGAGTTTTAAAAAGGCAAATACAGGTGAATGGACAAAGGGTAGACAGAAACAAATGCCCCAGAATAGAGAGAAAAACCCACCCTGTGGGGCTGACCAGGGTGACCCTGGGAACTAAAAAATACCTAACCCCACCCAAGTCCCCCAGGGCAGACCCGGGTGGGGGAGATATAGGCAAGTCTGTTGTGTGAAAAACATTATGTAGGCTTGATGTGCCTGATGGGTTTTGAGCATTGTCCGTCATTTTTATTTGTCGGACAAAATAATAAATGAAAAAATATTACCTCTGGCTCACCTTGTGTAATACCACTTTATTGACTGTAACACTGTTAATATAAACATTTAGTTTGCGCAGTTGTTTAAATATGCTATAACAAACTTCCCCTAACCAACCATAGTTGGTATCATCAACTTTAAAAGTAGGTGTCTTTAAATCAACTGTCATGCACTCCACATCTGGAAGCTCATCAACATAATCCAAAGTCACACTATATGTAGCATATATTTCCGATGGTGCTGAAAGGCTTATGTAAGTCTGTTTGGGTGATGTTATTAAATCAGTAAAGTGCACAACATTTTTGAAGCAGTGTGAGATATCAATCACTTGTATGATTTGTCCGTCTGTCATTCTTTATTGGACAAACAAATGTATAAATTAATTTACTAACCCATACCCTGTGGGCTGATCTGTCTTTAAAATGATCTTTAGATGTTTAGTTGATTTCAGTTTATTTTTTACATCATCCCGTTCATGTTTATTGGGGATGATGACAGTCTTCAAAGCTGTCACGATCCTTACAGTAAAACAAACAGATAAACTTTAACTGTTCTCGAAAATCTTTCAGTACAGCATTATATTTTTGAGTGAGAATCCATACACTGATGTTTGCATGTCTGCCACTAAAGGCAAGTTCTGCTAAAGTGTTTCTCTTCTTGACAATGTCTTTCTCTGCTGAGCAGTCATCAACAATAAACAAAGTTGGCTATCCTTCAAATTGCTTGTAAAAATATTGTAGGTAGTCATTCAGTTTTTTCTCAGGGTCGACTAAGTAAATGTTGTCGTCATGCCAAATGAATAAACGGTTATGATAAGCTTTATTGTGTTTGATTGTAGGACAGAATATTGAAATATTACAATGTTTTCAAAATGAAGGATGTATCTTGTTTGTAAGAGGCTAAGTACAAATTCTGTTTTCCCACACCCTGTGCCCCCCCCCACCCCCCCTCCCCCTCACTGGCGACCCAAACGCCAGAGCTTGCTTGCTTGACTTGAAAGGGACAAGGACTTCCAACTCTCGTTGATTTCGTCCGGGGGGGGGGGGGGGTGGGCCAGGGGGGTTGGGGGGGGGGGGGAGTTGTCTCGCTGACTGTCTGCCGCTCCGTCGCTCAGCTGGCTGATGTTACTGCCGGGGCCGGGTGGTTGGTGGTGCAGGAGGCAGGTGGTAGGCCGGGGGACCGTCGCCTATCGCCAGGCTGGTGGGTGGTGGGAGGCCAACCACTCCAGAAGATGTTGTAGGAGTGGTGGCGGTGGTGGTGGGGGTGGCCGGGGGAACCGTGGCCGGTTGTAGATGGGTCTGGGGAGGTAGGGTGGTGGTGGCGGCGGCCAGTCGATTCTTGGTCGAGGTGTGGCGCGCTGTCGTGGACGGGGTGGGTGACGGTACTGCGGTGGTAGCCGCATGTGGGGTGGCGGCGTGGGGAGGAGTGGTGGGCGTTGTTGTCGGGCCCGTTTTGGAGGCCGGTTACGCCGTCGCCGGTGTGGTTGCGTGCTGGTTGACTGGCTAGTGGTTGGCTGTGGCGGCTGTTGTGGAGCTTGATCGGTGGTGGTGCCCTTTTCTTCTCTGGTCGGTGCGGTGGTATTGCACTCTTGATGTTTGGTGGTGGTGATGCTGGTCCCTGTCATTTTAGTTGCCGTTTCCGGGGCCACTGCCGTCCCTACAGATGTCTGGTCGGGCGCCGCCTGGCTTTCTTCATCCTTGTAGGTGGTGGCGGCGGTCTGGCTGGCTGACTCCTCCAGGGTTGAAGTGCGGAGGTCATTGATGGCCCCGGTGTGGACCAGCCACCGAGCGGCGAATAATGCCCGGTGGTAGGTGTCCTCCTCGGACGCTACGATGGCAGGCACCGCATCCTGGAGTAGGAGTACTAGGTCGCTGAAGTCAATACTTCGGAGCCGGGTCCCTTCCTCCACAGACGATGCCGGCCGTTCCCGGGTAATGTGTTCCGGGAGAATGACCGGCGGCGGGGAGGGTGAGGTATCGGGCTCCGAGTCCGGCTCCTGCGGCTCTTCAGACTCCGTCTCCTGGGGCGGTGACTGGGGGCGATGATGAGGGGCCTGTGTTGATTTCTCTTCTTCGTCTTGCTGGTCGTAGTATTGGCTCCGTGGAGCCACCCTTCCCTCCATCAACCGTCGTATGTACTCAGGTGATGGAAGCCCGGTAAGGCCAGGTGGGAATGGCGGGTAGGCAAATGGTCTCACGCCCACTTTGCCTTCCGGTGTCCAGCTGGCCTGTGGGTCGAGGTGTGATCGCGCCGGCGGCTGTATCGGTGGAGACAGAGGGGGCCGATAGCTCCTTGTCTCCCTCCGGGCCGTCTGCTGTGGTGTTGCTTCTTTGGGGAGGGTGGAGGAAAATTCCTACCCTACGGCCGACCCTACGGTCTCTCCCCTTCCTCCCCTGCCCCTACTGGCCAGCCAAACGCCAGATTCATTCTCCATAAACAGTTAAACACCACTCGGCTGATCACACACCCCCAGAGCGATCGAAGGGGACGACTACCACCGAGCGCTGGTCGCCGCCCGGTGGATGGTGCACGCCGGGGCTCTCAAAGACCTTCACCCCCCAAAGACCACAAATACGGCCAGCCAAGCCACCACCACCACCACCTACAAGGACAACGAGTGCCAAGTAGCACCAGAGCTAAAGTCAACAGGGACAACAGCCGCCCCAGCGACAGCGACAAAGAAGATAGGAACTACGACCACCACCACCACCAAGAACAGAGGACACCACCAAGAACAGAGGATGCGGGAACACCGCCCCGCCCAAGCAAGACGTAGGCACCGACGCAACCCCCACCCCAACCACAGAAACGAAGAGCACCTCTACAGACCCAGCACCACAAGCGACCAACTCCAATCAGCACCAACCAGCCAACAAACCAGCCGCAGCCCCCCGAAAACGGCACAGGCCACCCAAGCGCTTCCGACACCAGCGCCCGCCACTACTCCCCACGCCGCCACCGCACCTTCGCCTGCCACTGCAACACCGCCACCCACCCCGCCCATTCCAGCAACCGACCCCCCGGCCCAGGATCAACTGGCCGCCACCACCACCACCCAAACCTCCTCAGACCCTACTACAGCCAGCCACGGTTCTACCGGCCACCACCACCACCGCCACCACTTCTACAAGAAATGCTAGAGTGGTTGGCACTTCAACACCTCCCAGCCTGGCGCTAAAAGCAACGGTTCACCGGCCACCACCCGCCTCCTCCACCACCAACCACCCGGCCCCGGCGTTAACATCAGCCGCTGCGCGACGGAGCGACAGACAGACAGCGAGATAACCCCCCCCCCCCTCCCCTGGCCCACTCCCCCTGGACGAAATCAGCGAGAGCTGGAAGTCCCTATCCCTTCCAAATCTTCACCTTCATACACCCCCTCACAGTCCCTCTCCCGCCCTGGCCTTCCCAGTCACCGGCCACCCAAATACCAGATCTCACTGTCCAAAAAGAGGCAGATGTAAATGCGGGAGAGATGGTTAATTTCGCTTTATGACCTAATACCCTAAACTAGCTTGTAGACTGAAACTCTGTTTCTACCGAAGGTGTTGTGGTTTCGCCGAAAGACTTCCTTCATGCGCGTTCAAGCATTTGCACCCGCCGAGAAACGCAGGACAGTCGGGGTGAGGTATTGGCCGTAATTAGCGCCGGAGTGCGAACTGTACCAGTGATTCGGCGGCAGTAGTGTGGGCAGATAACCTTCACTGGGAATAGCCCGAGGGGTGGGGAAATCCCGTCCCGGCCCCGGTAGCTGGACTCACAATCCAGGGGGGAAAACGGATTTGTTCAATAGCATGTCCGTTGAAAGGTCCTGGTAAATCAAAGTGGCACAGTTGGAGTGCGCCTGAGTTGATCAGTGTTCAGGTCGTACTCCATAGGCAATAGATTTCCCTGTCCCCCATAACCCGCCCGTCAGGGCCGTCCATGATCACCTCGGTGCTGTGGACGTTAAACCCGAACTAACCAACCCGAGGGGTGGGGAGGGGGGGGGGCGAGAAGGGAGGGGGTGGGGGGAAGCAAGTGATTCTCTGGGCCAACCCTACTTTATCAAGTCGGAGGAAAGGGGGGGGGGGATCTACATTTTTTTTTTATTGTTAAATATTTATCACTGATCATAACGGGCTTTAGACCCGATAATCCGGCCGAGCGTAAGTGGATCGTACAAGCCACACTGTGACGTGAAACTTCGACACTAATTAACCTATGTACAGTAAGGTCCGTGAACAGTACACTTGCCGAGTTTACTGCAGTTGTTAAAAGACTGTCCGGCAGATTTACAGATGAGCATTAAAAGCCGCATTCAGAGAGTGTGAAGCTAAAATGTTCTTGTAATGTCACGTGTGCGGGCATTTCTATTTCGCCACACAGATCATTCAGACAGTATCTCAATACCTTTTCATTCTGTCCGTTCAACTGCGGGTTCAACGATCACATTAAGTTACGGGTAGTGCCTAATTAACCTAGTGTTTCTTCAGATGCTGAGTTTAAGACGCATAATAATTCAGTATGATCTGTTTATTTTAACCCGATAGATGTTTTCAGTCTGAACATAAAATTAAAAATAGAAAATCTATTGAGTGACCAATCAGAGTCGACTCTTCCGTCAGTTTGGAAACTCTCCGTAAAATTACCGTGTCGATGAAGCCAAACATATTGCTTGGTAAAAGTAATTTGAAAAAAGTAATTTGTGTTTAAGTCATACAAGATACAAATTTTAATGACAATCATGAAAAAAGTTCGAATCAACCGTAACAGGTGGTATTTCTTTTCAACCTTTTGTTGAACCGTGCAGACCGGAGGACAAGTTGAAGTTCGCAGAGACAAAAGCAGAAACAGTGGATATAGGCCAAGAAAAATAAATATCGCTGAGTCGTCTACATTCAGTTCGCGTTATGATTTTTACAATCGCTGTTTTATAGCGCCCACCGTAAAAATCGGTGATACCGACAAAACTGACAAATGGGCCTTGGAAAATTAAAAGGGGGAGGGGGGAGGCTGGTGGGGAGGGATGGGGCGGGGGGTGGGGGGGGGGCAGGTACTGGAAAATATGCTTTCCTTCAAACCCCAGAAAATCAAGTAACATCTTGAATTCAATGTAATCCAATTCCGGTAATATAGTTTATTTAGTTTCGGCGTCACTCAGTGCCTCCGATCGGTATTTCTCAATTCTAACAAGCATCATCAACCGGCCACTACTCAGTTTCAAACCCGGTTTAAATCCGAAAATGACAAGTTAATGCGAACACTGTATATTCCTAAGTGATCTGTATAATCACCCCTCGTATGCCTTTTCCGGGCGCTACAAGAAAGTCAGGCAATATTTGCGCGGAGTGTGGCCGTAGAAGGGTTGAGGGCACTTTAATAAATCCTTAGTATAATAGAAAACAAAATACAGAGTTAAAATATCGCTGTGTCGTCTACATTCAGTTCGAGCTGTGGGATGTCTGTTGCTAGTCTGCATGAATCAACGTAAAAATGCATTGCCAAAAGGGTTGCTTCAAAAATACGAACTCAGAAAAGTTTCAATTAAATATTTGAGCACAGAAACGGTCCAGATATGTTCTCTTTGAATGTCAACTGATTATCATGGTCCACTCATAGCGTAATGTCGTCCATTAAATAGCATCCGGGATGAAACATCATGGGACGAAATGTGATTGGGACGAACGGTGTGGGCGAATGCGCGTAGGATGAAGATAGGCATAGATCAAGAGGCTCAAAGAACAATGCCCTTCGAAGCTTTCTAACGCTAAATAAACAACTTTTACGGCACCTACAACCTCAAATATATGAATATTATTACTTTAAGTACTCAATAATATGTGTTTATGTGGTAATTTTGGTTCAGGAGAGGTTATTCCGACTGGTTTCGGACAGCGCGATCGTGTACCAAGGGAAGTAATGGACGTGTCAACGGTTGTGGAAAACGGCTTACTAGTACAACTAAATCAACTTTAATGTAAACCAAACTTCTAACACACGATTATTTTGAGTTTAGGTACGCAATAATAGTTATAGATATGGTTATTTTAGCTTAGGACAGGTTATTCCGGGTTATTCCGGGTTTTAGTAGGACCCTTGGAAGTTTGCACGAAAAAAAGTAAAATAATAGCGTGTGTTTGTACTTTGCGCAAAACATGACATGCTATTCAATCAGAGTATGAATACCAACATATCTTGTTGGTGAAATGTCTTGAACAATCAAAAAATGTAAAGGCCAAACTTTGCATGTTCGCGGTATGACCTTCTATGGAACTAACACACTTTTAACTTGGCCGAACTTGAACGATTCGTGTTTTTATTTCGCGTGATAAATAGTCCAGTAGTAGTCATGCAGTCACAAAGATTAGAATAAGTCTTTTTCACAGGAAGGCATGTGGTTATAGATCATCAATTTCCTCACGAAATCCAGACCATAGATAACTGCCAAGGGTGTAAAATGCAGAGAAAAACATCCCAAAAAAGAAAAAGCAGTTACGACACAATTTATTACTTATTCGTCTTAAAAGCCCCTTTTTTTCTCACCCGAAGGAAACAATTATCCATTGACCAAAGTCACCTTTTGTCCAGCGCTGTGATTCCCCTTGGTTTGAGTACTGACAATTCTGCCAGCGCTAGCCTCACCTATCTGGTTTGTGAGCACCTTTTGTTTGCTTTGATTTAAAAAAAAAATCGAGGAATGAAAACAAATAAGTTATTGGTAGCCTTGATTTGCTACACATATCCATTTTGGCCTTTGAGAGATCAAATTCAATATTGTACCCCTCAGGCCTTTGAGGTGCAATAGTTAATTTGACCTCGCTCAAGCCTACAACTGTACAAGGGTCTGTATAAGGCTTGGGAAGTTCCCCGCATTGCCTAGCAGCGTCCGCACGTCATCCGCCATGTTAGGAGGATAGAATAGACCAGATAGCGAAGTAGTGTTTCAACACGTTTTTCTTCATGTTTCTTCTTCTTCTTTGGAAATGAACATAAACAGATTCTGGTTAGCGGTTTTCTATGGTGATGGCAAGACTTGCTGTTATTGCCTAAAGCATGTCAGGACTTTTCTGACATTGTCCTGAAAGCGATTTTCCTATGAGGGCCATAGTCACGAATCCTCTCAAGATGCCTGCCATGACTAGTGTGTTGACGTCGGCTTCCCAAGCCCTATAGTAAACCCATGCTACCAAAAACTTGCCAAATTGTTCAGTTTTTATGTATGTACTTTAGGATCAATGATACTAACTACATGTAGTGTAATATGCAGTTTGTTGGATCTGCTTTTCTTGAGGGGGGAAAATGTCATCATACATGCGAAGGGAAATTGAGTTTATATTCTGGGCCAGTGGTTGACCGTCCAGATGTCTGTCCTGCGTCCGCTGTTGCTCATCCTGGGTCCGCCGTCACCCATGTTAAACCTTCATGATGGCATTTTCTTGGACACTTTTTAAGTTACAGTCTTCAAACTTGGCTCAAGGATACTTTGTGGCAAGACCTTTCTAAACATACCAATTTCAGTGCGCGCTCTCAAAGGTTAAGGACACAGGAGATCAGGAAATATAAGGTTTTAAGAAAAAACCCATATTTTTCTCAAAGACTGTTCACAACTTCAAACCCAAACTTGGTATAAAGATACCTATGCATACTTATTTGTATGACCCCTCAGAAAGGTCAAGGGTCATATGAGATCAGGAAATAGGTGAAAAATAGCCATAGTTTGACGAAAGATGTTTTTTCTCAAATACTATTCACAACTTCAGACCCAAGCTTGGTATAGAGATACCCGACGGTAAGGCATTCCTATGCATGCTAATTTAGATGACCCCTAGGAAAGGTCAAGGGTGACAAGAAATTGGAACTTCAGACCCTAACTTGGTACAGAGGTACCTTCCTATGCATGCTAATTAAGATGACCCCTCAGAAAGGTCAAGGGTCAACAGAAATTGACGCATGATATGACTTAAAATTATTTTGTTTCAGTTTTTATCAGCATTTTTGCAAAACTTTTCAACCAAATTTGGAAGAAAGCTGATGACAATGGTCAAGGGAGGTTGACAAAAGTGTGAAAAATGAATACATTTGGAGAAAACGTGGATTTTGTAGGTACATTAAGGTCTTTACTTATGTTAGAACAGTGCCTTATTTCAGTGACCTGTCAGAAAGGTAAAGGTCAGATTAATTATGTGGATTGGCTGTGTATGTGAACCTTAAGGGCTTTGATTTACCACTCTTGTTTCAGATTGTGTTGATCTTCAGGCTCACATTCGCCAACTTAACTTCTTGTAGCAATGGCATGCTTGCCTTTGGTAAAAAGTAATTTCACAGTAGCGTCAACGTTGTTAGCAAAAAGATTATGGACTTCAAGTGTACCAGTGTGCCACAGCCTTCGTTCACTCAGACATTTGACCACGGTCAGTCGCAATGGCACTTTAGTGCATGTAGATGACAGAACTTTCATGTTGCAAATTGCGGGTCATCAACATTTATATGGGAGATACCACAGTGAGTCACAAGCGAAACCTTTGGCCAGCATTCCACAGATTGATCTGGATCAGGATAATGCAGCTGTGCCAGAGGAGGAAAACACAGTCGATACCAGTGAAGTTCTTCAAAACCTGAGTCCTGAGGAAGAGAAGAAGCTCAAACTGATCAAACTAGAGTTTGATGTTCACAAGGAGATGAATAGACAGGTAAGGTCACATGAAATTATATGTGTGGTTATCTATGATTTATGTGTGGTTGTCTATGATTTTAACCCTTTGCATATATAAGTAGCAGTTTTAGTCATGATGATTCCTACAGGAATCATGACAAACTGCTACTGACATGCAAAGGGTTAACAAAGACACATTTGATGCAAGGATGCATTTTGTGCATATGCACACAATGCACACTTTGTGTTGTTCAAATAACAGACCAGCAACTTTACAGGCTTTCTGTTAACGGAAAATTCTCTTTATCTGATGGACACATTTTTACAGGGATGGTAAAAAATAGAAGGTTGGCTGTCTGTCACCGGGACGGACAAATCTTGAGAAAAAAGAAGCCACTTGTGAATATTTTACACTGCTGCGATTCTGGGACGGTAACACGCACCTCCCTCGCGCTGGGATCATATGGCATTGAGGCGCGTCCCCTGGGTGGTGGATAGGGGGTCCCTCGCGAGAGGGGTGCACCGAGTGAAATAAGGTGCCGTGAACCAACATGGTCTAAGGGAAGGTGACCCCGACAGAAAACCCCTGGTCGTCCTAGTAAGGGGGTTGGGCGTGGGGGTAGCTTCCCCACCCTGCAAATAAGGAAATCGCTACAAAAACGCCGACGAAAAGACAAACAGCAATTTCTTTCCTGGAGGAGGAAGGTTCTTCTACCAGAAGATTTATGACGTCCTGTGGTGAAAGCCGGAAGTCTTCGGAAGCCACAGGACCGAGCCGCCTCTCTCTATCCAGGGACACAACCATCGGCACATGGAATGTCAAGACCATGTACCAGAGCAGCAAGGCCGCCCAGATAGCAGCGGAAATGCAAAAGTACAACCTTTCCCTGCTAGGTATCAGTGAAGCCAGATGGACGCAGTCTGGCCAGAAAAGGCTGTTAAGTGGGGAGATGATTCTTTACGCAGGTCATGAAGAGGAGAACGCCCCCCATACAGAAGAAGTAGCATTCATGCTGTCACCAGTGGCACAGAGAGCGCTGATGGGCTGGGAACCTCTTGGGCCAAAAATTATCACAGCAGCCTTTAGAACCAAGAAAAAGATCAAGCTGAATGTCTTCCAGTGTTATGCGCCCACTAATGACAGTGATGAGGAAGAGAAACAAGAGTTTTACGACCGACGGCATTTTTGAAGAATGGCAAAGCAGCAGGGCCAGATGGCATCCCAGCGGAGTCTCTGAAAGCAGACCTAGAGACAACAGTAGAGATGCTGTACCCACTGTTTGAAAAGATCTGGGAAGAGGAGGTGATGCCGGCTGACTGGAAGGAGGGGTACCTAATCAAGCTTCCCAAGAAAGGCGACCTCAGCAAGTGTTCCAACTACAGAGGAATCACCTTGCTGTCAGTACCAGGAAAGGTCTTCAACAGGATCATCCTGGAGAGAATGAAGAGCTCCGTTGACCCCCAGCTGAGAGACCAGCAAGCAGGATTCAGGAAGAACCGATCATGTACAGACCAGATCGCCACTCTCCGCATCATCGTGGAACAGTCTCTGGAGTGAGCTCCCCGCTGTACGTCAACTTTGTGGATTATGAGAAAGCATTTGACAGCGTGGACCGAGAGACTCTGTGGAAACTCCTACGACACTACGGTGTACCCACAAAGCTCGTCCGCCTGATCAAGAGCAGCTATGATGGCATGACATGTCGCGTGATCCACGAAGGGCAGTTCACCAGAGAGCTCGAGGTCAGAACTGGTGTCAGGCAGGGGTGTCTGCTGTCTCCGTTCCTCTTCCTACTGGCCATAGACTGGGTCATGAAGATGACCACAGAGCACAGACGAAGTGGAATACAGTGGACACTGTGGACACAGCTTGACGACCTCGATTTTGCAGACGACTTGGCATTACTGTCCCACACTCATCAACAAATGCAGGACAAGACCACGAGGCTTGCTGACATCTCGTCCCAAGTGGGCCTCACCATTCACAAACAGAAAACAAAGACAATGAGGCTGAACGCAACCAGGGAAGAACCAGTCTTGCTTGCTGGCACCCCGTTGGAGGAGGTGGAGTCCTTCACCTATCTCGGGAGCATCATAGACAAAAAAGGCGGCACTGATGCAGATGTCAGAGCATGAATCGGTAAAGCCAGAGCAGCCTTTCTCCAGTTGAAAAAAGTGTGGAGTTCCAGAGAGCTGTCACAACACACCAAAGTCCGGATTTTCAACTCCAATGTAAAAGCAGTTCTCCTATATGGAGCAGAGACATGGAGATTGACAAAAACCACAGTCAACAGAGTACAGACCTTCATGAACAGTTGCCTTAGAAGAATTTTGAAAATCCACTGGCCAGAGAAGATCAGCAACGTCAGACTCTGGGAGAGAACAGAGCAGATAACAGCAGAGAATGAAATTGGGCGAAGAAGATGGGGATGGATCGGTCACAGTCTGAGAAAGCCAGCTTCCAGTATCACTAGGCAGGCATTGTCATGGAACCCCCAGGGAAAGAGGAAAAGAGGTAGGCCGAGAAACTCCTGGCGTCGAGACCTCCAAGCAGACATCAAGAGACTGGGAACCACCTGGAGTAGAATCGAAGGAGAAGCACAGGACAGAAGTTGCTGGAGGTCTCTCGTCGACGGCCTATACCCGGGTAGGGGTGACAGGCGTAAGTAAAGTAAGTATAGACTGGGTCATGAAAAGGACCACAGAGCTCAGACGGAGTGGAATACAGTGGACACTGTGGACAGAGCTTGACGACCTCGATTTTGCGGACTTACTTACGCCTGTCACCCCTCCCAGGGTATAGGCCGTCGACAAGAGACCTCCAGCGACTCCTGTCCTGTGCTTCTCCTTCGATTTTACTCCAGGTGGTTCACAGTCTCTTGATGTCTGCTTGGAGGTCTTGACGCCAGGTGTTTCTCGGCCTGCCTCTTTTTCTCTTTCCCTGGGGGTTCCATGACAATGCCTGCCTAGTGATACTGGAAGCTGGCTTTCTCAGACTGTGACCAATCCATCCCCATCTTCTTCGCTCAATTTCATTCTCTGCTGTTATCTGCTCTGTTCTTTCCCAGAGTCTGACGTTGCTGATCTTCTCTGGCCAGTGGATTTTCAAAATTCATCTAAGGCAACTGTTTATGAAGATCTGTACTCTGTTGAATGTGGTTTTTGTCAATCTCCATGTCTCTGCTCCATATATGAGAACTGCTTTTACGTTGGAGTTGAAAATCCGGACTTGGGTGTGTTGTGACAGCTCTCTGGAACTCCACACTTTTTTCAACTGGAGAAAGGCTGCTCTGGCTTTATCGATTCGTGCTTTGACATCTGCATCAGTGCCGCCTTTTTTGTCTATGGTGCTCCCGAGATAGGTGAAGGACTCCACCTCCTCCAACGGGGTGCCAGCAAGCAAGACTGGTTCTTCCTTGGTTGTGTTCAGCCTCATTGTCTTTGATTTCTGTTTGTGGATGGTGAGGCCCCCTTGGGACGAGATGTCAGCAAGCCTCGTGGTCTTGTCCTGCATTCGTTGATGAGTGTGTGACAGTAAAGCCAAGTCATCTGCAAAATAGAGGTCGTCAAGCTGTGTCCACAGTGTCCACTGTATTCCACTTCATCTGTGCTCTGTGGTCCTCTTCATGACCCAGTCTATGGCAAGTAGGAAGAGGAACGGAGACAGCAAACACCCCTGCCTGACACAAGTTCTGACCTGGAGCTCCCTGGTGAACTGCCTTCGTGGATCACACGACATGTCATGCCATCGTAGCTGCTCTTGATCAGGCGGACGAGCTTTGTGGGTACACTGTGGTGTCGTAGGAGTTTCCACAGAGTCTCTCGGTCCACGCTGTCAAATGCTTCCTCGTAATCCACAAAGCTGACGTACAGCGGGGAGCTCCACTCCAGAGACTGTTCCACGATGATGCGGAGAGTGGCGATCTGGTCTGTACATGATCGGTTTTTCCTGAATCCTGCTTGCTGGTCTTTCAGCTGGTCGATAACGGAGCTCTTCATTCTCTCCAGGATGATCCTGTTGAAGACCTTTCCTGGTACTGACAGCAAGGTGATTCCTCTGTAGTTGGAACACTTGCTGAGGTTGCCTTTCTTGGGAAGCTTGGTTAGGTACCCCTCCTTCCAGTCAGCTAGCATCACCTCCTCTTCCCAGATCTTTCCAGACAGTGGGTACAGCAGCTCTACTGTTGTCTCTAGGTCTGCTTTCAAAGACTCCACTGGGATGCCATCTGGCCCTGCTGCTTTGCCGTTCTTCAAAAATGCCACTGCTCTTCTGATCTCTTCCCAGCTGGGTCTGTCACAGCTGATGGGTAGGTCGGTCTCTGCTGGCTGGATGTCTGGGGGGTCGGGTGGGCTGGGTCTGTTCAGTAACTCTTCAAAATACTCGGCCCATCTGTCGAGTTGGTCTGCTCTGTTTGCAATAGGCTTGCTTTCTTTGTCTTTTACTGGTCTTTCTGTATGGCCATACTTGTCCGACCCCACCCGGGTCTGCCCTGGGGGACTTGGGTGGGGTTAGGTATTTTTTAGTTCCCAGGGTCACCCTGGTCAGCCCCACAGGGTGGGGTTTTCTCTCTATTCTGGGGCATGTGTTTCTGTCTACCCGAGGTCCATTCACCTGTATTTGCCTTTTTTAAACTCTTCCTACTGTCTGCACTGCCTGTAGCTCTTGATATTGGATGTGTGTTGCTAAATGGTCTTAGCTTTATTTAGGCCCCATGTGTTAGGTTTATTTAATGTGTTTGACCGGCTGGCGACATACATTCAATGTTCTGTTTAGTTGGTTGTTTTTTTTCACAAGCAGTGCAGGCACGTCCTGAGAAAGCCTTGTTGCTGTCGGGACGTTAAGCAATGTACAATCAATCAATCAACCATACTTGTCCGACAATCTTCTGGTAATGTCGTAGAGCTGTTTCATGTTGCCGCTGCCTTTTCTGCCTCTGCTGCCAGGCTGTCTGTGTAGGCCTTCTTGTCTGCGCTGATACTCCTCTTCACCTCGCGGTTGGCTTCTGAGTATTCCTCCTGTGCACTTGCTTTGGCTGCTCTTGTGCGACTGTTGTTGACAACTGCTTTCTTCTGCTTCCTCACTTCTATCTTCTTCAAGGTCTGTGCGGACAGCCAGTCCTTGTGATGGTGTTTCCTGAACCCTACAGTGTCTTTGCAGGTTGAGTTCAACGCCTCTCTAACTGCCCTCCACTGCTGCTCTGTGGTGATCGCCACCTCTTCATTTACTAGCTCCTGTAGCGCTTGAAACCGGTTGGACAGCACCAGTTTGAACTCTTCTCTAACTCCAGTCTCTCTCAGTAGGCCTACATTATAGCACTGTCTTCTTGTTGTCTCTGTGCGGCTTTTCTTTAACTCGAGCTTTATTTTTAAGGTAAGCAGATGGTGGTCTGAGGCGACATCTGCTCCCCTTCTCACTTGAACATCTTGAAGGGATCTTCTAAATTTCTTGCTAATGCAGATATGGTCTGTTTGGTTCTCTATAGTATGGTCAGGTGAGACCCAAGTTGCTTTGTGTATTTTTCTGTGTGGGAAGATGCTGCCTCCAATGACAAGTCTGTTTAGAGCACAAAAGTCTACGAACCTCTCCCCATTCTCACTCATCTCCCCTAGTCCCTGTCTCCCCATCACCTCTTCGTATCCGGTGTTGTCCTTACCTATTTTGGCATTAAAATCACCCATGACTATGGTGATGTCTCGCTCCGCACATTTGTCCACAGCACTCTGGAGTCGGTCGTAGAACTCTTGTTTCTCTTCCTCGTCACTGTCATTAGTGGGCGCATAACACTGGATGACGTTCAGCTTGATCTTTTTCTTGGGTCTAAAAGCTGCTGTGATAATTCTTGGCCCAAGAGGTTCCCAGCCCATCAGCGCTCTCTGTTCCACTGGTGACAGCATGAATGCTACTCCATCTGTATGGGGGGCATTCTCCTCTTCATGACCTGGATACAGAATCATCTCCCCACTTAACAGCCTTTTCTGGCCAGACTGCGTCCATCTGGCTTCACTGATACCTAGCAGGGAAAGGTTGTACTTTTGCATTTCCGCTGCTATCTGGGCGGCCTTGCCGCTCTGGTACATGGTCTTGACATTCCATGTGCCCATGGTTGTGTCCCTGGATAGAGAGAGGCGGCTCGGTCCTGTGGCTTCCGAAGACTTCCGGCTTTCACCACAGGACGTCATAAATCTTCTGGTAGAAGAACCTTCCTCCTCCAGGAAAGAAATTGCTGTTTGTCTTTTCGTCGGCGTTTTTGTAGCTATTTCCTTATTTACAGGGTGGGGAAGCTACCCCCACACCAAACCCCCTTTCTAGGAGGACCAGGGGTTTTCTGTTGGGGTCACCTTCCCTTAGACCATGTTGGTTCACGGCACCTTATTTCATTCGGTGCACCCCTCTCACGAGGGACCCCCTATCCACCACCCAGGGGACGCGCCTCAACACCGTATGGTCCCAGCGCGAGGGATTTTGCAGACAACTTGGTTTTACTGTCCCACACTCATCAACAAATGCAGGACAAGACCACGAGGCTTGCTGACATCTCGTCCCAAGTGGGCCTCACCATCCACAAATAGAAAACAAAGACAATGAGGCTGAATGCAACCAGGGAAGAACCAGTCTTGTTTGCTGGCACCCTGTTGGAGGAGGTGGAGTCCTTCACCTATCTCGGGAGTATCATAGACAAAAAAGGTGGCACTGTTGCAGATGTCAGAGCATGAATCGGTAAAGCCAGAGCAGCCTCTCTCCAGTTGAAAAAAGTGTGGAGTTCCAGAGAGCTGTCACAACACACCAAAGTCCGTATTTTCAACTCCAACGTAAAAGTAGTTCTCCTATATGGAGCAGAGACTTGGAGATTGACAAAAACCACAGTGAACAGAGTACAGATCTTCATAAACTGATGCCTTAGAAGAATTTTGAAAACCACTGGCCAGAGAAGAACAGCAATGTCAGACTCTGGGAGAGAACAGAGCAGATAACAGCAGAGAATGAAATTGGTCGAAGAAAATGGGGATGGATTGGTCACAGTCTGAGAAAGCCAGCTTCCAGTATCACTAGGCAATCATTGTCATGGAACCCCCAGGGAAAGAGGAAAAGAGGCAGGCCGAGAAACACCTGGCGTCGAGACCTCCAAGCAGACATCAAGAGACTGGGAACCACCTGGAGTAAAATTGAAGGAGAAGCACAGGACAGGAGTCGCTGGAGGCCTCTCGTCGACGGCCTATACCCTGGGAGGGGTGACAGGCGTAAGTAAGTAAGTAACACGCACCTCACCTCACCGTGCTTCCTATGCTCTTGGTGTACGAGGTACACCTACAGCCTTGCGTTCAGTGCACGGTCATGTTTAAACTAAGCAATGGACTGTAAAGGGCCTGGGACAGATTTTTTGGGTCAAACTGTCCATTCTGATGATGAATAATTTTAAATCCTAAGGGAAAGCCTGACATGTACATATATTTTGTAAAGATAATTTTTATGCCCACGCTATGTAAACATTACATTTTATTGTTACGATTGCTATTACTTGCGCCATCTGTGTACTGAGCATTCTGTCGTACGTTATAAGATTGGTATTACATGTAATTCATAGTGTTTGTATGTATATTATATATTTTTCATCATCATTTCTGCATGATTACTACTGTCTCCTTGATACATGTATGTCTATGTGTGATCTTTTGTAGCATGTTAACCCCTGTGTATGTACTGGCTATTTCTATAATTAACTTATTCAACACTTTTATTCTGTTGTATGTCCTCAGGTTCCAGAAGAAATGACTAATGAGAATTGGCTTCATGCATTCTCATTGGGAAAGTCACAGCGCCTTAAATACTACAGGTATCTCCATATAAAGGAGCAGTTTCAGAAAAAGAAGAAACAAAAAAAAAAGAAGCAGGAGTTAGCACAGGCTGCAGAACAACAGCAACAACAGATGCAGGAGTCCACAAAAGAATATGAAGAGGATCATAAGAAAGTTGCAAAGAACACCTTTTCATTACGAATCCGTGATACTACAATAAATGTGGTGTGTTGATTGTAGATTATTTATTTATTTATTTACTTATTTATTTATCTGTCTATATTAATTTATTTACGCTTGTTCAGATTTTAGTTTATGGCTGTCACAGTCCAACTTCAAGTTTTAGCTGTAGACGATTTGTACCAGATTGTCTGCTGTGAATTTTTGAGACAATCTATATGGGAGTTATCTCAATTTAAGAAGAAGCAATTATAAGGTCAGCCTGTTAGCAGGAGGACAACATTTAGGCGTCCCTTTAAAACCCTTTTCTTCCTGATACATCCATTGATTGAAATAAATTTGATTATGATAGTTCAAGGGTGGTGCCAGAATAGCTTGGCACCTAAGGTGCCAAGCTATTCTGGCACCACCCTTGAATTAAAACGGTTGAGCTAGCTCCTAATTTGTACTAAAATGGTTGAGCTAGCTCCTAAGCTGTACTAAAATGGTTGAGCTAGCTCCTAATCTGTACTAAAATGGCTGAGCTAGCTCCTAATCTGCAGTGTAGCTCTCTTAGGACAATAAGCACTTTTTAAATTTAAAAAAAAAAGTCAGCCTCAGGATGAAATGGGTTAATCACACTGTGATACATTTGATTTTGTTTTGCTATCTGCTGTATAGGTGGGCAACAGTCGACTTGCTCGAGCCATGCTGTTTGGTCAGCCTCTGGTTTTTGACATGGGTTATGAACAGTTCATGCGTCCGCAAGACTGCCAGAACCTGGTGTACCAACTGTGTGTGTGCTACTCCATAAACCGCTCCCACATGGACCCTTTCCACCTTATATTTACCTCCCTTGACCCATCAGGCATGATACTGTCAAAATTGAAGCATCAGCACCTTTGTGGTCAGAACTTCTTGGGCACAATGACGGACAAGAGTTACCTGGAGTTGTATCCCCGCAAGAACCTTGTGTACCTTACACCACATGCAAAAGATGAACTTCAGCAGGTGAACTATGACGATGTGTACATTGTGGGTGGTTTTGTGGACAAGGTCTACGAGAAACCTGTTTCACTCGCACGGGCTAAAGAGCAAGGGATCCGCACTGCCAAGTTTCCACTCGATAAATATCTCTTGTAAGTTTCACCAATTTTTTTATGATGCGCTTTATGGTATCTGTGTACAGTCTGGCAGAACAGTTTTTTTTTTCATGTTGATTTTTTTAAAATGTGGATTGCGAACAATTGTGTTGCAACAAAGTATGCTCCCTGGAGGAAAGGGGATACACTGTAGTCTGCAAATGGCCTGATTTTAACCCATTTGGCCCCAGTTTCAGCAGGAAATGGATCACCCATGATAATTCAAGGGTAGTGCATGATTAGCTTAGCGCTCGATGGTGCCAAGCTAATCTGGCTTGCTTACTTGCTTAATTCCTTGGATTCCCCGTGGAACAAAGGACCTCTGCAACAGACCTCCAGTGCACTCGATTCTGGGCAGCCTTTTCAATTCACCCCGCGACAGGTTGCAGCTCTTCATTTCCTCTTCACAGGATCGTCTCCAGGTGGTCTTAGGGCGACCGACCCGTCTCTTTTCTTGGGGGTTCCACTGCAAAGCTTGCCAGGTGATGTCCTGTGGGGGTTTCCGCAGGGTGTGTCCTATCCATCGCCATTACCGCCTGGCAATCTGCTGGTCGATGGGATCTTGGTTTGTCCGCTGCCACAAATCGGTATTCTTTATTTTGTCTGTCCACCTGATCTTCAGTATGTTGCGAAAGCAGCCGTTGACGAATACTTGGAGCTTGTTGATTAGGGTGTTGGTGACTCTCCAGGTCTCTGAGCGGTAGAGGAGGACAGACTTAACATTGCCATTAAAAATTCATAGCTTGTTGTGGACAGACAGAGATGTTGACCTCCAGACTGGTCTCAGGGTAGTGAAGGCGTATCTCGCTTTCTCGATTCTGGCTTTGATGTCCTCGTCAGAACCACCTGTTGCTGATACAATGCTGCCCAGGTAAGTGAAAGAGGTAACTTCTTTCAGCTCGCTGTATCCAAGGGTGATTAGCTTCTGCTGCTTCTTGAACAGGGTCATGGTTTCTGTCTTTTCCAGGTTGATTTGCAGTCCAGTCTTGGATGCTTCTTGGGCCAGGTTATCTGTTTTCTATTGCATATGTTGGTATTTCTGGGACATCAGGCACAAGTCGTCCGCAAAGTCCAGGTCCTCAAGGAACTGATTCAAGGACCACTGCCCCACTGGATTCCGGTTTTTCCTGCTTTAGTTGCCTGTCTCATCACCCAGTGGACCACTAACAGGAAGATCCTTGGGGAGAGCATGCATCCTTGTCGGACTCCTGTTTTCACCTCAAAGTCTTCTGTCAGTTTGCCATTGTGGATAACTTGGCAGGTGGTGCCTTCATAAAGTTGCTGGATCAGGGTAGTGAAGCTTTGGGGGATTCCATAGTGATGGAGGAGCTGTCCACACTGTCGAACGCTTGGCGAAAGTCGATGAAGTTGAGGTACAGCGTCGACTACCACTCCAAGGATTGTTCGATGATAATTCGGAGCGTTGCTATTTGATCTGTACACGACTTGTCTTTCCTGAAGCCAGCTTGTTCTGGTCTAAGTTTTTCGTCCACTGCATCTTTCAGCCGGTCGAGGATAATGCGGGTCAGTACTTTGCTAGGTACTGACAGTAGCATGGTGCCGCGCCAGTTCTTGCAGGATCCTAGGTCTCCTTTCCTGGGAAGTTTTACCAGATGTCCCTTTTTCCACTCTGCTGGTACTCTTCCTTCCCTCCAGACCTTCTGCAGTAGAGGCAGCAGCATGTTGACTGTGACTGAAAGGTCTACCTTGAGCGCCTCTGGAGGAATTCCATCTGGGCCGGCTGCTTTCCCATTTTTCAGGGTCTTCAAGGCTTTTAGGATTTCTGCTTTCGTGGGAGGGTTGGTGTTGACTTTGAGCGGTGAGTTTGCAGGGGGGATGTCCGATCTCACTGACGGTGGGGGTTGATTTAAAAGTTCCCCAAAGTGTTCAGCCCATCGTTGTCTCTGGTCTTGCTCTTTGCTGATGGGGTTTCCTTCTTTGTCTTTAACCGGTTTGTCCACGTTCGTCTTTTTGGTTAAGAGGGTCCATGTGACCTTGTACAGAGTGCTGAGGTCCCTCTTTTCTGATGCCTGCTCCGCCTCTGTCGCTAGAGCGTCATAAAAGAGCCTCTTGTCTTTCCTGGCACTTTTCTTAACTTTCTTGTTTATTTGGGTAAATTCATCTCAAAGAATTTTCTTTTCCACTTCATTCTTGTTGCTGTTGATCAGTTGCTTGATTTCTCTTCTTTTCTTTATCATCTGCCATGTGTCACTGGAGAGCCATTCCTTGGTTGTCCATTCTCTTTTGCCCAGCACTTCTTGGCATGTGCCTGTCAGTGTGTTTCTTAAGGAACTCCAGTGTTTTTCCAGGGATGTTTCTTCGGTCACCAAGTTCAAGGCTTCAAATCTATTCTTCAGGGAGGTTGAAAATGTGTCTCTGTAGTCTTTCTCCTTCAGCCGCTGGGTGTTAAATTTTATGTGAGGTCAATTGGCTATGTCTCTAAAAACTCGTAGCTTGGACTTTGATGGTTCCAATCACCAAGTGGTGGTCCGAGCCTATGTCTGCCCCTCGTTGGGATCTTGTGTCTTGCAGGCTTCGTCTCCATTTCCTAGAGATAGTTATGTAGTCTATCTGGTTTTTGGTGTTGCCGTCTGGTGAGATCCAGGTTTCTTTGTGGATGTCTTTGTGCTGGAATACACTGCCGCCAATGACCAGGTCATTAAAAGCGCAAAAGTCTGTGAAAAGCTCACCATTTTCATTCATTGTTCCAAGGGCCTGGGTTCCCATAGTCAATTCTTTTCCAAGGTTGTCTTTCCCTATCTTGGCACTCAGGTCACCCATCAGTATCTTGGTGTCTCTCTTGGGTAACTTGTTAACTACCGTCTGGAGAGAATTGTAGAAATTTTCTTTTGCCTCTTCATCTGCATCGTTAGTAGGCGAGTAGCATTGGATGAATGTAACTTTTCTCTCCTTGGAATTGAATCTTGCTGTCATGATTCTAGAGGAGACTGGCTGCCATTCCATAAGGGCTCTGGTTGCTACTGGGGACATCATGATGGCAACTCCTTCTGTGTGGTCATGGTTCTCGTCTGCATGTCCCGAGTAGAGGATTTTCTCTCCGCTGGCAAGTGTTGTCATGCCAAATCCATTCCATCTGCTCTCAGAAATTCCTAGTATTTGGATGTTGTATCTTTTCATCTCGCTAGCCACTTGGGCTGCTTATCCAGTTTCATACATGGTTCATACGTTCCAAGTTCCGATCTTTGTTGTTGCTTTTATCATCAGGAGATTCGTCGGCTGGTTGGCTTCCGTGAGGCTTTGACCAACCCGCGTCATCTGTCCTCCTGTAGAGGCATCTCCCTGATTCAAGCGCTGGTTGGATTCTTCTGTTGCTTTGGTTTCTGTAGCTTGAGGGTTTTTACAGGGTGGGGTTGCTGGCCCCACGCCCAACCCTCCTCCTTTCTCACCCTGGCTTGGGGCTGGCCATGGCGGAGTTAGCTAATCTGGCACTACCCTTGAATTATCTTGGACGATCCATTTCCTGCAACTGGGACATAGTTGTTAGGTGACACCTGCAAAGTTTGGAATATGTGACCATGGGTTAAAGCTTGTGGAGCGAGGTGGAAGCAGAGCCTGTTTTGAGCGACAACCCTTATAAGAGATCATCTGTCATAGCCACCTAAATGATGGTCTTATTGACAGGCGACTATTTTACCCTTCAAGACTTCTCTTGAGAGTATACCTGTCCTCAAGACCACTCTTTTATAGTTTACAGGTTCTACTGTATTTGGGGCAGTATTTTGATGCCGCTCTTTCTTGAGAGAATTATGGGTGACAGTGCAAAAAATTTAAATGACTGAAAATGGGTCCTCAGACTAACAATTCCGCATAATCCATAGCCAGCAACTGAGCAAGAGACCATAACTGATGTAACCAAGGCTGATCCATGCCAGCAAGAGACTTAACCCATTTAGTCCTGAGTCCCTACAGCAGGAGATGGATTGACCATGATAATTCAAGAGTAGTGCCAGAATCTGACACTACCCTTGAATTATCATGGTCAATCAATCTCCTGCAACTGGTACATAGTCATTAGTCACCACCTTCAAAAATTTGAGAAATGGGACCTTGGGGCTAAATTTTCATGAGCCTTGGCGCATGCAGAGGCTAATGAGAATTTATTCCTCTTGCAGAATGGGACAGGCTAGTTTGATTGAAAGGCTGTTCTGTCTGAACCAAAAAGCTGAATTTCCGATGTTTTGTCTACCGTATTTTTAATACGGTAGACTTTGAAATGGGTTTGGTTGGAGCGCATTCCGGAGCATGCACATGACGTTTTTGACGTGCGGGGCAGAAATTCTGGCAAAGAAGTAACAAGATAAAAATGACATCATGTCATCAAACCTTGCTAGAGAACATCTTTTTGGCGTACGTGTGTGTGTATGTGACAGCGACTAGAGCCCACGTTTGAGAACGGACAAGCTTGAAATTTTAGGATATTGTCCCTAAAAGAATAATCTTGAGACCTGTTTTTTGATATTTTGATTAAGATGCTCATTGGCGAGAAAATGGCTGTTTCACAAAAACTGGTTGATCCACACTGTAATCTGTAATTTTTCTTATTTTTACTAGATATTTTGCGTAAAAGGGACATATTTAACAAGTTCGTAATACTCCAATCTTGTCCGAGTGGTTTGATCACGTGCACATGGGAAGTATTTATTATAGTTATTTATTGTAATTTGTTCAGCAATTGATTTATACTCCTTTATTCCGATCAATTTATACTCCATTATTCTCTTTTTCAGGTGGGGAATGGGTAAGAAGTCGCTTACAGTTAACCAGGTGGTAGCCATTATGCTGGAACAGCGTGAGTCCAAGGATTGGCCAAAGGCTTTGCAGCACATCCCTCTCCACAAATTGAAACAGGACAACGTTTAGTGTTTTCACCTCAACTCATTCGAGACGTGCCACCTCCGGATATGCAGCTTCAAGCCGCGTATCCAGAGGCAGCACATCTCGAAAGAGTTAATCATAGCACAGCAGAGTTATTTTAGACTTAATAGTAGACTGGTTTGACGAAAACAATGTAGAGATCCAGGAACACCTAGCAAAAAAAAGAGCCGCCCATCAGGCCCACCTAGCCCAGCCTTCCTGCCCTGTGAAGAAGTCTGCCTTCCGCCTCATCTGCAGCAGTCTCCAGCGCAAGCTCAGAGATCTCCAGAATGAGTGGTGGACCAGACTTGCACAGAGGACCCAGCTTTGCGCTGACAATGGTGACTACAGGGGCTTCTACGAAGCACTGAAAGCAGTGTATGGCCCCAGGCACCTGGTACAAAGTCCCCTGCGAAGCGCGAATGGCCAGGCACTCCTCACAGATAATACCTCCATCTTGAACCGCTGGTCGGAATACTTTCAGAGCCTCTTCAGCGCTGAGCGCACTGTTCAAGAAGCAGTCGTCCTACAAATCCCACACCTCCCAGTAAAGATTGAATTGGACGAACCCCCCACCGCTGAAGAGACCCTCACAGCCATCCACCAGTTCAAGAGTGGCAAAGCAGCAGGCATTGATGGAATACCGCCAGAGATCTGGAAACATGGAGGCACAGCACTGCACAACAAGCTCCATGACCTCTTTCTCTGCTGCTGGGAGGAAGGAACACTACCAAAAGATCTCCGTGATGCAGTCGTTATCACCCTGTACAAGAACAAAGGCGAGAAGTCTGACTGTTCCAACTATCGGGGAATTACCCTGCTGTCCATTGCTGGGAAAATCCTTGCAAGGCTGCTCCTGAATCGGCTGGTACCTGCCATCGCTGAAGACCAACTCCCAGAGGGCCAGTGTGGCTTCAGAGCAAACAGGAGCACCACCGATATGGTCTTTGTGCTGAGACAGCTGCAGGAGAAGTGCCGCGAGCAGAACAAAGGGCTGTACGTAACATTTGTCGACCTAACAAAAGCGTTCGACACTGTGAGCAGGCAAGGCATGTGGCAGATCCTGGAGCGACTTGGCTGTCCCCCAAAGTTCCTCAGCATGATTGTCCAGCTACATGAGGACCAGCAAGGCCAGGTCAGACTCAACAATGACCTCTCAGAACCATTCCCTATTCTCAACGGCATAAAGCAGGGCTGCGTGCTGGCACCGACCCTCTTCACCATCTTTTTTAGCATGATGTTGAAGCAGGCCACAGTGGACCTCGATGATGACGATGCAGTGTACATCAGGTATCGTCTCGATGGCAGCCTGTTCAACCTCAGACGACTGCAGGCCCACACGAAAACCCTAGACCAACTGATTCGTGAGCTGCTTTTTGATGATGATGCTGCCCTCGTTGCACACACAGAGAGAGCCCTGCAGCGCATCACGTCTTGCTTCGCAGATGCTGCCCAGCTCTTTGGACTCGAGGTCAGTCTGAAAAAGACAGAGGTCCTCCATCAGCCGGCACCCAAGACAGTGTATCGCCCTCCTCACATCACCATTGGCGAGTCTGAACTAAAGTCAGTGCACCAGTTTACTTACCTTGGCTGCATTATCACGTCAGATGCCAAGCTGGACAAGGAGCTTGACAGCAGGCTGGCAAAAGCGAACAGCGCTTTCGGGCGACTTTTCAAGCGGGTGTGGCACAATCAACAGCTGAAAACGGGCACCAAGATCAGCGTGTACAGAGCTGTGGTCCTCGCCACCCTGCTGTATGGTTCCGAGTCCTGGGCCCTCTACCGCAGCCAACTACGGCTCCTCGAACGCTTCCACCAGCGCTGCCTGCGTACCATCCTGGGCATTCACTGGAGTGACTATGTCACCAACGTCGAGGTCCTTGAACAGGCTGAAACTGTGAGCATCGAGGCTTTGCTGCTGCGGACACAGCTCCGCTGGGCGGGGCATGTCTCCAGGATGGAGGATCATCGCCTACCAAAGATCACCCTGTTCGGCGAGCTTGCTACTGGACACCGTGACAGAGGGGCACCAAAGAAGAGATACAAAGACTGTCTCAAGAAGTCCCTTAGTGCCTGCCAAATCGACCACCACCAGTGGTCTTCGCTTGCTGCGGACCGTGACACCTGGCGCTCCACCATTTACAAGGCGGCTGTCTCCTTTGAGGACTCTCACAGAGCTAGCCTTAAGGACAAGCGGCTCAGGAGAAAAAACAGAGATGCCGCAGCTCAGAACCCTGGCCATACCTTCCCCTGCAGCCACTGCGGTCGAACCTGCCTGTCTCGGATTGGCCTCCGCAGCCACGAACAAGCCTGCAGACGTCGTGGGCAACTCCTATAAAATCTTCGTTCGCGAAATCAAGCCAAGAGAGTAGACTTAATAGTTCAAGGTCAGCTTGGCACCTGAAAAGCACCACACTGATCTGGCACTGCCCTTGAACTATCATGGGTGAGCTATACCTAACCTCCCAGTTGCAAAAATGGTGAAAATGACTGCGCACTGTCTTCTGGTCTGTGATGATTTGTCAGATGAAGAGGTGATCTTTGAAAAGGATGGTATTTACAAGGAAGTGTGCCTAATGCTTTGATTTTACATACAGCCATGTAAAATACAGTAGCGGTACATGCACTTTTGCTTTGGACTGTTCAATGTCTTTTATGAATATTTTTACTTCTGTACACTGTTTGGACTTGGGCAAAACACACACTCCATGCACGCACATACACAAATAGGCCATATAAATACTGCCATGTTTATTTGAAAGTGAATAAAATTTTGAAAATACATATATCCAAATACCAGAAGAAATCAAATGACACTAGTGTCAAGCATGAATCCTTTCAGTAATTTAGACAAGAACTATTAATCATGATTTTTTTTTTTTTTAAAGTGTAAACATAAACAAATGAAGAAAAAAAATCAAACACACACAGAAAAAAGGAGAGATCAATAAAAAAAAAGGAAAAAAAAAAAAAAAAGAAAAAAAGTGCCTCATTTTTCATGATTTTGTAATGATTTTTGCTGATGTACATAAACACACAAAAACTCTGTCACACTTGCAAGGTGGCATACTTAACCCATTCAGCCCTGACGCACTACAAAACGAGATGGGTTGACCATGATACTTCAAGGGTAGTGCCAAGCTAATCTGGCACTACCCTTGAATTTTGGTCGATCCATCTCATGCAACAGGTGCATAGTTGTTAGATATGCCTCCAAAATTTGGGAATATGTGCGCCGGGCTAAATGAGTTGAGGATTTTCAAGTACTACCAGTATTATGGCACAGCATATTCTACAATGTTTTTGGCATATTAACAATGAATTTTCAAATATTGAATGCTACAATTTCTAAATGATTGCAAAGGACGAACATTGTAACCTGAAAACAGGAAAAAAAAAAAGTATGCTTCATGTTCACAGGTTACAATAATGGTCCACTTCTATCATATTAGAATGTGTAGCACTAAAACGTTGAAGATACATCATGAATAAGCCACTAGGAGATCGTACAATAAAGGCAATTATAGACAAACAGCCATGGATTATAATAATATGCAGGTATTGCCAGTGATGCAAATGGGCAAACACAACGTACATGCACTAAATTTGTACTCCCCAGCTCACCAAATACAAAATCAAAGGCAACATCAAATTGTATTCCAATTCACATCATGATAAGTGCTATCGTTTAAGCACCAGTAATTCATTGCCGATTATCTGATTAACCCATTACATCCTGCAGCTGATTTTATAAAATCTGCTTTGTCCTAAATAGGCTACATTACAGATTAGGAGATAGATCAACTATTTTAGTTCAAGGGTGAGGCCAGAATAGCTTGGCACCTGAGGCGCCAAGCTATTCTGGCACCACCCTTGAACTACCAGTAAATTTTATCTCACGCAATGATGGTATCAAGATGAAAAGGGTTAACCTGTGCCTGTCGCAAGCTCAGAGCCAATTAATGCAAACACGGCTCTTTGAGGTCAAAAGCAGCCTATCTCACTGAAAACATGCTATGACCATGAAATTCACAACAAAAAAAATTCTTGAGCAAGCTTAATCCATCTGTAAGAGGCACAGCAGGGGTCTGATGTATGGACAGAGACTAGACAAGTCCCCGACGTAGCCCTAGTCGGAAACTTGTTACGTAGGGACTAACTGAGGCATATATTTCCGATGCATGAACTGAGACTTGAGTCAGACTGTCAAGTCCGAGACTAAATATGTTAGTCCGCAACTTGTGTCAAGTGCTATTTTTAACTTGGGAATATCCAGTTCCAAATGCCACTGAGCATGCGCCGCTGGGAACAGTTTTCGCCCTGCACGTGTTTTGACAGCCACTGCGTTTCATCTTCACTCTGCCTGTAAACTGTACTAATCGATTTTGGTTTTAATAATATTAATAATAATAATAATGTACATTAATTTTATATAGCGCTTAACCTCCAAATGAATGGTGCTCCGTAAGCGCTTTACAAGATCAAAAATCACAGAACAAAAAGTACAAGAAAAATAAATTTCACGGCGCTTGAAACGAAACTTTTTGTGAAGCTTCGTATCATCAAACTCATCTAGTGTGTGTCGACGGTCTCTAAATACTCGATTTCGGCGTAGATTTCGTCGAGATAGGAACATCATGTAGACAGCGGCTGCCATTTTGATTCGCTATTAGTCAGAGACTAGACGCTTTACACCTAGTAAATCGTGGGCTTAAATTTGGGCTGTTTAGTCCCTGAGATAGTTTCAGACTTGGCCTAGTCTCAGTTCATGCATGTCTTACTAACATGTTAGTCTCAGGCGTGTGAAGATAGCTTCAGACTTAGGCTCTAGTCTCTGTCCATACATCAGTCCCCAGGGGACTAGTCTGAGCAAGAGTTTCTTTGTGCAGCTGCAAGTGTATGATACAGTGACTGTGTCAACAATATGGTAGACATTGTCAGCACACGTATAAGAACACATGGTATTGATTACACAGTAAATATATTTAACATCCTTAAAAAGGTGTACATCGCAGAGATTGGTGGACCCGTGAGAATCTATTCAGCAGGCTACATCCTGCAACATACAAAACAACCACATCACATCAACTGAATTGCAATACCAAAGAGGTGACTGCCAATTAATTTAGCATGCAAAATGCAGAGAAATATAAGTAACCAAGAAAAAAGAAACACATTTTGAAAGAATGAGCTTAAAAGTGTTACGTGAAACTTTTGTGCTCATCCTCTTAAAGCATATGTTTTTTTCTTATTTCTTGGTTATTTCTTAACACTGAGCTGATGGGGAATAGGTGAGGGCACATAATCACATTTGACAGGGCAAGAATTTTTTTCACCACACTTTAGATATTCTTAGCCATGCAGTTGGATTAAGACATGGGTGGGACTTTTCCGGCTACAGCCGGATTTCCAGATCCCCCCCCCCCCCCCCCCCCTCAAAAAAAAAAAAAAAAATTGTTTTTTTGTTTTTTTTTCACTTAAAAAGTGCCTCCCCCCCCCCCCCCCGACCCCTGCTTCAGGATTCAACTTATTTTTTCAGGATTCAACTTTTTTTCTGTCCCCCCCCACCCCCGTGGCGCAGTGGTTAAGGCACCTGCCACCAATGCTAAAGGTGCGCGAGGTTCGATTCCGGGTTCTGGCGTCGGATTTTTCTCCTCTAGTAAGTGTCACCGTTAATTCGGGCGGACCGTCGGGGGTTCTTTCTCCGGCTCTTCCTCCCCCTTCACTTTGGTATCAGTTTCAGCCAACTTAATAAAATTTCAAATACAAAACGATTTCCAAATACCGTCTGTAGCTCGCTTGAGCTTGCCCTTGGCACCACGTGAATGTTCGGTGTTTACGTACAGTGTGTGAGTGAATGCGTGTGATTCATGCGAGCGTGCTTGTTGGGTTCAGTTCGTGGCTACATTCTGCGCATTGAGTTATATTATAAATGAGAAATGCGCCATATAAATACCATGTAATAATAAATAATAATAATAAGAGCATTGTCCATTCCTTAGCTGCATCTCTGCAGCATATGATCAGGCACTATTTTTTAACGCAGCAATACTGAGCAGTATGGAACACTGAAATTAGGTAAGAGACCTTACAACGCACATTTCTTGGGTTCCCTGGGACACTTGCAACGCTGCTCTGGAGGTACATCCTTCAGGCACTGTTCAATATGCTGCCCACAGCCTGCACACAGCAAATGTTTCATATCTGTCTGAAAGGCAGCTTTCACGTCGTCACGCTGAAGGCTGGCAACATCAAGCTTTTTTTTTGGGGGGGGGTCCCCATTTCTTGGGTTTTGGCTTAAAGTGGAGCCTGAGTTTGCAGCGGACAAGGCGGTGGTCAGTGTGGCACTCTGCGCTGGGCATCACTCTGGTGAGGAGGACGTCACTGCGGTCCCTCTGACGCACTAGGACATAGTCGATAAGGTGCCAGTGTTTGGAGCGAGGATGCATCCAGGTGGTCTTTCGACTGTCCTTTTGCTGAAAAGTAGTGTTGGTGATGACCATTTGCTGCTCTGCACAGAACTCCAACAGCAGGCGGCCATTGTCATTGCAGTTCCCGACGCCATGCTTGCCGAGGACTCCTTTCCAGGCTTCAGAGTCCTGGCCCACTCTGGCGTTGAAGTCGCCAAGGATGATGACTTTGTCGTCTGCAGGGGTGCTCTGTATGAGGCAGCGCAGGTCAGTGTAAAACTTGTCCTTTTCAGCAGGCTCTGCCAGGAGGGTTGGGGAGTACACACTGAGAAGGGTGACGTGTTGCTGGTGTCTCAGTGGGAGGCGCATGGACATGATGCGGTCTGAGTGACCCGTTGGTAGATTTTCCAGCTTAGTCGCAATGGAGGTCTTGACCATGAAACCCACGCCTGAGAGCCGTCTTTCTGATGCAGGCCTGCCTGACCAGTAGAGGGTGTAGCCAGCGCCAAGTTCTTGGAGGCTGCCTTCGTCCGGAAGGCGTACGTCGCTGAGCGCGGCGATGTCGATGTTTAACCTCCGCAATTCATGGGCAATGAGGGCGGAGCGACGTTCAGGGCGTCCGCTGTCTGCTTTGTCGAGCATGGTTCGGATGTTCCAGCATGCTACGTTGAGTCCGGTCGTGGTCATCATGAGAGTGGATCCGTTATTCTTTCTTGTTTTTTGACCGCAGGAGAAGATGCCCGTTGACCGCGGCTAGCCAACTGGGGTTGCGAGGGGACGAGCTTTGGTTAGGCCACCTTTTCTAGGCCCCTCTCCGTGTGGAGCAAGCAGTGCTGTCCCTAGAGAAGGCTGCTTGTTCAGGGTGTGCCGAGTGACGTTGTCATCCCCAGGTCAACATCAGGCGACCAATATCCTGAACCGCCTGTATGCAGGTTTGAGACTGCGGCTTCCAGTGACATCTTTCACCTGCCGTTTCGCCCCTCGCTTGTCGCTACAGGACTTGGAATGGTCAGTGTCATGGTCCGTGGACGTTTCCTAAAGCCTGCGCGGTGGAGCGTTTTGGTGGAGTGCAGTGTGCGCAGTACTGGCCCCACCCTTTAAACCCTTGGTTCGTCTGCCATGGCCTAGCAAGCTGGGACGATGGCATCGAGGTCCTCGGGTCGTAGGTTTTATATCAGACTGTCCTTGTCCTAGTCTCTGGCTCAAAAGCCTTCCCCGGAGACACGGGGGCTTTGATGTCAGGGGTTTCCTCCCTTAGCCTTTCCGCAGCCAAGCGGTCAGGCCTGCAAGGCAGCAGGGGACTCGTTGAGGGCGGGGTCGTCTATGTCCCGTGCAGATGTGAACATCTGCCCACTGCCCAAACAAGCTTGCACAACAAGCTCCATGACCTCTTTTTCTGCTGCTGGGAGGAAGGAACACTACCAAAAGATCTTCGTGATGCAGTCGTTATCACCCTGTACAGGAACAAAGGCGAGAAGTCTGACTGTTCCAACTATCGGGGAATTACCCTGCTGTCCATTGCTAGGAAAATTCTTGCAAGGCTGCTCCTGAATCGGCTGGTACCTGCCATCGCTGAAGACCAACTCCCAGAGGGCCCCCCACCCGGGTCTGCCCTGGGGGACTTGGGTGGGGTTAGGTATTTTTTAGTTCCCAGGGTCACCCTGGTCAGCCCCACAGGGTGGGTTTTTCTCTCTATTCTGGGGCATGTGTTTCTATCTACCCTTTGTCCATTCACCTGTATTTGCCTTTTTAAAACTCTCCCTACTGTCTGCACTGCCTGTAGCTCGTGATATTGGATGTGTGTTGCTAAATGGTCTTAGCTTTATTTAGGCCCCATGTGTTAGGTTTATTTAATGTATTTGACCGGCTGGCGACATACATTCAATGTTCTGTTTATTATTTTTTTTTTTTTCACAAGCAGTGCAGGCACGTCCTGAGAAAGCCTTGTTGCTGTCGGGACGTTAAGCAATGTACAATCAATCAATCAATCAATCCCAGAGGGCCAGTGTGGCTTCAGAGCAAACAGGAGCACCACCGATATGGTCTTTGTGCTGAGACAGCTTCAGGAGAAGTGCCGCGAGCAGAACAAAGGGCTGTACGTAACGTTTGTCGACCTAACAAAAGCGTTCGACACTGTGAGCAGGCAAGGCATGTGGCAGATCCTGGAGCGACTTGGCTGTCCCCCAAAGTTCCTCAGCATGATTGTCCAGCTACACGAGGACCAACAAGGCCAGGTCAGACTCAACAATGACCTGTCAGAACCATTCCCTATTCTCAACGGCGTAAAGCAGGGCTGCGTGCTGGCACCGACCCTCTTCACCATCTTTTTTAGCATGATGTTGAAGCAGGCCACAGTGGACCTCGATGATGACGAGTTGATGCAGTGTACATCAGGTATCGTCTCGATGGCAGCCTGTTCAACCTAAGACGACTGCAGGCCCACACGAAAACCCTAGACCAACTGATTCGCGAGCTGCTACTTTTGCTGATGACGCTGCCCTCGTTGCACACACAGAGAGAGCCCTGCAGCGCATCACGTCCTGCTTCGCAGACGCTGCCCAGCTCTTTGGACTTGAGGTCAGTCTGAAAAAGACAGAGGTCCTCCATCAGCCGGCACCCAAGACAGTGTATCGCCCCCCTCACATCACCATCGGCGAGTCTGAACTAAAGTCAGTGCACCAGTTTACTTACCTTGGCTGCATTATCACGTCGGATGCCAAGCTGGACAAGGAGCTTGACAGCAGGCTGGCAAAAGCGAACAGCGCTTTCGGGCGACTTTTCAAGCGGGTGTGGCACAATCAACAGCTGAAAACAGGCACCAAGATCAGCGTGTACAGAGCTGTGGTCCCCCACCACCCTGCTGTATGGTTCCGAGTCCTGGGCCCTCTACCGCAGCCAACTACGACTCCTCGAACGCTTCCACCAGCGCTGCCTGCGTACCATCCTGGGCATTCACTGGAGTGACTATGTCACCAACGTCGAGGTCCTTGAACAGGCTGAAACTGTGAGCATCGAGGCGTTGCTGCTGCGGACACAGCTCCGCTGGGCGGGGCATGTCTCTAGGATGGAGGATCATCGCCTACCAAAGATCACCCTGTTTGGCGAGCTTGCTACTGGACACCGAGAAAGAGGGGCACCAAAGAAAAGATACAAAGACTGTCTCAAGAAGTCACTTAGTGCCTGCCAAATCGACCACCACCAGTGGTCTTCGCTTGCTGTGGACCGTGACACCTGGCGCTCCACCATTTACAAGGCAGCTGTCTCCTTTGAGGACTCTCGCAGAGCTAGCCTTAAGGACAAGCGGCTCAGAAGAAAAAACCGAGATGCCGCAACTCAGAACCCTGGCCATACCTCCCCCTGCAGCCACTGCGGTCGAAGCTGCCTGTCCCGGATTGGCCTCCGCAGCCACGAACAAGCCTGCAGACGTCGTGGGAAACTCCTATAAAATCTCCGTTCACGAAGTCAAGCCAAGAGAGATATAACATGTCCTGCAGCGGTCATTTAAAACACTGATATTGTTATGATTTAACACATCCGAGACGTGACGCGTTCGGATACGCGGCTTTCAGTGTCCGAATGCGTCACGTCTCGAGGGAGTCGACCCTATGTCGGGGAGACATTATTTTTCTTGGCGATGTAAAAGTTAGGTGCTTCTGCACGCGTTCTTGATCTTGCAGTACTGCTGCGCTCGTTCTTGATTTTATCTTAATCTTCTCTTTATATATGCTTTCAATCAGCGATTCAAAATCTTCTCTTATCCCAACAATTAATTCACAATTTAGTTTTCACACAATTCTTTCTTTAATTTTCTTGACATTTGCCTTGTCCAATATACATTTTTGGCTCAGTTATCTCTCTCCTCATCACAGAATCAATATATCAGCATGTAGATTTATGTAAACAAGATGCTTATCGTTTGAAAACTTACTTCGTTGGGTTGTCGCGGTAGATGGTATCTGATTTAAAATTATATTACAAAAAGTCGTATTTATTACCAGTCAACGTGAAACAAAGCAACGTGTAATCCGCTTGATAATGTTACAGTTTGTACTCGCTATATATAAAACTTGGCAACGCTTTTGGAAAATTATGAAATTTACTGGTATGTTCAGTTTATTTGTCTCTTGGTGGTAAAGTTGATATTTTATTTTTTACTCAGTGTAACATTTTATGTATGAAACGGTGTTTAAAAAAATGTATACCACAAGACGTCTATGGGATATAACTGTTGTCAACTTGCTCAAGTCACACAGTGTTCGTGATCTCGACATAATGCTATAGTATCCTTCCAACAGATAATTTGTACATGATCACGTTTACATGCGTTTTCTTGCTGGTCTGTGATTTTATACCTTACTGGTTAGAGCTGTCATGTGCACAATCTCAGATCATTAAACAATTATGTGTATGGGTACTCACGGCATTTCTTGCTTTTTTAAAATTTTGCCTGATGCAAGCATAACAACTTGAAGCATACCATTGAGCATGTGTGAAAGATTTTGCTGATAAACGTAGAAGTGGAGTATACAAATATCATTTTGCAGACAGACCTAGCCTCTGTCCTTTCTGCAGCTGTTTAATTTATAGACGCCCCCATGCTCAGTGACTGTGATTATAACAATTGCAGAAGTCTCAGAAATGATAGTATATGAGCACTCCACTTTTGTGCTATACCATTCTTTGGTTGCAGTTGTACACATATGACAACAAATGTGGTCGCCCGAGCGCTTTTTGTGTCCAGTCCACGCCACACCAAATTCCATGTCCAGGTGATTTTTGGTATGACTGTGCCGTGTCTGCACACTGTATTCATGAGTAATGCTTTCCTGAGGCATTGTCGGTGACATACAGCATACCAAGAGCATTTATATATATAATTCAGCTTTATTACTACCACATTACAACCTTGGTACTTGGAGACCGTTGGAGTGACTTACTGATGTCCTAGTGCAAGCTCCTTAGCAGATTTACTTTTCATTGGCCATATGATGTGAAATTTGGTAAAATGATTCATGTATTGGGCGATGTACTGGTTTTCACCATCAACTCCCAGTTTTGGGGCCTGTCAATGAGGTCCAAGTGAAACAGAGAGAGAGAAAAGTTACAAATTTTTGTGCAAGAAGTTCAATAAAAGTGTTTAGCCCTTACAGAGAGAGCACTTCTTATCTGGCCTTAGTTGCGAAATTGAAGCCAGCTGGCCAAGCTACTGCAGGAAGGGGAGAACGGCCACTCCATGCCTGCCTGACTGTGCTAGCAGGGCAGCGAGCCTATCGACGCGCCACTACGCAGGTGTTTACAGCTTGGAATGCCAACAAAGGCGTGTACTGTTTTGTGTACATTCACAGCGATTTCTCCTCCGTTACTGTGAACCAAGTGTGTGCACACTATTTAAGCCTTTAATTTTATTTCAGTTATTATTTTAATAATAAACAGATGTTCCGTTTCAAAAGAGGAGGGAGAGAGTGTTAAAACTGAGGGCATTGCCCGTGTACATTTGAGTTTTCAGCATTCAAGTTTGTTGGTCAGCCGTTTTTCAGTAACCACTTGCCAGTGTTCATGATGTAAAAGAGGTTACAAGTTGTTTTTGATATCACAAACGTCAGCCACACACACAGACACACGCACGCAAGGTTTGAGTGCTGACAAGATAAAAGTGATGTGAAAATTACACTGACATGTAATTCAGCGCATATGACTTGAGGTTGAAGTACCCAGATGCACTGTGATTTTGAATCCATGAAAATGCTTTAGAAACGACTTCTTTGCATTCCCTAGGAATCCAGCCCTTCACTAGACACAATGTCTACCCTGCCCAAGCTCTCCTAACATTCATTATTATTGCTTATAAGTGCAGAAGTATGCATTCATATTTTTGTATTTTGACAAGGTCGTCTCTCTTTTTGTCTGCATCCTTAAAACCCAGTGCATGTTTGAAGGGCTACAAACAGCCATGGATTTGGAAAGGACAGTGATTTTGGCATGGAACAGTCCAACTGCGACTGAACTGCGCGCTTGGTTTTTGATTATACTGTCACACTGATTGCAGCCTTATGCCATGACATTGCTTTCTCAAAATCTGTTACAGTCATAAGCCGCCGTGAGATGGCCTTAGTCGCCTGCTCAGCATTAAACCCCAATAACTAACTAAGCACTGAGAACAAAAATAAAAACATGCAGGGGCACAAATAACATTTTCTTTAGTATTGTCGTGGGCAAGGAGGGAGTGGCAGCTCTTTCTGTAAGGGGTAAACTCTTTGGTCCAATTAATAATGGCCTGTTTTTCTTTCTAATATAAAATTGTATGACTTGTTGACCATTCACATGGAGAAAGCAAGATTTGCCAAACGGACAAATAGTAATTATTCAACTGTGTTAAGTATAGTGTACCTGCCCCCGTTCCATGAAATCCTGGCTTTTGATAGGATGCAGAGCATCCTTGTTCCTTTGGGGCTGTCTTGGTGCACACTCCTTGCAAAGGCTCACATATGATTCAACCATTCTTCTTGTGATGCCGTAATACATGTTGAGCTGAAGAGACAAAGAGATTTACAGAATACATATTTTCTGAGACATTGCTGATTTAACATGCAAATTGCTATTTACTTTTACTGCTCTAGAAAGGGGGGGAGGGGGGGGGGATGTTTTCACAGGTTCAAAAAGCCAATGTTTTGCTTTTATCAAGACACTTGAATATTTGATCACGTCAGTGGTGGGTTGGAAAGGTCAGGGTGACAAAGTTCACAGTGTTTTTGTGGATCAGTTATACATGTGATACATCATTTCACAGTGAACTAAAGGCACACGAACCTCATGCCCCCATCTTAAAGTAGAGTACAGTAGAGAGGCACAGACAGAAGTGAGGTTTTGTTGCATAATATAAATGTACATGCAACACATCAACCAGGATAAATGATTTATAAAATCTGAAAATGCTTATGTGCTTACATGTTGAAAAGTCAGTTAACTCTTCATATGGCCGTTTGCTGATGACATCAAATATATGATCATCTGGTACAACACACAGATCCTGGAAGAGAAAGGAGAGGTGAAAAATTGTGAGAGAACTAGAACTTCATGGTACAATGTCAGTCTTGCTGTAATTTGTTTGAATTGAGGTTGCCTGTACCTACATACAGGATACAAGATATACTGTACCAACATACAGGATGCAAGATATACTGCTGTGCCACATGCATGCTTTTCTAACAGCACATTAATGTGAGCATGTGTGTGAGAGAGAAATATGTCATATCTGGGTGGGTTTTTTTTTTCTTGGATACTATTTTTCAACTTCCAACCCAAACTTGGTATAGAGGTACCTGATTATAACGCCTTTCTATGTGTATGACCCCTCGGCCTGGTGGGGTTGTCTACTTTTTAGTTCCTAGGGTCACCTTGTCTAACCCCTGCAAGGTGGGTTCTACTCTTTTGGGGGTTTGTATTTCTGTCTTTCTGGTCCATTCATCTGTATTTTTCTTTTGAAATTCTCCCTCCTGTCTGCGCTTCTTGCAGTTCTTTTCTTCATTTAGCGCAGGCACGTCCTGAGAAGGCCTTTGTCGCTTGCGGGACGTAAAGCAATCTATACTCACCCTCTATGACCCCTCGGAAAGGTCCAGGGTCACAGGAGGTTGGCAAGTGTGTGAAAACTAGTTTTTATCAAAGTATTTGCAAACTTCTCAATCAAATTTGGCATAAAAGCAGCTGATGCTAACACTTTTCTAAGCATTATAATTTAGTTAACCTCCCAAAAGATCAGGGGTCACAGAGGGTTGACAAATGTGAGAAAAATATATGTATCAGAGACAACTCTAATTTCACTGGTACAAAACCCAAACCTTATGTTTAGACACTTGAACACTTGCTCATTTCATTGACCTGTTGGAAAGATCATGGTCACACTTATTGTGTGGATTGGTCATACACGTTCTTTTGTGGACTGCGCTATCTGTCCAGATGCACAAACTTCTATAGTGTAACTGGCTAACATGTCCACTGTCTTGGTGGAAGATCCAGGTTCAAATCCTGGTGGAAGTCCGAGTTTGGCCGAGGTGAAGTCCACATAAGAACTGTGTTTTCACTGAAAATGTATTCTAAATTTATCAGATGTTGAACTAGCTGTTGGCAAGCAATAACATTTTGACACTGTTTTTTTTTTTAAGGAGGTTCACCCGTGTTCTTGTAATACCTCAATATTTGTAAACCACCACCCCCCAACCACCCACCCCCTACCAAAAACAACAAAAATATCCCGTAACAAATCTAATAAACATTAACGATATCTCTACTCACCCCCCACCAACAACAACAAAAAAAATGTTCTGGCATATATTGTTACTATGCATGCATGTGTAAGATTGACATGGATGTTGGCTCCCCCCCCCCCCCTCCTTCCCTCCCCCCCCCCCCCAATCCTAAAAATAAACACATTCTTACTATGCATGTATGTGTAAGCTTGGCATGGATGTTGGTTGTTCATTGCTTGCATGAAACAGTTCAGGTTTACAATTGTTCAGCTCAAGTTAGATGTTCTGGCCAACACGAACGAAGAAAACGAAAACTGGCATAAAAGTCTTGAGTTTTTTAGAAACAAATGCGTCTATCCTCTCCACTTCCGTTCAAAACATAACTCTGCCATACAGCTTTCAACGTCTGTGTACACCAGCAAGAACAGAAGTGCTTGAAGACTTACTACCATTGAATGTTTTCAGCAAATAAATTTACTAAATCCAATTGCTATTAATAATAATAAATAATAATGGTATTTATAATGCGCTTATCTTATAATAATTATAACTCTAAGCGCGCACTCACAACTCGCGCATGCTTTAGGCAACGACTCGCGTACCACAAATAGTGAAATACATTACACAGTCAGCTTGGGGTGGGGGGTGTGGTGATATAGTGCTAGAACTGTTGACAGGTGAGTTTTGAGGGCAGACTGGAAGGAGGAGAGAGAGTGTTTCTGACGGAGAGAGAGTGTGAGAGTGTTCCAGGTGGATGGACCGTGTACAGAGAAAAAGCGGGGGCCGAAAGTGCTGAGTTTGGTGCGGGAGATGTGGAGGCGGAGAGGGAGGGAGCGGGGAGGAGTGTAGGGGTGAAGTAAGTTTGAGAGATAGGCAGGAGCGCAGTTGTTCAGGGATTTGTAGCAGAGAGACAGAATCTTGTATTGGATGCGTAGGGGGATGTGAAGCCAGTGAAGGAGTTTGAGCAGGGGAGTGATGTGGTCGGATTTTTTCTTTCTGAGGACGAGGCGGGCAGCATTGTTCTGAACGCGCTGGAGAGTGAAAGTGGTGGAGTGAGGGAGGCCGGAAAGGAGAGAGTTGCAATAGTCGATGCGAGATAGGATGAGAGAGACAGCAATCTTGGTGGCAGCTTCGGTGGTGAGGTATTTTCTGATCTGACTGATGCGGCGGAGGTGGAAATAGCATGCCTGGGCTGTGGCGGAGACGAAGCTGGTCATGGAAAGAGAGGAATCGAGGATAACGTCGAGGTTTCTGGCCGAGGGAGATGGGGGTGCTGTCGAGTTGAAGATGGAGAGAGGGAGGGAGCTGGGAAAGTTTCTGACGAGTGCCTACCAGCATGGCTTCCGTTTTGTCGTCGTTCAGTTTAAGCTTGTTTGCTGTCATCCAGTTTTTCACGTCTTCGTAGCAGTCAGTAGTGACTGAGTGTTGTCGAGTTTGTCTTTGTCTAGTAGTTGTGAGTCGTCGGCGTAGAGGTGGTGGTGTATGTGGTGAGACTGGATGATGTACAGGAGAGAGGTGTAGAGTGTGAAAAGGACCGGGCCCAGGACGGACCCCTGTGGAACTCCGCAGGAGAGCGTGACTGGGTTGGAGGACTGAGACGCCGTCGATGGTGACGGACTGCTGTCTGTCGGAGAGGTAGGAGAGAAACCAGGAGT
Organism: Semisulcospira habei; assembly: GCA_036245525.1. Taxonomy (NCBI): domain Eukaryota; kingdom Metazoa; phylum Mollusca; class Gastropoda; family Semisulcospiridae; genus Semisulcospira; species Semisulcospira habei. Next base: position 209,103,607 of record BTPG01000004.1, on the reverse strand, counting down.
GAGCAGAGTCAGTGATGCCAAAGGAGTGGTGAAGGCGGTGGAGGAGGATAGAGTGGTCTATAGTGTCGAAGGCGGCAGAGAGGTCGAGTAGCGTAAGAAGGGAGATGTTGCCCGAGTCGGTCGAGAGAAGCAGGTCGTTTAAGATATGTAGAAGGGCTGTTTCAGTGCTGTGATGTTTGCGATAGGCAGACTAAAAGGGACTGAGGAGGTTGTTGTCGGCGAGGTGAAGGTTGAGCTGGTTGAGAACAACTTTCTCAAGAAGCTTGGACAGGAAAGAGAGATTGGAGACTGGGCGATAGTTTTTGAGTTCGTTTGGGTCAAGGTTGTGTTTCTTGAGGAGAGGACAGACGATGGCGGACTTGAAGATATCTTGGACGGAGCCGTTCTCTAGTGATGTGTTGATGATGTCGGTAATGAAGGGCAGAAGTTTTGGAAGGCCGTCCCGGTAGAGAGAAGCTGGGAGGGGGTCTAGTTCGCAGGTTTTGAGGACTTCATCCTGAGAGACGGGGCGGAAGGACGGGAGGGGGGTGCCGGAAAAGGGGAGGTCGGGAGGGCAAGGGGGAGAAGGCAGAGTGTCGAGTGTGTTGCGCAGAGTTAGAATTTTGTCGGAAAAATAGGTGGAAAAAGCGGACGGGAGTTCTTCTTTGCTGTGTGTGTTGGGGAGAGGAGAGTCTTTAGAAGTGCCTAGGAGTGTGTTCATGGTAGCGTAGAGGGTTTTGGAAGAAGTTGATTCCAGGATTTTGTTTTGAAGGTGTTTACGTTTGGAGTCGGAGATCATTCTGCAGACTTTGGATCTAGTTGTTTGGAAGATCTGTCTGTGAACGGTAAGGTCGGATGAGCGCCAGCGGCGTTCCGCTTGTCGGCGCTCGCGCTTGGCCTCAGCTATGTCGTGAGTAGGCTCAGTCATAGCCTCGGATCGACATCTTCAGTTCGCACAAAAGGCACCACCAATCAATAGATGCGTAGGTGCGGATGTCATACTGGCAAACTTTATTTCAGGTTTTTTTGTTGGTTTTTTTTTGTTTGTTTGTTTGTTTGTTTGTTTGTTTGTTTTGGGTTTTTTGTTTGTTGTTTGTGTTTTTGTTGTTGGTTGTTGTTGTTGTTGTTGTTGTTGTTGTTGTTTTGTTTTATCTCTCAATAAGGCCGCTTTCGAAGTGAATTGTCAGTCACTAAACGAACCCGGACGGAGACATGACAATAAAATTCAACTGGTATTACTGGCAAGGCTTGCCGTCTACACAGGTTCTCGTCTTGCCAGCACATGATTTTCCGTGGTCTCACAGAAATTGTAACTCGGCAGGATAGATAACTTACTCCGACATGTTCACATTCAGTAGATGTTAGAGTAAGTTATATTATCAGGCAGTTTCACCTAAAGGAAAATTCTCCGTATTTGACAGACAAATTCTGACAGGGACGGGAAAAAAATGGGACGGACAAATCTTGAGGAAAAAACTCTTCCAGACATCAGTAATATGATTGTGATTACAGGCACCGTTCCACTGGACATTGCGAAAATTATTTTAAATTCAGCCGTTCCTGAACACCTTCAGTGTTTCAGCCCGATGATTCTAAAAAAATGTCGCATTTCTTTAGCTCGTCTGTAGGGATAAAACTGATGGACGGAGGCCAGTAACAACAGGACCGGATCCGGGGGGGGGGGGTTGCTTTGGTACTACAGCACCCCCTCCCCCCGCCACCCCCCGGCTTAAAAAAAAAATCATTCACTGCCAGTCCATAACTTCACATGGCCCGAGAAGGAGGGGGGTGCTTTAATGTTATTGCAGCACCCCCTAGAACAGTTTCGGTTGTGGTGTTTTGATACATACTAGACCCTGGCAATAGAAAAAAAAGTTGAGACCCCCCCCCCCCCTTTGAAAACTGATTGATACGGCCCTGTAACAACGTATACTGCTATCCTTGTTAACTGATCCTATGTTGTACACTCTTCAACTGAGTCTGATTAACCTCTTTGTGCATGCAGTCCGCCACTGACGCTGTATCCAGTACCAGTGGCTGCATGCACAGCTGAAGAGGTTAACCCATTTAGCCCGATGCCCGACAGCATGTGGTGGACTGACCATAATAATTCAAGGTTAGTCAGTGCCAAGATTAGCTTGGCGTCTGAAGGCGCCAAGCTAATCTTCCACCCACCCTTGAATTATCATGGTCAATCCTACCTGCAACTGCGTTACACTGATAGTCGTTGGGCAACGCATCCAAAATTTGGGAATTCCCCAAAATGCGGCCGTGGGGTTAAATGAGTTAATATTACTATGCGTGAGTCAGTACAAATTCCGACGAAGCCGCTAGCCGGAAAGACTCCATCAGTTTTCACTGAAAAACCACTGAACCCGGGTTGCACATGTAGCACTGAACTTCCTCTCATAATGTCCACTTTGGACTTCCCGATTTTACTGATTTAGATATCGCGTCACAGAAATAAAGTTATGTATACAAAGACGCAGTCACACAGAAGCATCAACAGTATACCTTGAAATACGGATTTGAAGGCCCACTACCGACGTAACAAAGATACACTTCTGTAACACATGACGGTTACGAAACGCTACATACAGGTCTAGTTATGCCGTTCATCATTAACAGGAGAATCCAGTTCAGCGCATGTCATCTTTATATCAAGTAACCTGACAATGATTCCACTCAGTCCGTTTTAGAAATTCAACGCTTTCAGTACAAGAAACAGCGCCGGCTATGATTGACACGCTAATGGCAGAGAAAGAATAAATAAGCGCTATTACGCGTGTGCTTTTGCTGGGTGTCCAAACTGCTGAACTCATTCTCTCTCTTGGCTTGACTTCGCGAACGAAGATTCTATAGGGCTTGCCCACGTCGTCTGCAGGGGTGTCACAGTCCGTGGGCGTTTCCTAAAGCCTGCGCGGTGGAGCTTTTTGGTGGAGTGCAGTGTGCGCAGTACTGGCCCCACCCTTTAAACCCTTGGTTCGTTTGCCATGGCCTAGCAAGCTGGGACGGTGGCATCGAGGTCCTCGGGTCGTAGGTTTTATATCAGACTGTCCTTGTCTTAGTCTCTGGCTCAAAAGCCTTCCCCGGAGACACGGGGGCTTTGATGTCAGGGGTTTCCTCCCTTAGCCTTTCCGCAGCCAAGCAGCCAAGTCTGCAAGGCAGCAGGGGACTCGTGGGGGCCGGGGTCGTCTATGTCCCGTGCAGATGTGAACATCTGCCCACTGCCCAGACGGTGACACCAGAGGAGAAAAATCCAACGCCGGAACCCGGTATCGAACCTCGCACCTTTGGCATTGGAGGCAGACGCCTTAACCACTGCGCCACTTCCCCATATATATATATATATATATATATATATATATATATATATATATATATATATATATATACATATATATATATATATATATATATATATATATATATATATATATATATATATATATATATATATATATATATATATATACATACATATATATATATATATATATATATATATATATATATATATATATATATATATATATATATATATATATATATATATATATATATATATATATATATATATATACATGTTATAATATATCATCAATGGAAAAGTAAACGATTCAATGTTTTTGACTGTTGACCTTGAAAGGTGTTATTTAAAGGTCAAGGTCACCTAAAGTTGTACAAAAAAAAAACCCAACATATTTTTGAAAACGTGACAAAAATCTTAAAAAGTGATAACATGTAAGGAATTCCTATGAATAGTTGACAAACGATTAGACGTGACCTTCATGAAGGTCAAGGTCACAGTTTTCGAAGAGTTCATAAAAATATTCAGCTTACAATGGGGGCTAAACATTTGCTCTGATTTTAGAAATATTTGCTCACAACACCTGTATAGGATCTCTTACTACTGAATCATACTCTGCTGAGTTGAGATTATCAGGAACAATATAAATACCCTTTATAATTAAGGTCAAGGTCACAATATGTACAACTGTGCATAAGTATGTAATAAAGTATGAATAAAAGCAGTGCGCACTCGTTTTAAACCGCCGGAGGATGGAGACATTTTTCTGTAGCACATTTTAGTTTCCAGTATGGCTGCAGACGAAACCAGGACCGTTGCGGCCATGTTTACAGGGGATCAGTAGTTTACACGGATCTCATTGTTCCTGTATTCAGTGGTAGTATGCACTATATGTCACTTTAAAGGATTTCATTTTTTAAAGTAACATTTTCACACTTAGATATATTACGAGAAGAAACAATTACGAAAACGCTTGCCTTGAACTCAAAATTAATATCGTTACTCAACAATAAGGTATCCCAAAATCACGTGATCAAAACATCACGTGATCAAAACATCACGTGATGCCACGACCTCCACGGACGTGAATTTCGCTGTGCCGACGGGTTCTTTTTGATTTGTTCTACATAAGCTTGTTTGTTTAAAAAAAAAAAAAAAAAGCAAACGCGTAAAGTTGCTGTGTGCATTTTTACGGCTTGATAAAGGTTTGTCACGTTTATTTCCATTCACTTTACCATCGCTTTGCCCGTTTGATTTCGACGACACAGCACCAAAACAAAACACAACACAAACGCAAAACCTATGCTGCATTCTGTAAAAGAAAAAGAGTGCCACACCACTTGGTTTTAACTGTCATGGCTGAGCAAAGTTTCGGAACTTGATTAATTATTTTATGCAGCAGTAACATTTATTTTAATCAGTTGCACTGACAAGCTATATGTTGTGATGTGCGATCACTGCCAGTGCCAATTATGCAGTCTCGGTGATCACTGATGGTACAGTACACTTCACACTGAAAACAAAAAATACACAGCACAATGTGAACACGCTTGGAAGTTCATGCAATGCTTTGTTTAAAATTGAACCCTATCTTGCTAGCAGTAGCCTACTGCACAAAAGAGGAACTTATTTTGCTGCTGTGTTATTTGCAGTTTGTCTGCATATAGACATTTGCAGTTTGCTGCAAGGGTTCTTAGCAGCTGACATTAGCACTGACATATATATTGGGATTAAAACGAGAAAGAAAACGGAGAAAGGTGACACAGAGATGATTTAATAAATCAGTCAAGTGATCAAATGAATGAGATATCTATGTTTTATGATAAACAGCTAGTTATGGGAGGGAAGGGGGGGGGGGGAGGAGGCACATACTTTATAATGTACACGTACTATTTCTTTCAGTGTTTCCATCACCCACTCATAACACCATTAGACTCGATGAGTTGTCATGTTTTGAGTGGTTTACAAAATACATGTACTTGTTGCTGTTACATTATCTTCTTACTGGTTTGACATTTCGCTGTAAGATTTACAGTCCCATACTTTAAGCGTGTTCCCCCTAACGCACACAGAGGTTGACTGTATCATTGATATGTGTGTGTAGGTAGCGTTTGGTTTCGTTTGAGGTGGCAGTTTTGGCCTCACCTTTAAGTTTGGTGCCGCTGTGCATGTGGCCACCAGTACTATTTACAGAACTGATGACTGCATGTGCAGGCTAGTTCACGGTATCAAAATGTGAACTGGGCAGCCCATTGTTTGAAGTGATCAGTGGTAGCAATATCCATGATGTATGTGTGCATTTGGCCACTGGTACTGTTTACAAAGGTGCTGTTTACAGAACTAGTGGCTGAGTATGCATATTATTATTAGTACTGTTATTGTTATCAGGTGTGGCCTTATCTCTAAGTTTTGGTGCCCCTGTGCATGAGGCCAACAGTACTTTTCACAGAACTGATGGCTGCATGTGCAGTGTGGTTAACTGTACACATGAAATTTGTATGTGGGCAGCTAAAATACAGGCAGTCAATACAAGCCACTTGCTTAACCTGAAGTCTCTATATATAGATTTTACAGTCCACTAATGCCCATCAGTATACAATTGTGCATGTCTTTTGTGGGTGTTCTGTGGTTTTGTATGTGGGCTGGGGTTGAAAGTGGGGCAGTATGGCACCTATTACCATGTATGTACAAAACCTACATTACAAACAAACATAAATTAATAATTTTAATAAATAGTTATTAGGGTTTAACGCTGCGCGGTAGACTACGGCCATCTCATGGCAGTTAAGGTAGCAGATACAGTGGGCAAAGGGTCAAAATTCATGTTTTGGAAGTAGTGTTTAATACATATTTCTTTCAATAGAAAAATCATTTTTGCATCATTCTCTAACAGGGTTTTATTCAAAATTTGATAGTTTTTTTGTTATGAATTTTTTCGTAGGGTAGGGTGTCGACAGTTTTGGTCCGAAAAACAAGATGGCAGCTGAGAAATCTATTTTGTCTTCAGTAACACCGTTTAGCTTGAAATAATGAGCCTCTCCCTGCAATTACTAAACTCCAAGGGAAATAATGAGCCTCTCCCTGCAATTAATACACCCCGAGAGTTACTGTTTCTTTGCAAATGGCCACCTCCATGTGAAAGCATGTGATTCTTGACTGGGATTATTATATTCATCGTGTGTTGTGATAGTTTGATCATGTCTACAGATCTCAAAAGGAGAGGTGAGAAGCGTAAGAAGAAGAAACCTCCTAAAAATAGATTTGTCAAGGCAAAACGAGTCTGTGAAAATGCTAGCTTTGATCAGAACGATGACAATGAACCCACATCATCGCAAAACATAAATAATAGTGCAAGTGCCGAACAATCTCAAGACACTGCCACGCCCACTTTGACATGTTCTGAAAGAAAGCTGTCTGGCATTTACAAGCTATATTATGAATCTGAAACTAGTGAAAGTGAAACAAGTGAGGCAGAGACAGAAACAGTAGAACAAGATTCTGTACATGGAAATAGGATAATTGATATTGAACTGCTAGGACAGAACATCTCCTCTCAGCTGGTGTGCAGTTTATGTCATAGTGAAGTTTCACTAATAGAATTACAGAGGGAAGGTTTAGCAAGCACATTTGCTTTTCACTGCAGCAATGCTAGATGCAAAGGGGGGCAATCTTTTCCTTCCTGTCCACAAATCCAAACAACAACAAATCTTACAGTAAATTCAATCAATAGAAGAGCCACATTTGCGATGCATTGCATAGGCTGTGATCATAGTGATCTTAGAACATTCTGTGGTATGATGAACATGCCACCCCCTGCTGCAAAGAATACTCATCAGTGCATTATGGACACTTTAGAAAAGACTACTAAATGCACCATGGAAGAAAGCATGAAAGATGCTGGAAAAAAAGAATATGATCTTGCAGATGAAATAGAAGATGACCAGTGCCGTAACATAGATGTAAGCGGTGATGGTACCTGGATGACTAGGGGTCATTCTTCAAAGATAGGGGCTGCAAGTGTCATTGGGTGTGTAACTGGGAAGGTGTTGGGCATGGGAACAAGGTCAAAAGTGTGCAAATCCTGTGAAAAGTATGAAAAGGTAGATAAAAACAGTGAAAAATATCAGACATGGCAAGCCAATCATGCTGACAGCTGTACAAAAAATCACATGGGCACATCAGGGTCTATGGAACATGGCATCATCAAAGACATATTCTGTTCCTCTGTTGACAATCACAAACTCAGATACACTAGATATATTGGTGATGGTGATACACACTCTTTCAAATGTGTACATGATGCAAAACCCTATGGCGAGGAAATACAGGTTGAAAAAATTGAATGTGTCGGGCATATTCAGAAACGAATGGGCACACGACTGCGACAGCTGAAAAAAAACATGGGAAACAGGAAATTAGCAGATGGAAAAACAATTGGAGGGAAAGCTAGGCTGACAAAGGATAAAATAGATAGCATTCAGACTCATTATGGAAATGCAATCAGGGGAAATAAAAATAATTTAGTGGCAATGAGACAAGCAGTATGGGCCATCTTCTTTCATTACAATTCAACAGATGTTGAACCAACGCACAATTTTTGCAAAGATTCTTGGTGTCCATACAGACAAGCAGTTGCATCAGGCACTGTAGACAGGTACAGGCACACTTCTAGTTTACCTAGGGCAGTTTTAGATGAAATTAAACCTATTTTTAAAGATTTATCAAACACACAGCTCTTGAAAAAGTGTCTTGAAGGTTACACTCAAAACGCCAACGAGTCGCTCAATGGACTTATTTGGAAATATTGCCCCAAAAGAGGTAATCATGGACTTGTTTCTGTAAATACTTCAGTCCATATTGCTGTAGCAGTCTTCAATGATGGAGCTTCAGCTCTGGGAAACATTCTGTCTAAACTGGGATTGTGTGTTGGCAAATTTACCAAAGACTTTCTGATGTTGAAAGATACTTTGCGCGTTCAAAATGCTCAGCGTCAAGCCAACAGGGCAACATATGAGCAACGAAGAGCAAGGAGAAGGTGCAGGCTGGCACTGGAGGACCAGCAGGATGAAGCTGAAGGATTTCCTTACTTGGCAGGGGGGCATTAGTGGACATAAGGTAGGATCATGTGCTGTTTTGTGTATTATTTTTCCTTCGCCGAAGTTTGCGAAATTTGCCAGGTATTGTTCATTTTTCCCACACTGTACTCACAAATATTAACCAATTACCATAATATTTGGTGTGCAGCTTCTTCATACCAATACCTAGCTATTGTCATACCAAAATTAGTATAGCTGTTTTTGTTTTTTTGATATTAAATTTTTTAATTAACAAAATTACAAACTTGAAGTGTCAAATTTCATGTGCCTGTACAAAACAAACAAATACTGATATAAAAATTCTGGTATGACAAAAGCTTCATTTTATGGTGTAGTTTAAAACTAAAAAAGAATTAAGGGGAAAAAAACAACTGTTTAGAATTGGCACTGGCAAAAAGTTTGGGTTTTTGGGCCGTTGAAAATTTAGAATAAATTAGCATAATTAATTAAAATTAATATTAAAACTTTAAACTGTATCAAACAAACATTTTTCCTAGTTGCAGACATGTCTCCTGCAATACCATGCCAAATTTCAAGCATGTAGCTTGAATATATCTCTTGTTAGAAAAATAAGAAAAAATGAACCGTCCAGCCACCGTATCTGCTACCTTAAATAAATAAGATAAAGTAAGTCAAAGATACCTGGGACATAAGAATGCTAAGTAAAGTATAGATTATGATCATGCACAGATGTACATTGGTGGATGTTCTGCGGTTTTGTGTGTGTAACTGGATTCGGGTTGGGAGCGAGCGATACTGCACCTATTAACATGTACGTGTATAAGACATAAGACATTTATTCACTAAGTAAAACGTTACAAGGATTTTTGTGTGGCATGGCGACAGTAAAATATGTCCTCACTTGTAGGGCATTCATCATGTCATACACTTAGTTGGCGATCATCCTATATACAGCACTAAAAGATAGATAAACACAATATTAAACACAAATCAGTCATATGTCACAAATCATGGAATCACGTTGTTCCGTGCATGGTGATGTATTGAGGACAGCTTCTGGGAAAAAAATTGCATCTGAATCGAGAGGTTCTGGCTTTAAAAGCACGAAACCGCCGGCCAGAGGGCAGAAGCTCGAAGAGATGATTGGCTGGTTGTGACAGATCTGACAGAATAGTACTGGTGGCCACATGCACAGGGGCACCATGGTGTATGTTCTTGAGCTGTATGCTGATGTTTATGTACAAAACCTACATTACAAACACACAAAATAAATAAATAATTTAAATAAATAAGATAAAGTAAGTCTAAGGTACCTGGGACATATGCATGCTAGGTAAAGGATGGATTAAAAATTATGAACATACACAGATGTGCATGTCCTTCCTTTGGTAGGTGTTCTGCGGTTTTATGTGTGTATTTTGGTAAGGGTTGGGAGCAGGCAGTATGGCACCTATTACCATCTATATATGTGTATATTTTCTTGTTTGCTGATGTGTATGTGCAAAACCTTCATTACAAGCAAACAAAATAAATAAATAATTTAAATATATAGTTATTTGGGTTTAATGTCGAGCAGGCGACCAATGCCATCTCATGGCGGTTAAATAAAAAAGATAAAGTAAGTCAAGATACCTGGGACATATGAATGCTCAGTAAAGGATAGATTATGAACATGCACAGATGTAAGTGTCGTTTGGTGGGTGTTCTCTGGTTGTGGAGTGGGGTTGGGAGTGGGCAGTATTACCATATAATATGTGTATGTGAACATCAGCATATGTACAAAACCTACTTTTCAAACAAATAAAAATAAATAATAAATTTAAATAACTAGGACATATGAATACCAAGTAAAGGATATATTATGAACATGCACAGATGTGCATGTCCTTTAATGGGTGTTCTGTGGTTTTGTATGTGGGGTGGGGAGCGGGTGGTATGCACCTATTACCATATATGTGTACATGTTATGTTCACATCATATATAATGTATGGTCTCATCTTGTATGCTGATGTCCCCCACCCAGGTCTACCCTGGGGGACTTGGGTGGGGTTAACTACTTTTTAGTTCCCAGGGTGACCCTGGTCAGCCCCACAGGGTGGGTTTTCCCCTCTATTCTGGGGCGTGTGTTTCTGTCTACCCTTGGTACATTCATCTGTATTTACCTTTTTTAAACTCTTCCTACTGTCTGCACTGCTTGTAGCTCTTGATATTGGATGTGTGTTGCTAAAGGGTCTAGTTAGGTTTATTTAGTGTATTAGACCAGCTGGCGACATACATTCAATATTCTGTTTAGTTTGGGTTTTTTCACAAGCAGTGCAGGCACGTCCTGAGAAAGTCTTGTTGCTGTCGGGACGTTAAACAATGTACAATCAATCATTTTATGCTGATGTGTATGTGCAAACATACATCACAAACAAACAAACAAACAAAAATTAATAAAATAAGTTGGGGATACCTGGGACCTATGAATATGCATGTTAAGTAAAGGATAGATTATGAACATACACAGATGTAAGCATATTGAAAACAAATGTCCTCTCCTTGGTGACCACTACCATACCACTATAGTGATCATGTGCATCAAGGAATTCCTTCCATCCATAATTAAAAGGATAAATAATAAATAAATATGTAAGTGAATACATACATGAATCAATAATAAATAAATACATAAAACATGTAATACAATAGTGAGGGCTACTATCTGTATTGTGTCTCATGCAGTCCTGATAAAGCTTAATCATAAGAGTCCTTGTGAGTACTTGAGTGCGGATTGGTTGAATTGGTTGCAAAAACTAAAATTTTATATTTAGGTGTTTAGCTGAACATGGTGATTTTGATGGAAACGGTTCGGAGATGGATTTCACTCTGCCTGGCTTGTGCTTAAGACCAGTCGGATACGAGTGTGCTTGACCAGTTAAAAATCCCATCTCCACTAATAAAATAAAAAAAGAGCAGGCCTGCACTTAGAGTGGTTAGGCTGAAAAACAGACGAACAACATGCATGTTGTATCCGGCCAAAAAGTCTTCAGAATGTTGAAGATGGTCGGCAGACACATTGCACAACATGCACAAAGGGAGTTTACTTTCGATATGCTTTCCTCCCACAAAAGACCGAGTTCTATGGAAAAGGCTGTTTTCAAGACCAGGCAAAATAACGCTGCGAGGAGCATGTTCGTTCGATCCGCCTCGGATACAACAACCAGGTTGGACGTCATTTCAACGAACCGCCTCATAGCCTCACACATTTCAGCATACGCATCCTTTGGCAAAATACATCCCACTTCATCCGCCGCAAAATGACAGAATCCTTTTTCGCGGACAGGCTTGGCACTTACCATCCGCGCGGCTTGAACATTCGCCCCTAGGGATGTATGCTCGGCCTGATGGGTAGTTGGTGCCAGGCTTGACCTCACTGTTGATACTGGATGCTACCTTTGAGTGTGTGTGTATGTGTGTGTGTGTGTGTGTGTGTGTGTGTGTGTGTGTGTGTGTGTGTGTGTGTGTGTGTGTGTGTGTGTGTGTGTGTGTGCATGTGCGTGAGCTGCAGTAGGCACGAGTGAATGCGAATGTATGCAGTGACGTGTATGTATATAGACGTAAGTTTTGTGCTACGTGTCTTGTGCATGTGTATTTGCGTCATTATGTGTGTGTGTGTGTGTGTTTTTTTTTTTTTTTTTTTTTTTAACGTCATTCTAAATTCTCTCTATACAGGATGACGTCTTTTCTTTCTGGTGTTCTTTTCTGTTCTACGTTTGTTTCCATGTCACCTGAGGAAGGATCTTTGATCCGAAACGTCGTTATTTGTTTCTATTTTAAAGGGTTTTCTACCACTATCTTCTGTTTTTCTTTCACGTGAAACCCTAGCGGCAACAGTTTTACTACATAACGTATTTGACGTTGATACGATGTTCAAATCGAAAATAATCTCTGTTTCAATTCAGGAGCAAAGTAAAGCTTCATCAACCGTGCGCGTCTGATTGATTTCTTTAGAAGGCTTCTCGCTGACCGCCATTTTGAAACTAGCGACGCGACCATGCTTACCGCATTAAAAATAATACTTTTAAACTTATTTTATCGTATGTATGCATGTTTACTTGCTGATGATTTTAATTTACTCACTGGAATAAACTTGTAACTTGTATGCTTGAAATTTTCAATGTTATGCACAAAAAATGTCTCGCACCTTATCCGGGCGGTGTACCAGGACTCAGTGGTTCCCTCACATCGAAAAATAGCTTTCGAAAAACACTTCTACAAAAATGTCTCCATCCTAAGGACAAATATTGTTGCCATGCATAAACTATATGGCATTAGTACTTTCGTTTCGTACCTGCAAACCATTGTTACTCTTTTGCATTGCAGTGCAGGACACAGACCGACCAACTGATAGTTTAAGGGTGATGCCAGAATAGCTTGCCGCCCATAGGCGCCAAGCTATTCTGGCACCACCCTTAAAACTATCATGGTCGATCCTTATCTTCCTTTGGTGTGTCTGGAGTAGAATGAGTTAAATAAATTCGTTTCCCGTTCTCACGGCATTCGTTTCAGTAGTAACTTAAAGTACCGGCATTAATCTGTCGGCGCCAAGCTAATCTGGCACTACCCTTGAATTATCATGGTCGATCCATCTCCTGCAATAGGTGCATAGTTGTTAGATGACGCCTCCGCCAAAAGTTGGGAAAAACGTGCGTCGGGCCGCTGAAAGAGTTTAAACAAGTAATCTACTTTAGATTGGTAACTGGACTGAAGAAAGAAATATTAAAGAAATAAAACTTTAAACCCGCCTTCACTACAAGTTAACACGATCCATCAGCTGCGAGAGATATAGATTCCCATGAGCCCCCCCCCCCTCCCCCCCCCCCCCCCCCCGCGGCAGCGGGAGGCTCATGAGGAACTATGGCTCTTGCTGATACCACTTTGACTCCATGTCAGTTTCTTAGAGGGGCTTGGCCCGGGCCGGCTCTGTGCTGGGATTATCACTAGAACTGAACAGAGTCTGCGTCAAATGGCGGCAAAGGGGTTACAGAGAAACAGGAACTAGTTTATTCAGAATTTAGAAAGACACTCGAGACTGAATTAGAATTAGAAAGAGGAAATCAGCGCGGAAAAATAGCACTCCCGCGACAGCTGACATCACTGGGAATACAAAGAGGTGTTTGGTATCACCAGTGTATTCGGCCGGAACTTGCCGACTGACGTTGTTACGCCGGCCGCGCGTGAAAATACTCCACTTAACCCCTTTGTGCATGTAGCCACCGATACTGTTGCTGTTTACAGTACCGGTGGCTGCGTGCACAACTATGGGTAAATTATGAACTCTTGGCATCCCTGTAATTTAACCCGTTCGAACTGTCATTCCGGGCTCAGGCGGATTGTTGATTTAACCAATAATTTATTAGCACAATCTCGACAGGAATTCTGGGAAGACTCAGTCTGATGGGTGAGGTGGAGCGTGATGGGCTTTTAGGAGCGCAGAGATCCCATCTTGACTGAACTGAACTGAACTGACTGTTCATTTAACGCGAAAATGCCATTTTCGCGTTAAATGAACAGTCAGTTCAGACGGTCGATCGGCTCTTACCCCGGCTGCCGTCCACGCGGAACAGGGATACAACTGAAGCGGTCTCAGAACTGAGGCATGGATCTTCATGTGCCCCCGCAACTGCGGGGGCTCATAAAGATCTATGCCTCTTGCAGTTGGATCGTCAGTCGGTCGTCGCGGATGTTGTTGTTGTTCAGTGTTTTTTTTTTTTTTCCAGTTTACTGTCCCCGCCGGCACTGGCACTAAAAGTGATCGAGGACTCAGTAGACGTTTGGCGTAGTTGTCTTAGCAGATTTGACGTGGGGTTTCTCTTCTTTGTTGATTTGGCCTGGGTTCTCCCTCCTCCTTTCTCATCCGGGCTTGGACAGGCCAACGGCGGAGTTCAGTCTTTTGTACTGAGGCTCGTCAGTGGGTTAATAAGACACTGCTGAATCTCCACCGCAGCCGTGAATCATGGTACGTGGAGAATGTCAGTTCGCCGTGTCGGGCCGGCCGGACTAATATGGGTCGGCCGCGATGATAGTGATTTAACTCATTGTGCCCGGCGGTACCGTGGACTGAAATACCCACATTTTGGAGTTATTCCGGCTCTGAAGACTGCATTACAATTCAGGACTGAGACAGATCGACCATGTAGTTCAAGGGTGGTGGCAACTGAAATAGCTTGGCGCCTATAGGATGAACTATCACAGAACAGCTTGAACTATCATGGTCGAGCCATATCTTGCCGCTGTGGTGTGTCGCGGGCAGAATGAGTTAGGGGTTCTGCGACCGGCGCTGTCCACTTTGTTTATGAGTAACAAGGACGGATACTTCGGATATAACAACACAGCACTCGACAACACTCTTTCTAAGTAAACTACTTCGCATATAAGAAACTTCGGCCGGATATAGCGATAAGAATACTACTGAGATGTTCGGCCCTGACGATTTTTTAATCAGTAGTTTGCTGTATATAGACCTAATATATAATTCCGTGTACTGAGTTTCGTGGCGGCTTCGCAAGCGACGACTGAGTGGCTTTTGAAACTGTCAGCACCCTTGAACTAGTCGTGGTCTATCTATCTCTCTCAACTGGTGCACTGATAGCCACTATAGACTGACGCCGGTAAATAAAACTGGTTGTCTCTCTCGATAAGTTGAGCGATAGTTGAGAGGTAGCGAATCGAGGGAAGCAGCCACTGCCGGTGTGCAAGCCGGCTGAATCCAAAATCCAGACCAGAAAAGAAAGTCACTGGGTGACTGTCACTAAGCGTGTAAAATGTAGAGAATAAGACATCGAAGAAAGAAACAAGCTTATAAAAGAAAGTTGCAACACAATTTAACCCATTGTGTCCCAGGTACGAAATACCCTCATTTGGAGTTGTCCTCTGAGGACTGCATTACAATTCAGGAGACAGATCGACCATGATAGTTCGGCAAGGGTGGCGGTGCCGGGCCGCCAGAACAGCTTGGAGCCTAAAGGCACCAAGCTACTCTGTCACCACCCTTGAACTATCATGGTCAATCCGTACCTTTTTGTGGTGTGTCGGAAGGAATGAGTTAATATTATTTCCTGGCAAAATATTAACAAAATGTGTTGCGTGAGCTGACTTTTCAAAGCGTGTTTCTTTCTTTGCTTTGGATTCTTCTGTAAGCCTGAAGTCCACTCCTCAAACTGACAATGATGACATTGTTCTCAACCACTGGTTGCCGTGAACATGTAAATGTTATTTCATTATCATTAGTTACCTTCCAGTTCCATTCTCCGTTATTTCTCACTCATTTGCGTTTTCAGAGTCACTTATAAGTTCCTTCGTTCCCTCCCCGGCCTTCCTTCCGGCGTCAGTAAAGGCTTATCACCCCAGTCCTTTCACTGAAGCAAGTTACTCCAGTTTCACTTTCAGTATCGGATACTGCCGGTTATTCTGAAAACGGAGATTTGTGCGACTACTGAAAACCGATTTACCGTGCATGCCGAAATTGGAATGACTGAAACCCACTTTAGTGTTATTGTAAATAATATAAGCTGGTGACTGTGACTTTTACCCCACGACTGACCAGCTTCACGGAAATGTAACAGCAGGCGTGCTCATTTTGATCTTAGCCGGCTTATGCTCAGTGAGGAAATGTCCTCGGGCCGACGTCGGCCTGGAGGTCTGTTGCCAAAGAACCTCAGTAACCGTATGTCTGTAGGATCTTTCATTGCTTATTGGGTGGGTTCGAGCCGTAAGGACCAAAATCACAGATACTGAGTCACCACATAATGTGACTTTAGCGCCGGGTCTTCTGAGTCAGTCAGTGTTAGTATCAGCCGAGACAATTAGTTCTATCCATTGCGTAAGCGGCTGCGCTGGGAGCTATAGGTAACACGGTCAAAGCGGGGTCGAATGAAAAATCGATGACATAGGCATGAGTCAGCATTGTTTATCGTAAAATAATCAGCATGGCGAGGTTGCATGAGCGAGCGTCCTACGACAGCCACTGCTACGCCGTATCTTGGCGGAGCACCTTGCTTAGTGGCTGGCGTAGGACTGACCAAGCTCGCTCATGCAGCTGGTTCAGTAAAGAATAGTTTTAGGCAAAAATAAAGACATCGTACATCAGTGGTCCGGTTTACTTCAGACATACACACATGACAAATGATATGCGGCACAGTGCACCGCCCCAGATGATCAGCACTGAACGGCCTCAAAGCCGGGAAAAATGGCTTTGCCATGAGGTCTATGCAGCCACGATGCAAGGCTCAAGGTGAAGGTCAGCCAGCAGCTTGTCGACGAATCAAGTGGGCGCGCGCCGCCGTGTCGCGTACGTCAGCAAAGTCGAACATCCCATATATGGCATATACTTGGCTATGCAGCTGAAACTGAGCTACTGCTGACACAGATTATCGTTTCAGTCTTCTTCCTAGTCAAGTTTACTTGAACATGTGGAGTGTTCTTTGGTTTGAGCACTGAATATCCCACAGTGGGGGCTGCTCAGCCATGGACTATAGCCTCAGTGAAATCAAGCAGATCCGGCTGTGACAGACGCGGGTTAACTCTGTGGCTGTTAACCGGTCTTCACTGCCAGCTGAGGTTACTTCAACGACAAAGAGCCCAAACCGTCCCAGTAACATCGATTGAAAGAGATGTCAGCAAGAGGCATAGATTATATATGATCCTCATGGGCTCCCGCAACTGCGGGGCTCACGAGGATCAATGTCTCTTGCGGTTAGGTCCTGTTCACCTTATCTCGGCAGTCAAAGGGTTAAAATCAGGAGTGGGCTATTTACTGAAGAAATCCCCACCCCGACCAATTTTTTTTTTTTTTTTTGGTGGGGGGGGGGGGGGGGGGAGGGCGCCACAATGTCAAAGGACGCATGTGAAACCTTTACACTGACGATTGTGAGTTGGACCGGCGCTAACCCATTTCACCCAAACGCCCTTCAGTCGATCGACTAACTATGATAATTTAGGGATAGTGCCAGATTAGCTTGGCGCAATCAGGCGCCGAGCTAGTCTGGCACTGCATAACTCTCGACTGACGAAAGAACGCTGATGCATAAAAAGTGTCTGGTTTTTGTTTAACCCTTTTAGCGCCATGGGCGCATTTCCTGAATTATGGAAGTGTTACTGAACGACTATGTACCACTTGCAGGAGGTGGATTGACCATGATAATTCAAGGGTAGTGCCAGATTAGCTTGCCTCCTCATATGAAGGCGCAAAGATAATTTGGCACTACCATTGAATTATCATGGTCAATCAATATCGTGCTGTAGGGTGTTGGCGCTGAAAGGGTTAAATCATTTTTTTCGATGATTTTCTTGACACCTGAATTCATATCATACCCACAGACCTTCACTCCGTAACAAGCAATGCATAGGTATTTTCTCGAAACAGCTTAACCCGCCGTGAGATGGCCTTAGTCGCCTGCTCAGCGTTAAACCCCAATCACAAACTAACTCGAAACAGCTTAATCCATTTAGCTCCGACGCCTTACAGCAAGAAATGCATTGACCATGATAATTCAAGGGCAGTACCAGATGAGCTTGGTGCCATGATAATTTAAGGGTAGTGCCAGATTAGCTTGGCGCCTTAAGGCGCCAAGCTAATCTGTCACTACCCTTGAATTATCATGGTCAATCCACTCCCTGCAGCTAGTACACAGTTAGATAACGCCTCCAAAATTTGGGAAATGCGTCCATGGGGTTAAAGGCCCACTACCGCCGTAACTATTCAAATATTCTAGGATATGGGAGTCTCCCCTTTTCTTTTCATTTTTTTTTTAAATTCAAATATTCACTTCTGTAACAAACGGTTACGAAACGCTACCAGCAGGTCTAGTTATGGTTCATTTAGACACAGGAGAATCCAGTTCAGCACTCGTCGTCTTAATATCAAGTAACCTGACAATGACTCCACTCCGTTCTATAAATACAGTGCTATCAGTACGAGAAACAGCTAAAAATAGTTTGAAACGCTAACGGCTGCACAGAATAAATAAGTGCGACTACGCATGTGCTGTTGCTGCCTGTCGTGACTGATACCAAGGACAGCAGTGTTCATCCCACCTGGAAAGCCTCACTAAAAATACGTCGATGAAATTCTTTGGCCGGTCTGGTGTTGCACACAGGGGGATTTTGGTTCTGACTGATATGGATTTTTAAAATAAAAATAAAAATACGGAACGGAAATTCAAGGAACTTTGCCACTGACACCCCAACCCGGATGGAACTCAGTCCTGTCGGCTAAAATGTCCGAGCGCAAAGTGTTCCATACTGTCCACAGTAGAAAAACGTCATAGGGCCCACGACGGCCGCGGTGGGTTTTAAGCAAGCTATGCGCGGGCCCACTGCGACCGTCATGGGATTGAGGAGCTTTGCTTACTGGGACTGGTTTGTCGTACACACGGAGGCGAGTATTTTCACGAGTACACCACTGCAACATTGCCCACCCAAACCACACGAATCTGTGTTCCTTTGAGAAATCTTCTGAGAAATGTACGCGACAAAGTTTCTTTAATTCCCGTTCGCCTATTTTCTTTTAAACTTTATTATTATTATTATTATTCTTTTTTCTCCATCTTTTAGCCTGTGAGGCCAAGCTGCAACCCCGAAAGGAGACACAAGTCAGTAAATGAACAAATGCCAATAGTACTTTATTTATTTATCTATTTATTAAATACATAAATAAATATTTTGTATTGATGAGAGAGAGAGAGAGAGAGAGAGAGAGAGAGAGAGAGAGAGAGAGAGAGAGAGAGAGAGAGAGAGAGATGATGATGATGATGATGATGAAACGTTTTATTGACAGGATAAAGTTTTAGGCGAAACGCCTCTCTTACAAACTGTCCTGTTAGAAAAGAAATATTAACAGCAAAGAGTAAGAAACACAATAACACAATAAATCGAAACATGAAGAAATAAACTGGAAAAAAGCAATGCAAATAATGCGCACACATATCAATAATAGTGAATAATAATTTTTATATATATATATATATATATATATATATATATATATATATATATATATATATATATATATATATATATAATATATATATATATATATATATATATATATATATATATATACACACACACACACACACACACACATATAAGTAGTCCGTTCAGGTAGTAAGTAAAACTCGTTCATATAACATCTTGTTACAGTAACTAAGTTACTGTAACAAGATGTTATATAAACGAGTTTTGAAGGTTCTAGAATTAGAAATAGATTTAATTTGGGGTGGTAGTTTGTTCCAGGCTTTGGCACCTGAGAACGAAAGGCTGGTTTTATATATATCGAGCCTGGCCCTTGGTAGCTGTAACAAACTGTTCCTCGTGTTTTGTCTTTGACTATCCAAAAATAACATACGAAGGTAAGATGGGGTTTTATGGTGAAGAATTTTATGCATAAGTATGCATCGATTAAATGTGAACTGTTTGTTTAGGTTTAGCAGTCGGATGGTTCTAAACTTTTCGTCGGTGGGAGAGGGACCAGGCACAGTTAACTTTACCCCTCGACGGTACAATGAGTTAAGTTTCTTTAAATGTACGTCACTGCATCCATCCCAGATAGTGGAGCAGTAATCACAGTGTGTCTTAATATGGGCATGGAGAAAGAGTCTTCTAGTCTCAGTGTTAACTATTTGACTTAGTTTTGATAGCAGGAATAGATTTTTAGATATTGTTTTGCAGGTGTTTTCGATATGTGGTTCCCAGCTGAGCTGGTTATCTACTGTGACTCCAAGCAAACGGTGTTTTTTAACTTGATCAAGGGGCTCAGAGTTCAGGTATAATGTTAAGGGCAGGAGACCACGTTGATGTTTTTGGCGTGAAGTAATTAACATACTCTTTGTCTTTTGGACACTAATTATCATATGATTATGTTGGCACCAGCTTGAAACCTCATCAAGACTTTTCTGGAGAACTTCGTTTATTTTTGGCAATTCGCTGTTTGATGTATGTATGGTAGTGTCATCAGCAAATAAGTCACACGTTGCATCGGGATGTGAGATAGAGAATGGTAAATCGTTGATAAATATGTTGAATAACAATGGGCCCAAAATTGACCCCTGAGGAACACCACACGTTACTAAACCTTCACTCGAGTAATTACCATGAAGCAAAACTTTCTGTCTTCTGTCACTTAGATAGGATGATATCAGATGTACGGTATTGGAATCGATGTGATACATCGGTAGTTTTTTTAATAAGATAGAGTGGTTGACTAAATCAAAAGCTTTTTTAAGGTCAAGAAAAACTGCACCTGATAACTGAGAATTATTAATGGCTGTAAGCCATTTATCAATGATATGTATAAGGGCAGTTTGGCAAGAGTGTTGCGGGCGAAACCCAGACTGCATTTTACTGAGTAGACAGTTCTGTTCTAGAAAATTTTGCAGATGTGTATGGATATGTTTTTCAATAGGTTTTGAGATAACTGGTAGAATGGAGATAGGTCTATAATCATTCAATGAGTTTAAGTTTTTGCTTTTGGGAAGGGGAATGACCTTAGCTGTTTTTAACTCATCAGGGAAAATATTTCTTTGAATAGAAAGATTGTAAATGAACGTTAGAGACTCAACTATGTAGGGCAGAGCTATTTTAAGAATTTCGCAACTGATGCCATCTGAACCACATGACCTCTTTTTCATATTAGATATATATTTACCCACGTCAAAAACAGTCATTGGGGGGAGTGAGAAAACACAACCAGCAGTATTGTTACTGTGAAATCGTAGTTGCTCAGAACATTGGTATTTCGCAGGATCATTTGTATTAGTGCGTGCTAAAGTCTCAGCTATGCTAAGAAAGTGGGTATTGAAGGTATCTGCAGTGAGCTCAGGTGCAATGTTCATGTCTCTGTGATTGTGACCTTTAGTAAAGGTGTTGATAACTTGCCAAACAGAGCGCAGGTCCTTGCCGTCTGCAATGATCTGTTCAGCATGTTGTCTTTGAGCTTTTCGGACCAAAGATTTGACAAAATTTCTTTGCTTTTTATAGTCAACAAATTTCTTTTCTTTCTTAAGTGTATCTCTGAGTTGCATGGCTGCTTTTATTTCTCCAGTTAGCCATTCAGGAATTGTGGGATGTTTGACACGTTTTGTTCGCACTGGGGCATGTTTATCTAGAACACCGAGGAACAGTTCATACCAGCGGGTGAGGGCTTCATTTGGGTCATTGTAATTTAACACATCATTAAATGGGGTATTGGATAAGTCATAGAGAAAGGCATTCTGGTTAAATTTTTTGAAAGACCTGTAAATAATAGTAGTATGCCCTGTGCAAGATTTCTTAGCTAATTTGGCAGACAGCGAGAAAGATACTGGGAAGTGATCACTGATAGAAAAATTAAGAACATGGACATTATTAACAGCATTTACATTTGTAGTATAGATATGGTCTATCATTGTCGCAGAAGATGAAGTAACTCGTGTGGGCGACTGAATAACTTGTGTTAAACCAAGAAAAGAGATCATTGAATTCCATGAAGAGTAACAGTCTTTTAACAAATCAACATTAAAATCACCTAGGATATGTATATCACCCCTGCATTTCTGTACTGTGTCAATCATTGATTCAAAGTCATCAAGCCATGCCACTGTGGCCGCTGGATTTCTATAAATAAACCCTACAAGAACGGGTACACAAAGCAACTTGGGTCTCACCTGACCATACAACAGAGAACCAAATAGACCATATCTGCATTAGCAAGAAATTTAGAAGATCCCTTCAAGATGTTCGAGTGAGGAGGGGAGCAGATGTCGCCTCAGACCACCATCTGCTTACCTTAAGAATGAAGCTCAAGCTAAAGAAAAGCCGCACAGAGACAACAAGAAGACAGCGCTATAATGTAGGCCTCCTGAGAGAAACTGGAGTTAGAGAAGAGTTCAAACTGGTGCTGTCCAACCGGTTTCAAGCGCTACAGGAGCTAGTAAATGAAGAGGAGGCGGTCACCACAGAGCAGCAGTGGAAGGCAGTTAGAGAGGCGCTGAACTCAACCTGCAAAGACACTGTAGGGCTCAGGAAACACCACCACAAGGACTGGCTGTCGGCACAGACCTTGAAGAAGATAGAAGCGAGGAAGCAGAAGAAAGCAGCGGTCAACAACAGTCGCACGAGAGCAGCCAAAGTAAGGGCACAGGGGGAATACTCGGAAGCCAACCGCGAGGTGAAGAGGAGTATCAGGGCAGACAAGAGGGCCTACACAGACAGCCTGGCAGCAGAGGCAGAAAAGGCAGCAGGCAGCGGCAACATGAAACAGCTCTACGACATTACCAGAAGATTGTCGGGTAAGTATGGCCATACAGAAAGACCAGTAAAAGACAAAGAAGGCAAGCCTATTGCAGACAGAGCAGACCAACTCGACAGATGGGCCGAGTATTTTGAAGAGTTACTGAACAGACCTAGCCCACCCGACCCCCCCGACATCCAGCCGGCAGAGACCGACCTACCCATCAGCTGTGACAGACCCAGCCGGGAAGAGATCAGAAAAGCAGTGGCATTTTTGAAGAATGGCAAAGCAGCAGGGCCAGATGGCATCCCAGCGGAGTCTCTGAAAGCAGACCTAGAGACAACAGTTGAGATGCTGTACCCACTGTTTGGAAAGATCTGGGAAGAGGAGGTGATGCCAGCTGACTGGAAGGAGGGGTACCTAATCAAGCTTCCCAAGAAAGGCGACCTCAGCAAGTGTTCCAACTACAGAGGAATCACCTTGCTGTCAGTACCAGGAAAGGTCTTCAACAGGATCATCCTAGAGAGAATGAAGAGCTCCGTTGACCCCCAGCTGAGAGACCAGCAAGCAGGATTCAGGAAGAACCGATCATGTACAGACCAGATCGCCACTCTCCGCATCATCGTGGAACAGTCTCTGGAGTGGAGCTCCCCGCTGTACGTCAACTTTGTGGATTATGAGAAAGCATTTGACAGCGTGGACCGAGAGACTCTGTGGAAACTCCTACGACACTACGGTGTACCCACAAAGCTCGTCCGCCTGATCAAGAGCAGCTATGATGGCATGACATGTCGCGTGATCCACGAAGGGCAGTTCACCAGAGAGCTCCAGGTCAGAACTGGTGTCAGGCAGGGGTGTCTGCTGTCTCCGTTCCTCTTCCTACTGGCCATAGACTGGGTCATGAAGATGACCACAGAGCACAGACGAAGTGGAATACAGTGGACACTGTGGACACAGCTTGACGACCTCGATTTTGCAGACGACTTGGCATTACTGTCCCACACTCATCAACAAATGCAGGACAAGACCACGAGGCTTGCTGACATCTCGTCCCAAGTGGGCCTCACCATTCACAAACAGAAAACAAAGACAATGAGGCTGAACGCAACCAGGGAAGAACCAGTCTTGCTTGCTGGCACCCCGTTGGAGGAGGTGGAGTCCTTCACCTATCTCGGGAGCATCATAGACAAAAAAGGCGGCACTGATGCAGATGTCAGAGCACGAATCGGTAAAGCCAGAGCAGCCTTTCTCCAGTTGAAAAAAGTGTGGAGTTCCAGAGAGCTGTCACAACACACCAAAGTCCGGATTTTCAACTCCAATGTAAAAGCAGTTCTCCTATATGGAGCAGAGACATGGAGATTGACAAAAACCACAGTCAACAGAGTACAGACCTTCATGAACAGTTGCCTTAGAAGAATTTTGAAAATCCACTGGCCAGAGAAGATCAGCAACGTCAGACTCTGGGAGAGAACAGAGCAGATAACAGCAGAGAATGAAATTGGGCGAAGAAGATGGGGATGGATCGGTCACAGTCTGAGAAAGCCAGCTTCCAGTATCACTAGGCAGGCATTGTCATGGAACCCCCAGGGAAAGAGGAAAAGAGGTAGGCCGAGAAACTCCTGGCGTCGAGACCTCCAAGCAGACATCAAGAGACTGGGAACCACCTGGAGTAGAATCGAAGGAGAAGCACAGGACAGGAGTTGCTGGAGGTCTCTCGTCGACGGCCTATACCCGGGTAGGGGTGACAGGCGTAAGTAAGTAAGTAACAAGAACGGGTGATGACTTCGATGTTTTTATTTCCAACCACATGCATTCAATTTGCTTTGATTCTAGGTCAAGTCTTCTAGTCACATATTGAATTATAGAGTCATGTATGTATATTACTATGCCAGTTTGAGAGAGAGAGAGAGAGAGAGAGAGAGAGAGAGAGAGAGAGAGAGAGAGAGAGAGAGAGAGAGAGAGAGAGAGAGAGACAGAGAGAGAGAGAGAGAATGATCCTGTATTTGACAACGGTAAAAGTTTTGGTAGTAACAAAAATAGAGAGAGGGAGTGAGAGTCTGTTTTAGTGAACATACGAAAAAAGGCAGCCTACCGTTGTTCCGGCGAGTCAGCCACACCATCGAGTTATCCAGTAATCAACCCCTTCACTGCCTAAATAACTGAGCACACCATCTCACTACAAGATGACCCCCTCAACCGCCAGAGGATCTATACCTCTTGCTGAAACCATCGTGTATCCACATTCCTTTTGACGGCTGAATTCACGATTTCAAAAACGCAGTGTGGGCGTCTACTGTTAGCTCATTCTACCCCAGACACACCACAGCAAGATAAGGATCGACCATGATAGTTCAAGGGTGATGCCAGAATAGCTTGGCGCCTATGGGCGCCAAGCTATTCTGGCATCACCCTTGAACTATCATGGTCGATCTGTGTCCTGCACTACAATGCAGTCTTCAGAGGACAACGGCAAGATCTAAGGATTTCGGTGTCGGGGTAGAATGAGTTAAGAGGTTAATGCGCGAGTAACATATTTTGTGTTTAGTTGAGAACCTGACCCTGTCAGTTGTCGGCAAGGCATCAGACATTTTCATGGATTAGCCAAAATATGACGAAAATGTCTGTGTTTTTTCTGCCCCCTCACATTTTGGTGCTTTTCCCGTACTTAGAATATAACCAACCGAACACCACTTAACCCATTACGTCCTGAGGCTGTTTTTAAAAAAATGGTAATTTTCCTATGAAGGCTGTATTACAGATTAGGAGATAGATCCACCGTTTTAGCCGGTTCAAGAGTCGTGCCAGAATAGCTGGGCGCCTGAGGCAGATGAAAAAAAAATAATAGATTACGACATAAAAGTTTCTTGAAACACGTACAGAATTAATATCACATGACAAATTTCACAGATACCACACACCATTTTCACATAAACGTTAAGACGTATGTAGGCTACTAGTTTAACCCTATTCATCCTGATACACAAATGCATGAAATACATTTGAATTATGATAGTTCAAGAATAGCTTGGCGCCTGATTACTGGATAACAAGAGTTCCTTACTTGGTGGGTCTATCTCCTAATCTGTAACAGAGATTACATAAGGAAATAAGCAAATTTTTTTTTTATCAGTCAGGATGTAATCTGGTAACCCATTTACCCCCAACGCCCTACAGCAGGAGATGGATTGACAAGGATAGTGCCGAATGAGCTTGGCGCCTACAGGCGCCAAGCTCATCCAGCACTACCCTTGAATTATCATGGTCAATCCATCTCCTTCAGCTGACACATAGACTTTAGGTGGCACCTCCAAAATTTTGAAAATGCGGCCCTGGGGTTCAATGAGTTAAAGAAGGCTTATACTCATGCTCGCACGATCACTTAAAATCTCTCATACACGCACGCACGCACGCACGCACGCAAGCACGCACGCGCGCACACACACGCACACACACGCACACACACACACACACACACACACACACACACGCACGCGCGCGCGCGCGCAGTCAGTCGTGCGCGGGCCCAGTGCGGCCGTCGTTGGCCCGAGGACCTCTTCTTACTGGGACGAGAGAATGGGCACAACACATCAGCAAAAGAAAAGGAAATATTTATTGCGTTCGGTGCAGTGCATGGCTTGATATGACGACACAGTGGAACCTGTTTTAAGCATTCCGACTTATTTTGCAAGACGAAAGTGGTCATAACCCATATCATACCGAGGCTAAAAGCTTCAAATTTGTACACTGCCATATGCAGGCTACATTATAGTACTTACGGTCAATGGCTTTAGTTCAAGGGTGGTGCCAGAATAGCTTGGCGCCTAGAGGCGCCAAGCTATTCTGTCACTACCCTTGAACTATTTCAGTCAAACTTATTTCACCCACTGGTGTATTCCGAATGATAAGGGTTAAAAAGCAGGTGCTCTCTCAAGAGAAAGTCTTGAAGGGCAAACAGTATCACTTGTCCGTTAAAGCCATCCTTCAGGTGGCGTACCGCCATCTAAATGATGGTCTTTAATGACAGATGATTTGTCATAAGGGTGGTCGCTCAAACCAGGTTCTGTTGTACAACTAAACTTTTATAGACATACTTAAAAATGAAAAAAAAGCAAATTAAAAAAAGCAAAAAAAACCAAAACAAAACAAAAAACCCAACAACAACAAACAAACAAAAAAAACAACAACACAACAACAACCAAACAACAAAATAATAAATAATAAAAAAGCAAATCATTTTTTATATAAAAAAAGTAGAATTCAAGAAAACAATGTGCGTTTTGTTAACTTCTTGTCTGCTACTGACGACACCGTTCGGCAGAGAAGACCTGTAGTCACGCGTCTTTTCCGCTGATCGATATCATCAGTAGCATCCAAAGGGTTAAATAAGGAAAAAAGACACACTCGGGAATCTGGTATTCATTTGAGGAAAACAAGGCTACTGCTTATATTCACATGGGTGACAGTCTTCAGTCCTGGAGACTGATTCAGATTTTTTCCCCCCGAAATCCCCAACAGCCGAATTTCAGCTTTTTGCTTCAGACAGAACAGCTCTCCAGTCAGACAGCTCCATATGCAAAAGACATAAATTCTCATGAGCCCCTGCGGATGCAGGGGCTCATGAGAATGTACGTCTCTTGGCCATGGATGATGGGGCATAGTCCGTGGACAATTTGTCACACTGTCACCCATGCATTTATCTAGCCAGAGCAGCTGGCCGGGGATGGGGGCTGCAGATCCTGGTTGACACACACCGAGTATATGGGATCGAAGAACAACCCTTGCGGGCAGTGCATGAGATGGGCCTGCAGAGACGCATCGCACTGGTAAAACACGGTGTGGTCGCATGGATTTGCACGGTACTGGTTCGGGCCGGTACAGACGACTGAGGAGGAGGAGGAAGAGGGGGTGGGGTGGCGGGGGAGGGAGGGTGGATGCAGGTGTAGACGGTCTGAGACCACACGGTAGCAGGGGCACACGGCATGATCCACGCCCCTCCCCACTCGTCGCACTGGATGAACCTGTAGTGACAAAGAATAAACCAGTGAGGTTAGGAACACAAACAAGGTATCAGCTGACCATGTTAACTCATTCAGCCCCGACACACCACAGCAAGACATGGCTCGAGCATGATAGTTCAAGGGTAGTGCCAGAATAACTTGGCGCCCATAGGCGCGAAGCTATTCTGGCACCACCCTTGAACTGTCATGCTCGCTCTGTCTCTAGAATTGTAATACAGTCCTTCAGAGGACAACTTCAAAATTTGGGGATTCCGGCCCTGGGGTTGAATGTGTTAGTTCAAGTGTGGTTCCAGAATAGCTTGGCACCAAGGGGTGCGAAGCTATTCCGGCATCACTCTTGAACCATCCTTCTTGATCGATCTGGTGAACTGTAATGTAGTTTCCTGAGATCAGCCCCCACATTTTAAAATTTCAGCCGGGTCTTGGAGTGTGCAGTGACTGCCCAGCATGTAAATGGCTTGACAAAATAATGAGTGAAATATAACCAACCAACCTACCAAGCAAGCCGAACGACGGGCCATCCCACCAACCAACCAACTAGGCAGTCAGCCAGCCTACCAACAACCAACCAACCAAACAACCGACCGACTAACCAACCTGTCAGCCAGACTACCAAAAAATTAAAAAAAAAAATAACCAAACAACCATTTTGTCAGCAAGACTACCCAAAAAAAAAAACACCAAAAGAAAAAAAACAAAAAACAACTAACCCGGCTACCAATCGATCAGCCAACCCCCCAACAGACCGACCGACCAACAGCTCCAACTCACTTGGTCTTATCCGCAGGGTAAGTGTGATAGAACTGCCCACTCGCCAAAGCCTGGGGCGTACAAGGGCCGTTACTCGGCAGGGGCGCTCCTCCCTGAGAGTTGCCTCCTCCTGCGCCAGAGAACCCGCACTGGAGGGTGTCCTTGTTGAAAGGAAGGCTACTGGGACAGGAAGTGATGTACATATTGCCGGACATGTCGCACTGAAGGAACTTGGTGCCGTCATACGGATGGGGGAAGCGAAGGAGGCCCAACCCGAGTTTCTCGGTAGTGCACGGGTTCTGCACCTCGTCTTTCACAGCTGAAATGAAATGAAATGTCATGACATGAAGTAACAGGACACGCAATTATCCCATTTAACCCCCTGACCGGAAATGACACATTTTGGAGGTGTCACCAAACGACTATGCACCCGTTGCAGGAAATGGACCGATCCTGATAATTCCAAGGTAGTGCCAGATAAGCTTGGCGCCTAATGGCGCCAAGCTAATCTGGGAATACCCTGGAATTAATGGCGCCAAGCTAATCTGGCACTACCCTGGAATTATCATGGTCGATCCCTCACCTGCTGAAGGGCGTCGGGGCTAAACAGGTTAATTAAAATGTCATGAATTAACATGACACGCAATTAACCCAGTTAACCCCACGAGCCCTATTGCCAATGAATTATCATGGTCGATCCATCTCCTGCTGTAGTGCGTCGGGTTCAAATGGGTTGAAATGAGATAACGATTACTGAAACTGTATATTTCAAATGAAATGAAATAAAAAGATTGAAAGAAAAGGGCATGACATGAAACTATGTTTGTAAAACGATAGTTAAAGTGCCATTGTTCCAATACACTTTCCAGACCAAAAAGGTAACTGCCAAGCGTGTAAAATGCAAAGAAGTACCCAACGGAGAAAGATACACGCTTAGAAAAGACAGTTACAGCACAATTTCTTTCCAATACACTTGCCATGTTTCATAAATTAAAAAAATAAAAATGTTACAAAAGTACATTATACTCAGCAATGGAGAAAAACTGAACAGCACGATTTTGTCACAATGTGTGCTGTTCTGTGATTTTGGGCCTTACGACGCGGCGAAGCCGTAAGGACCAAAATCATAGGTCGGCCCATATTAAGGTCTTAAGCTCAGTCATGGCGCTCCCCACCAATAGCTGCGAAAGTGTCGTATAGCGTTGCCGGAGGCAACGATATACGTCACTTCCGCTGCTATTGATGCGGGGCGACTTAAACGAGTTGGTTCTTACTTTCGTCACACAGCCCAGCGTTCTTGATGTCTTGTTTGGTACACAGCCGTAGCACGCCATCCTCGAAACACTTCACCTTCACATCTGGAAGCAGATAAAATGGAATGAACACGACGATCACCGAAGATATTAATGTCACTGGTCATTTCTACGTGAAAAGTCATCCGAATGAAATAAGGGATACACCACAACCACTACCACAACCCCCCCCCCCCTTCCCACCCCATCTCCCGACCCCCCACCCCTAAAAAAGACAAACAAACGAACGAACGAACATGCAAAAATAAATAAAAATAAATAAATAATCAGAATCGTTACCTAGCGAAAGGCATTTGTGGCCCATACTGATTGATTTCCTGTGTGTGCGTGCTTGAGAGTGGGTGAGTGAGTTTCCTGCTTCATCTACGTCTGTTTTGCGTGCGAATTTTTTTTTTTTCCCAACCGAGTTCCGTAACGCAAACTCCACACATAGTTCTGCCTGTCCAGTCGGCGGCAAACTCGCGCGTGGAGCTTGCGTTACGGAACTAGGTTGCGAAAGAAATTGCGCGTAGACATCGAGAACATTTTTATTTTCGGTCCATACTTCTGACCTCGTCCTTTGGGAGCAACGGCCAGCGTCCACACAGACACAATGCATCCTTGTTGTGCCCACATCACGGAAGACAACTGCGTCCCCACTACGGTGATATACAGAGTTGTCCCCGCTGGCAGGGAGCTGTTGATGGTTATCTGGGTGGGTTGGCCGGGTAGCACTGTGTAGCGCATGTCGTACACGGCATTGTTGGGGTGGGGGTCAGAGGTCGACACGAAAATGTTGAGCACACCGCAAGTGACGTTTGCTTCCTGGCGGCGAATAATTTGATTAACCCATTCTACCCCAACACCGAAATCCCCAAATTTTGCCGTTGTTCTCTGAAGACTGCAGTGTAGTGCAGGACA
Organism: Semisulcospira habei; assembly: GCA_036245525.1. Classification (NCBI taxonomy): domain Eukaryota; kingdom Metazoa; phylum Mollusca; class Gastropoda; family Semisulcospiridae; genus Semisulcospira; species Semisulcospira habei. The sequence goes on along the minus strand of BTPG01000004.1, from coordinate 209,073,028 downwards.
CAGATCGACCATGATAGTTCAAGGGTGATGCCAGAATAGCTTGGCGCCCTTAGGCGCCAAGCTATTCTGACATCACCCTTGAACTATCGTGGTCGATCCTTATCTTGATGTGGTGTGTCTGGGGTAGAATGAGTTAAATAACCCACCTCAGTGATGCAAGTTGTATTTGCGCGTGAATATGATTGGCTAAATGTATCGCTGTGCCACTTGATTGGTTATCCACATGATTTAAATTGATCCAGCTCCCCAAATACGATCGGTACATATTTAAAACCACAGATGAGAATCATCTTTTGCAATGTATATCCAACAAATGTGTGTTATTCTTGTTCTTCACATTAACTCGGCAAATGAATGCAAGACTCAGGAAGATGGATTGATAATGACATGGATGGTTGTATGGATTGGTGAATGGACGGACGGATGGAGGACGGATGCACAGACATATCTGTCTATCTATCCATCCGTCCGTTCATACATCCACAGGTCTAAAAGGCTGATACCTTTAACCCCTTCATTGCCAGTGAAAGCAGACTGTGTGTTTAAATATCCGGCAATGTAAATTCAACGTCAAACCAAAGATCCCGAGCCGTCAAAGGAGCATGGATTCAGCTTGGTTTCAGCAAGAGATCTAGATCCTCTTGAGCCTCTGCAACTGCGGAGGCTCAAGAGGATCTAGTCCTCTTGCAAGATGGGTTGGTGTTCGCATTTTTCTGAATGTGAGTGGGCGATAGTGAATGGACTAAACAGTTACTGACAATGGTGTAGTTACTGCCGGGCACTGTGGTAAAGGTGTTGGTCTCACAGCCTTCAGTCGGAATCTCCCCCTTTGCGGGTGTGGAGTTGGTGAACGCCAGACTAGCTGAAACACATTTTGTGAGGTTTCGTCAATGGAACAAGCTGGTTATCCACCGTGACTTCGTCAGTTCAGAACAAAAAGGTTGCAACCTTTTTGTTCTGAACTGACGAAGTCACGGTGGATAACCGGCTTGTTCCATAAGCACAGGACTCCAACCTGAGGGCTCATGAGGATCTATCCCTCTTGGAGATGCTTAGAGTGTTGTCTATACTTCTGGTACAGGTTATCCACCATCTTCGCTCTCGTTCGTTGTTGGGAGTCGTTCGACGTAATCGTAACCTCTAATAATGCGTGTACGATCACGTCAGATTTGTACGATCACGTCAGATTTTGTCGCAATTAAAATGTATCTTTTTTGTAAGCCCGCAAAACCGTACCCCACTGTTTTGCCGTGGACAAATTTATACATTTTTTAAAATTTGTATTTCTCTCTTCTCAGTCTTTGATTTTTGTGACCTCATGACTTCCGATGACGATACCACTCGGCGAAAAGACCCGTGGTTACGCTTCTTTTACACCGAACGGGATCGTGACCAGCATTCAAGGGGTTAATATACGCGGCTTACACAGATTCCGCATTCTGCCCTGTATTTCTTCAGCCCTTCTCTTTCCCTTTTTCCGTAAAAAAAGAAACGATACTCATTGATAATCAAAGGCATATTCTTCTTGAATATAAAGTACATTCATGAGCAAAAGAAATGCGACCTTTTTGGAATGATGATTCCAAAAATGTCGCATTTCTTTTGCTCATGAATATACTTTTTTTTCAAGAAGAATGTATACGTGAGTATACAAGTAATATACACGAGATGACCTTTTTGTCTAGCAGTCTCATGTTTTTGCGTTTGCTTGATTAACTGCATTTACACAAATGAAGAGGTGTGCTTAAATAAATACCTTCGCATGTGCTCTTTTGAATTTCTTTCAGAATTGATCGGATGAAGGAGAATCAGGCAGCGTGAATACGTGGGAGCATTTTGGTTCAGTGGCCACCGCTTGGATCTCTTGAAGGTTGTAGTTGCCCACTCCGATGGTAAAAACGGTCGTGCCCTTATTCTGTAATTATTAAAAACAGTATATCAGAGCAGATCAGAGCAGATTAGGGCAGAACAGAGCAAAACTGAACAAAACAGATTAGAACAGAGCAGAGCAGAGAAGAGCAGAGTAAAACAGCACAGAACGGAACGGAACGGAACGGAACAGAAAAAATAGAATGAAAAAAAAAATGATACAAGAAATTAAAGAAAATAAACTACAGTATAACAAAACAAAACGAAACAAGAACCTGCAAAACTCAACCAAACCCCACCAAGCTCAGGTCAGGCCAGGTCAGCTCAGTTTAGTCTCTCTGCAGAACTGTTACCCGTGCTATTTTAACAATAAACACAATAGATCACTTCCCTATTGTTGTGCGAGAACGAAGAATATTTTACTCACGTAACGTTTGTCAATAATCAACAGTATAAGGTACAGACAGAATCCGATAACATATCTTCGGCCCAAGCACGTCGACTGTATCATAAAATGTTTTTAACTGAAAGTGAAAGAGGACAATGTTTTCCCACATTTGGGAAGTGTTACTTAACGACTATGTCCACTTGCAGGAGGTGGATTGACCATGATAATTCAAGGGTAGTGCCAGATTAGCTTGGCGCCTTCAGGCGCCAAGCTAATCTGGCACTACCCTTGAATTATCATGGTCAGTCAATCTCCTGATGTAGGTTGTTGGCGCTAAAAGGGTTGAAGTAGTGGCGCACTGAGAAGGGGTGGTGTGGTGCTTGTTGTAATCATATAGTTGTCATCACAAATAGTTACCGAACCGAACCGAGGCGAATCGAACCGAACCAACCAAACCCAACCAAACCCATCCCACCCCGCCCCAACCCAACCCATACCAAACCATAACATAACATACCAAACCAAAACATACCGATCAAAACTAGACAAAAAAGACGACTTTTTTTTTTTTTTTTTTTTTTAACAGCCGGCCACCGATCCAAACAGATAGTCAAAAGAGACAGGCATACAAGCAAATTTAGCAAACGGTGATACAACAGTTACACACTTTCAGATTCTGTGCGGCCGTCAGCGTTCTCGAAAAGTCGTTTGACCGTCCATCAGTGACGAGGACCGCTACTTTTTTCACCCCTTGGCGGGCCCCTCTGCTGGCGGCGTACAAAATGGTGGTCGCCATGTCAAGGCCAAGATCAGTGTTGGTCGTTGTGTCAACTGTTTATATAAGAAAAGATTCTGGATGTAAACGGAAAACTGAAAAATTAGATTTGTAATAATTTACACATCATGCAGTCTGCATCACGGGGTCAGGATTCATGTACATGTTTTAGGTTCCGTAGACTGGGGGGTCAAGGGACACGAGCACAGTATCGGTCTCTTCTTTGATACTATACATGCACTGTAAAATCCAGACCGTAAGAGTCGAAATTACACAACAGCAAATGTGAATTTCAAAGTATGCTGCAAGTTAATACCATTTAGCCTCGACGCACTACAGCAGGAGATGGATTGACCATGATAATTCAAAGGTAGTGCCAGATCAGCTTGGCGCCGTCAGGCGCCAAGCTAATCTGGCACAACACTTGAATTATCATGGTCGATCCATCTCTTGCAACTGGTACATAGTTGTTAGGTGACACCTTAAAAATTTAGAGAGAAAAATCCAACGGAGAAAGAAACACGCTTACAAAAAGACAGCTACGACACAATAAATATATCTAGTTGTAATTGTCATTTCTAAGCGTGATTTTGTTTTCTCCGTTGGGTTCTTCTCAGCATTTTACACGCGTTGGAATTGCGGCCATCGGGTTGAATGGGTTAAGTCAGCTATTCGTCTCGTGCTCACGTTTTTGAGTGTTCAGAAGTCTGGTTCTGAGATCGGCCGGACTAGTATAGTCGTCAAAGTCAAACTCCACCACCACGTTCGTGCTGTACACCACGTCAGCCACGCGCACAGCCTCTGACGTCACGTTCATGACGTCGACAATGTCGGCAGTGAAGTTGAGCATGAGAGCGAAGTCCGTGTCGCTGACGCTGCCGGAGCTGTCCAGGATGAAGACGAGGTCCATCTTGTCTTTGCAGGCTGTTAAAGAAAGGGAGAAATAAACACGCTTCAAGACTTGGGAAAATGGTGACAAAACTAGAATTTCACGGTACAATTTCAGTCTTGCTATAATTTGGGTGAAATCAGGTTGACTTTACCTAGCTACATGCTATACTAAGTACACCTGCATGCTCTTCTGAAAGCGCGTCGACGTGTGTGTATGCGTGTGCGTGTGCGTGTTTGCATGCGCGCGCTGCAAACATCCTCAAGAGGCATAGATGTTCATGCGCCCTCCGGGCACTTGAGAATCTATGTCTCTTGGAGATGCCGCGACCATATGTGTCATTGGTTTGTCAAACGTCATTTGTCATGACGTATTTTTTGTTTTTACGTAATTTTATATTTAACATGATAATTATGAGTTTCGTTTTTGCTTCAAGACATGCGAAAACATGATCTTCTGAAAGCGCGTCGATGTGTGTGTATGCGTGTGCGTGTTTGCACGCGCGCGTTCCAAACATCCTCAAGAGGTATAGATGTTTATGCGCCCTCCGGGCACATGAGGATCTATGCCTCTTGGAGATGCGCGCATGTGTGAGAAAGAGCGAGAGAGAGAGAGAGAGAGAGAGAGAGAGAGAGAGAGAGAGAGAGAGAGAGAGAGAGAGGGAGAGAGAGAGAGAGAGAGAGAGAGAGAGAGAGAGAGAGAGAGAGAGAGAGAGAGAATTACATCATATTTAGAGTTAGTATCTGTGTCTGCGTGGTGACGGAGTTGCTTCTTTTAAGGCCCCGCCACACATGCCGATTTTGAGGCCGATTCTCGAGCAGTTTCCAGAACCGTTTCAATCGCAGTGTGATCGGGCCGGACTACAAAATCGTGTGGCCACACTGACGTTCCCGACTTAGCCGACCGGTTTGAACCGAAGATCAAGGTCACAAGCATCTTCCTGTCTGCAAAATGGCTGCTACTGCTAGTTTTGACAGTCATGATTATGTGTTTGCATTAGCAGCAGTTTTGCATCATATTCGGGAAGAGACGGGCGAAACACCGGCCGGCAACGAAGGTGGTATCTTCCGCCATTTTCACATTGAAACGACGCGCTTCGGGAGACGCGCTCTGATTGGTTGAAGCTTACAATCGGGGCCGATTCGTCAGTGTTGCAAAAATAGAGCAGGCTCTAAACACACGATTCCCAGCCGATCGGATGGGATCGGCTCGGATACAAAGAGTTATTCTGACGTCATCCGCTCGCAATCGGATCGGAATCTGCTACAAAATAGGGGCACAATCGACATGTGTGGCGGGGCCGTTACGTCACTGGCACTGTCTGACTTTCTCTAGAAATGAAATTATTTTTTTTTTACTGTTTTAATTATTTTCTTAAAAGAATTAATGAGTTTTTACTAAAGAAGTTGAAAGGATACAAAGCTGGCTAACGAACTCATCCAATGTCTTTCTCCAAACTAGCTATATGCAAAAGTTTAAGTAAATATGACAAAAAATTACGTACTCTAATCTGGGTCAACCGACTTCCTATAAACGGCTGTTTATGTCTTCAATGAGACATTCAATTACAATATGCTCGGAGGCTCTCTTAGCCACCCATTTAAGAAAGTATTTCGCCAAGTTTGAAGCTTGTGTGTATAGAAATATCGGAGATTCTCTTGCTTACGTACATACGCACACACATTCATACATACATACGCACATGATACATACGCACATACGCGCCAAATGTACGTTCAGCAGCGAGGTTAGCGTAACTAGACATGACGTAATTTTTATCTTGTTACTTCAATTGTTAGAGCTTTAGCCTGCGTGCCTTTGACATCATGGACATGCTATTAAATTCGCCCCACCGCAACCCGTCCTAAAAAGTCCCTTAATAGAAGGGACTTAAAAAGTGATCATCAAACTTGGACCTAATTAATTTTAATATTTTAAAGTGGCTTCAAAGTGAAGTTAAAAGAAATAAATATGTCAGTGTCTCTAAATGGGGATCGATTAGGATATATTTTGGCAGGTTTAAATGGTTCACGTTAAAAAATTTCCCGAGGGGAGCGGCTAAACCATTGTTGTCATGACAAAAAGAAAATTAAAATAAATTAGGACCAAGGTTGGTAATTGAGTTGTCTTGAAATCATCGCGTTCAAATACACACACACACACACACACACACACACACACACACACACACACACACACACACACACACACACACACACACACACACACAGACACACACACACACACACACACACACACACACACACACACACACACACACACGAGGCAAGCTTTGCTCAAACGGACTATAAAATGAAAAAAAAAAATCATTGCAAAGACAGAAGCTCGCTAGAAAAGACAAGCACAACACGTATATAGGGATACCGACTTTTCAACTCTGGATGAGACATGACAGAAAAATAATTCTGACACGGAATCAAATATTAACTTAATGGGACATTCAGTTTTGTTTTCATCCCTACGTCACACGAACAATCGCTGTAGCGCAAACTGTACCACATGACCGTGCTAAATTAAACAAACTTGTAGCGACAAATGGCGGACTTTTTGTAGACCTCTTTGTGACACATCTTGGATGCGATTTTTTTTTTTTTTCTATAAAATATCACCAAAACGTTCTAAAGTAATCAGTTACTTAGTTCGAAACAACAAGCACACTACTGGAGATGGCAACGTCATGAAATATTTTAAATTACGTCATAAGTCTATTATGTATAAATGTACATTCCTTTGACGTCAGTCATACCTGGCGTGATCCAGGTCGGAAGATTTCTTCTTGATTTCTGTTGCAAAATTTGTGTAGGAATGAAAACAAATACGTTATTGGTAGCAGGGGCTTGCTGCACTGACCCTTGTAGGCCTTCGGGAGGTCAAAGGAACCATTGTACCCTCAGGCCTTTGGAGTGCAATGGTTTCTTTAAACTCCCTCAGGCCTACAAGGGTCCTTGTAGCAAACCCCTGCTACCAATAACTTATAGTGTCACACAGTTTTCTTCAGCCTACTGTATAGTAGGCTGAAGAAGACTGGATGATACAGCCGAATATCCCATTCAGTTCATCTTTGAGTCAGAATGCTATTATTTCTATCAAGTACAAGACAGTTTATTAAAATTCATGTTTAACACCGTTTTCAAAATGGACAAACAGACAAGAACAGAATGCACTACATATCTTTTTAGACGCGAAAGCGTTACCTTTCTCAGTTAACCCATTAGCTGTCGGGAGCGGTTTTTGTCGCGATGATTCCGGCAGGAATCATCGCGACAAAAACCGTTATCGACAGCTACAGGGTTAAGAAAGATTATAGTATATTGTATTCTTGCCTTAATGTTCATTTTGAAAAAAATAAGTGTTTTAACTCAAAAGTTTGATAATGTGTGAGGGTACTTGCCTTTCCTAGCGTGTTTCTTTCTTTGTTGGGATGTTTCTTTATAAATAAAGATAAAATAGACAAACCAAATATGAAGTAAAACGTTCATAGTCTGAATAGAGTACTGGGGACGTATCAACAAATTTCAACTTTTCTTTCAGAAGAACCAATAGATCGGAGTAATCAGCTCCGACCGCCGCCAGCATTACTTTTCCAGCAGGAAAACCACGGCCGAGGTCGACCAGAGGACCTGTTGCTCACTGAGAATGTCCTCCGAGGGTAAACAGTATAGTGTTTGACGCCTTCCTTAACGCCAAGCTAATCTGGCACTACCCTTAAACTGGCATGGCCGATCCATCTCCGACCTTGTATCTAAAAATGTTAACTCATTCGATACGTGCCGCATCCGGACGCGTCACGTCTCGAATGTGTTACTAAATGCGCAAACAAAGATATCTGTACCGAAAGCCGTGGCCTTCTCTGACTCCGAGAAGAACGTGGTGTTGGAAATCCCTGGGTACAGCACATTGAACAGTTGATACTGCTGTTTGACGTCGCCGGGCATCATCAAGTGGCCCAATCGCCTGATGACTGTCAGCGTGGCAGCCAATCCGGAGTAGAGAGGCTTGCGCAGGTCAGACCACGTGACTTTGGACCAATCTATAGCCAGCTCGCTCTTGATCCTGCTGATGGCGGAGTTGACGTAGGAAGACGTGCCGTCCATAGTTGCGTTGAAGGCAGTTTCGTTCACCTGAATCGTTAACGAATGAGTGGATGGATGGATGGGAGGGGATGGGAGGGGACGGGAGGGCAGGGGAGGGGATGGGATGGACGGATAGTTGGATGGATGGATGGATAAGCAAATGAATACACTATGCAAATGGCGGCATATCACTAGAAATGAATGATTGACTTTGCTTAATGCTGACTGACTGAGTGACTGACTGGTTTACTGCTGACTGTCTGAGTGACTGACTGAATAACTCAAACGTGTTGAATACATAAATACATAATTACCGGCTTGTCTTATGTCACTAAGTAAGAAAAGAAATTAATAATAGAAGATTTACCCGCCTCAGACCCAAACGTCATTGTTCTTGTCCATAACACTTTAACCCACTCAGCCCTGACACACTAAAGCAGGAGATGGGTCGACCATGATAATTCAAGGGTAGTGCCAGATTAGCTTGGCGCCTGTCGCAACAGGTGCCTAGTCGTTAGATGACGCCTCCAAAATTTGGGAAATACGTGCGTCGGGACGAATGAGTTAAGATATATAATCAATATTTCACGTTCTGTGTGACAGCTACAGACAGAACGTACAGAACATAATTTGTCGAGGAATTTTGCGTTGTAAGCGTGCACTAACCTGCCATATTCCGCCATGGAAGTTCACTCGGTAGGTGGCGGAGTCTATCCCGTCACGTGACACGACGTACGCCATGCGCCGCAAGAACAGGCGATCATCAGCGAATATACATCTGAAGACATTAGTTTTATACACCAGAATCAGGCCAAAGAAACGCGGCGGTCATCGGCGAATTTACACATGAAGATACAATTTTATCCTTTTTTTTAAATTTACTTTCAACCAGCAATTATCGACCTAATACGTCTGGATGAGCGACTTATGCATTATGCGGTTTACTTGACCTGATTCTGTTAGGAAGACTGAAGTTATTCCTAAACTAGAATCAGGTCAGGAAAGCCAGAAAAAACCCCACGATTCTTTACTTATGATGGTTGGCATAAGGAAAGCTTGGGTGGGGACTCCCCAGTGGGCAAAGGCCATCGGGCCGACGTCGGCCCGAGGGCCTTTTGCGCACTGGGTTCACTGTGTCTTATATATAGTTTAGAACCGGTATCCCAGGAAACTGAATGATATAAGCCATTCCCATTGCATTTGATCACCGTAAGGATTTGGTGCTTAGAATAAAATATTTTGCAAATCAGGGAAGGGGGGTGGGGGGGGGGGGGATTGTCTCTGGCGCATAATCTGAAATCGTCAGCTTTTTTCATGTCTGATAACAAATTTTAAAAAAGGACCAGCTGACACAGCATAAAGTAACTTACAAAAAAATAGAACATAACAATTATCTGTTTTTACAGTCTATGAGTACCGCGCATTCGTGTAACGCAATGAGAAGATTACAGCACAATTATCTGTTCTCACAGTCTGCGAGTTCCGCAAATTGACTGGTACGTGATCTCCGGTGCGCTGTCAGCAGACGACAATTTTTGACCTAGTTCTTTCACTTCCAGCGGACATAATTATTCCTTTGAAAAAACAGGAACATCGATACAGATATAACCAGCAAGGGACAAAAAAAAACTTCATGAGCCCCCGCAACTGCAGCTGAAAGGTGTTAATATTTGGATAGTGTTGCTTTTTTGCAGTTGGGTGGTGTTCGAAATTTCTTGGCACTGAAGGGTTTAAAGGCGTCATCGGCACAGCGTGACGTCTGCTAAGTTATGGTTTAAGGTATCAGATTGAATGTCTTTGTGCCAAATTTGAAAATGAGTATAATTTACAAATATTTAACGAGCATCAAAAAACAAACGCGGTGCTGCATGCTCCACTATGGACGCTGGCGTCGTTCCCAGTCACTCGTCGTAATTTGTTTTGTAATACCTAACAAATACAGTCACAGTCAAACTTGATCGAACTGAACGACCACCTTTTTATAGCGGTCACCTATACATAGCAGACACCTGTCTAGTTATTAGTTATTGCATATTATATCCTATGACCGTTTGATTGGTAACAAAGAAGGTTTGCTTGCAGTGTGGATAACCGGTCGGCACAGAACACAGATGAACGTGTTTGTCTTCTTTCAGCCTATTTACACTTTTTTTTTCCATTGGCCTGGCTCTATTCGATTGTTTCCCCTGGTCGTCCGTTCTCAAGGCAACGGGAGTCCCTTTGTCATATGTTACCAAGGTAACATGTGATAAGTAGACTCTCAGACCCTTATTAAATGTTACGATGACAACGTTATTCGCTGAGCAAAGCCTCCCCCCCCCCCCCCCAAATAAATCTTTGGCCAATCACATTTCTCGGTACAGACACACCCTAATCTTCATTCAGGCAAACCTCTAAACAAAAATATGCCAATAATTAAATAATTTAGGGGGCTACACAACAAAAAGAACTATATGTAGGTGTTCTGTGATACCGCTGGTACCAGTTTCATACAAAATATAACTGAATAATTGGATAAGTTATATAATATCAACGACAGGAAAATTCAACTGAAGCGAAGGCCCTATCACATACTAACGGCATTCGAAAAGGCGAAGAAACAAAAAGTTGGATAAATCATGTAAAAAATGAGGGGGTTACGCAACAAAATAACTATATGCACGCGTTATGTTCGGCCTATATTACCAATTTCATACAAAAGAATGATTAAAATAGTGTTAAATTACAAAACATACACGAGAGAGAAACTTATTCCAGGCGAATGCAGTTAGCGGGAGGTTGTTGACTGATAGTCGGAAGTGTGGACAATTACGTCCCCTGAATCTCTACGTCACACGTCACGCTTATACCTTTTACAGTCGAAGATAAAATCGTTGTATTACGAGTTAGGCTTTGCTAGTGGTTCTTGTCGCCTCTCGGGTCCGGTCAGGGGGGTCAATGTCGGAGGTAAAAGTCTCGGGATAAAGCGGCCCTCGACTCTCACCTCCGACAGCAAAGCCTAACTCGTAATACAACTAATAATATACAACTTACAATAAGCTTAGGGCCACCCTGACAATGGGCATGATTTTAACCCCTTCAGCTGCAAGAGATATAATCCCTCATGAGCGCCCCCCGAAGTGGCGGAAAAGTTGTAGACAGAACCTAAAGGAAGCTGAATCAGCTTGATCTTTTGATCGGCAGCGAAGGAATTAACCCGCTCAGTGCCGGCTGACGCAAACTGTGTTTCTGCAATCTTCGTTTATTAAACAACCAAAAGACCCTAGCTGTCCTAGGAATATGAATTCAAAGTAGTGTCAGCAAGAGGCATAGATCCTCATGAGCCCCCGCACCTGCGGGGGCTCATGAGGATCTATGCCTCTTGCAACTGAATTGTGTTCACCTTTACTCGGCAGCGGAGGGGTTAAAGTGACCGGAAATCGTAAAGCAGCCACACACTTAGCCTTGATTCTGTCGACAACCGCGTCCACAACTTGGGGTCCTTTCGCTCCGTCCTGCAGCGTCATGTCCAGACTGTTGCTCTGGCCGGACGACGACAGTGACCCCGATGTCGCCGCCGCATGGACCGTCAAGGTCAGCGTCAAGGCCAAGGTCGTGAAGGTCGTGAGGAAACGCAAAGTCTCCATCGCTGATCCCTGTGGCCTAACGGAAAATGATGTTAAGATTAAGCCACTTAACCCCAAGGATACATTTCACAAATCTTTAGAGGTGTCACCTAACAACTATGTACCACTTGCGGGAGATGGATCGACCATGTTAATTTGAGGGTATTGTCAGACTAGCTTGGCGCCATAAGGCGCCAAGCTAGTCTGGCATTACCCTTGAATTATCATGGTAGATCCATCTGCTGTTGTAAGGCGTTGAGGCTAAAGGGGTTAACTTTTGCAGTGGGACTAGTTCCCTTTTATTATTATTATTATTATTATTATTATTATATTACTACTACTACTACGACGACTACTCCTACTATTTATTACTTATTATTACCATTATGTTGTTATTTTAAAATTATTATTATTACAGCCGAATTTGCTTATAACAAGGTCGGATATAACACTAAAGTGGGATATAACAACACTTGTCTAACGGTCCTGGCCACACATTTTATATGTCAGTTAAGTCGCTTATATACATGTAACAACATCGGATGTTACAACAAAATGTGTGGGTCCCCAGATGTACTTTGTTATATGCTGTATTGCTATTATTATTATTATTTTCGTTGTTATCATTTTATAACAAATATATTTTACATGTTGCTTTTCACTCTTAAATGTTAATTCTTTCTTTCTTCATTTCAATCTTTTATTTCCTTTTTCCTTCCGTTGATTTTTTTCCTGTTAACCCTTTGGCTGTCGGCAGCACTTTTTGACGCTGTGATACCTGCAGGAAATTTTTTTTTACCTGTTCAGGAACCATAAATCTCTCTGCTGTCGCTCCGACCTCCACAGGCACACTGCGCAAAAGACGAGATGGGCAGGCCCTTTTAAAGGAACGATCGTTTCAGATCTTAGTTAGCTCCCCCCTCCGCTTCCCCCCTCCCCCCACCCCCCCCCACCCCCCCCCCCCCCCCCCCCCCGCTCCCCCAAACCCCTTCTATCTTTACATCGCCCCTTCACTCCAGCAAGAATGACAACCTACCTGCAAAGGGCATAAATCCTCATGAGCCCACGCAAGATGCGTGGGCTCATGAGGATCTATGCTTTTTGCCGATACCATTTTGCACCCATTTTTTTTTTATGGCTCGGGATCTTTGATGTTGAATTCGCTAGCGTGCGAAGGCCGTTGAAAGCAGTTCCTATTTTCAGCCACAGTTACGAATACTTCTGCCCCGTGAAGGCAAAAGACAGGAAGTCCATGTTTGTGAAAAGCGAGATTTTCATAGTAATACAATGCAACTCCTGCTTTTCACCACAATGGACTTTGCTTTTTGTCTTCGCAGAGCAGCCTTAGTCGTCATTGAGGAGAATAAGATCAAGGTTATACCCCTTTGTTGGTCTGCGGGCTTTGTAATAATCATTACATGTCATTTTAACTCTTCCTGGCCTAATTTGTGTCTGTGTTCCCCAGGAGAAGGTGATGTACCGAGGTTCCGACAGCGTTACATGCAGTATGCGTCAACCGTGGAACTAATGATATATATCTTAGTGTTTTATCTTACTGGGATCTGTACCTGATTAACACTTTGCAGTCACGTGTGTAGCCACCCTATTAACCATTTGAGGTGTGTCAAAATACATAGGGAGACGGATCGACTGTAAAAGTTCAAGGGTGATGCCAGAATAGCTTGGCGCCTCCATTCTGGCACCACTCTTAAACTATTATGGTCGATCATAATTTTTTTTTAAATCTTGATCTGGTAAAATCTTCAGTAGTCACCAACCAGAGTTGTGGAATTAACTCTTCAACCATCAGCGGCGTATGACCCAGAGAAAGGGTGGGGGGGGGGGACTGGCCCCTTCCCCAATGAAAAAGTAGTGGGAGGGGGAGGAGAATCCGCTGCCCCCCCCCCCCCACTACCCCAGCCCCCACTTCCCCCTTCATATGTTCTTAGAGTAAAAAAAGACATTTTTTTCACGGAGAGAATTCAATCATAACACTCTTATTTTGTTGGCTTTATTTTATTTATGTATTTAAAATCGGAGAAAAAAGGTGGCTCACCGTATTCCCCCTCCTCCACATCCTTCGCACGCATGCACAATCGGAAACACACACACACACACACACACACACACACACACACACACACACACACACACACACACACGCACACACGCACGCACACACACATACACACACACACACACACACACACACAAGGACACGCACGGACGCACACACAAACAGAGAGAGAGACCGACAGACAGACAAAGAAACGGAGAGAGAGAGAGAGAGAGAGAAAGCGGACACAAGACATTTCAACAGATTTATCTGCGCTGGGTTTCTTTAATTCTGCTGCTACTACATTAAAAAGTACTTTCCAGCACCGAAGTACATTTGCACAGACTGCATTTATACCGCGTGGCCGTAGGGTGATTTGAATCTTTTATCTGATAGGTCAAGGGTAGCGCCAGATTAGCTTGGCGCCTGGGAAGGCGCCAAGGTAATCTGGCACTACCCTTGAAATATCATGGCCGACCCAACTCAAGATATGATATCTTCGCCTCGTACAAATCTGTCACGCAAATGCGTGTCACACACACACACACACACACACACACACACACACACACACACACACACACACACACACACACACACACAAGGTTTCCACGTACACCGGCAGCATGTGCTTGAAACCCAGTAAGCAAAGGTCCTCGGGCCTCGCTTACCTTTCTTGTTTTCATAGATATATCACCAAGGTGCCTGATGGCAAAGAGCACGTGTGCTTCAGGTCTTTCCCCAGCACTTAAAAGGTAATCCGGTCCACATCGGCCGCAGTCGGTCGACACGGCTGTGCTCGGGCTGCAAATGAGGCCCGACATCGGCCTGATGGCCGCTGCGCTAAACTGGGTTGCATGAGTGAGCTTAGTCAGTCCTGCGCCAGCCAGTCAGCAAGGTGCTCTGCTATAGCGGAGCACCTGGCTGAGTGGTTGGCGCAGGACTAAACTCACTCATGCAACGGACCCTTGGACCATACCTGAGGTTCAGAATCACACCTGCTGACACAGGTCCTCCACCCTTTGGACCCTTTTGCTGTCCGTTGCGCTTTCAAGTTGGTCCAGACCAGCGATGGACAAAAATCGCTGCCGACAGCCAGAAACGTTTTGAAATTAAAGTCTTCGCGCTTTCAAGGCGGACAGCAAGTATACATGTGTCGGGGCTCCCTCAGTTCGCTGTGCTTGTTGCGAAACGAGGCCGTGTGTTTGGTGACCCTGCACGTGATGTCTTTTAGTCGCTCCTCATAGGCCAACGCTCTGATCAGGTGACATGTATCGGCCGCGTAATTGTAAAATCCCTTTTCTCGTATCCACTCCTTCGCGTCGACCACGGACAGCTTGCGTCCGGGGGAGGTCAGCGGGAAGCGGGAGGTGGGGCGAGTTGGCGGGATGTTGTAAGCGTATTTTCTTCTTGTGGAGTACCGCGAGTACATTCTGGAGTAGAATCTTCTACAGTTGAATCGAAGGAGTGGCTTCTGGTCCTGCTGCTAGTTCTGTAAGCCTGAAGCAGAAAGAAGTTGTTAACTCGTTCAGTGCCAGCTGACGCAGATCTTTGTTAATTCAAGACAAACATGTTCTAGCTGTCCCAAGAACGTGTATTCAAAGTAGGCGTCAGCAAGAGGCATAGATCCTCATGAGCCCCCTCGAATGCGGGGGCTCATGAGGATCTATACCTCTTGCTGTTGACTGGTGTTGAGATGATCTCGGCACTGAACGGGTTAAGGCAAAAGACAGTACTGAGCCCATTTTCGTGAAAGGCGATATTTAACAACGAGAATCTTGCCTGTCACAAAAATAGGCATACTGTCTCACGCCTACACAGGACAGAAACTTGGAAACAAACATTGAGACAAGTAAACGAGCAAACAAGAAAGGAAGGGGAAGGATTATTATTATAGGAAGGAGGCAAGTGAGCACAAGTGAACACATGCCACGATTTTCTTCTGCATTTCGTATGACTATAAATGGCATGTTCAGGGTGGCGCAGCAGAGAAAAACTAAACTATTCATAAATTACAGCTTTTTAAAAAAAATAAAAAATAAAAAAAATAAAAAACTTCCCCTGTTTCCTGGGTAGAGCCGGGTACCATATGGAGCGTACTAAGACTGTGTGGCCGAAACTGTCGTGTTGAGGGGTGGTCTGGGAAGTGGGACCGATTTAAAATGTTTAAAAGTTTAAAACTATTTAGGAGAGCAATGGCATATGGGCGACTAGCTACAGGTCGTGGTGTTTGCAGCTGAGCCGGTCGAGCGGGAAGGCCTCAGGAGTGGGGGCCGATGTAGTTTCAGAAGTCGTATATAACAAACTTTGGATATGACCGCAAAGAAACCAACGCAAGCGACAAAACAGATAGAGCCCTATCCCAGAAACCCGCTACTGGCACCCCCCCCCCCCTCACGCCTACCCCCCCCCCCCCTCAACATCCCCCACCCCCTAGGACGAAATCAGCGAAAGCTGAAGTCCTTTCGCTGTTAACCCATTTTATCCTGAGGCTGATTTTGTAAAATTTGCTTAAGTCATCTGAAGTCATTACAGCTCTAGGCGACAGATCAACTGTTTTAGTTCACTCTTGAACTATCGGTCAAATTTATTTGAAGTGATCGGTGTATCAGGATGAAAAGGGTTCAACAACCGTAACCGTACAGCAAAGATGTGTGGACCTCTTGTGTGTCTTCTTGTACTCGGACTTCACTGTAGATCTACTCACGATTTGAAACACCCGCCGACAGACGCCGATCATTTCTTCGTTGCCCAGATCAAGAACTCATACACTACAGTGAATTCCAAGGCCACGATGACAGTGTAGGCAAGTTTCCAATGGAAACTGCTGCCTCCACTTTTCTTCATAGCCTTTCCCTGGATTGCTTTCGTGAGCGATAGACCCGCAGAAAATGGACGGTAACCAAGATTCTGAGTGTCGGCACACTTTATCTCATTTCACGCCCATCGCCAATTGTCAAAGATGGATCACTACGTTAGTTCAAGGGTAGTGCCTGATTAGCTTGGCACCTGAACCAAGCTAATCAGGCACTACCCTTGAGGTACATAGAATCACGGTTGATCCATCTCGAAGTATGTGTCGCAGGTGAAGGTTGAAATGGGAGCCGGGTGGCTGTGGAAGGCGAAGAGTTGTACGTATGACGAAATGCTTTTGAAGTAAGAATGACGCAATGTTTTCGTCTGATAGTGACGACAAACTTCTGATGTGTATCTATGAACGTGCTCGGAAGAATAAGTAATTTTTTGTTGCTGTTGCAGCGTCATACTGGCACGAGAACACTTGTACTTGTAGTGCGCGCACATGCATGATCTCTCGCACGCACACACACGCACACACACACACACACACACACACATACGAGCGCGCACGCACACAGACAGACACGCACACACACATACACACAGTGACACGCGCGCGCGCTCGCCGGCAGGCACACATACACACACACAGTAGCATGCACACAAGCACGCGCACAAACGCAGACACACATGATAGCAGAAAGAACATTTACAAATCACAAATCTTTATTAATTCACTCCCGCAATGAACTCAGGTTTATAATGTAAAATAGACTTTAAAAAGAAAAGAAGAAACTGCCAGTGCTAATATTTTAGGAAGAATCAATCCAGACCAAAAAGGTGACTGCCAAGCGTGTAATATGCAAAGAAGTACCCAACGGAGAAAGAAACACGCTTAGAAAAGACGGGTACAACACAATTTATTAATATTTCGGGTAAATACCCTTTGTCAAAATAGACAAACAAACAAACATAGAGATTAGCCGCTACTTATCTTCAATGGCAGAAGGAATGTGGCAACTGAAGGAGGTGACGTAAAATCTACGTCACCTCCTTCAGTTGCCACATTCCTTCTGCCATTGAAGATAAGTAGCGGCTAATCTCTATGTTTGTTTGTTTGTCTATTTTGACAAAGGGTATTTACCCGAAATATTAATAAATTGTGTTGTACCCGTCTTTTCTAAGCGTGTTTCTTTCTCCGTTGGGTACTTCTTTTAATATTTTAGGAAGAGTACAAAGTAAAGTAGGTTAAAGCACTGTCAGGGGAGAGAATTGTGCATTATCGACCAGTGGTCATAAATCTAGTTTGGTCAAAGCACACCCAAAAAAAAAACTCCGCTGACAGTGCTTTTGTGCTTTACTTTGTAATCTTCCTAAAATAGGCTGTGTTAATTTCTCACTAAGATAATTGCTAGTTTTGGTTGTAACATTTTGAATCAGGGCAAAGCACGAAATAAAGTTGCGGGGCTCGTGAGGATTTATACCTCAGCGCTAGACAAACAATTAAACAAGTCAGACCCTTTGGTATTCTCTTGCAAGGGAAACGACTCAACATTGGATAAAACAAGTAATCAGTTCAACCCCTTTGTACATGTTTCAAGGGAAACAACTCAGCGTCTGACAACCGTGTTAACAAACAGTTAGATCCCTTTGCCAGTTCCTCGTTTCCACGTTACTGCTGTTTCATTATGGCGAAAGCCAGTACATGTGTGTCGTTGTTGTTGTTGTTATAAAGAAAGCGAAATTTTCAGTGTTGCACCATAAAAATCTCGCTTTTTTAAAATAAAAAATGGAGGTGCTGGCTTTATAACGGTAGATTGCCATCTCATGACAAGAACATGACAGGTTGGATTTTTTCTTTCTTTCTGTGTCGTGGCCGACGTCGGTCTGGTGTTATGTCACTATGATTCTTTGACCTTATAATGATTAACCCCTTCACTGCTGATAAAAAACTTTAGCACGATCCCACTGCAAGAAGCATAGATCCTCATGAGCCCCCGCAGTTGCGGGGGCTCATGAGGATCTATGCCTCTTGCCGACGCCACTTTTTGTCCGTGTTCCGTGGGCACAGTGAGGGAATTAACCCTTTGGCTGTTGGTAGCGGGTTTTGTCACGATGATTCGCAGGAATCGTCGCGACAAGAAGCCAACAGGCTACCAACAGCCAAAGGGTTAGCCCCTTCAACGCCAGTGGACGAGCCAAAAGAATTGCGACAATTTTGGAATCATTCCGGTGATTCCCAAAATGTCGCATTTCTTTTGTCGCTCGTCTGAATAATTATGTAACGAACGAATTTTCCCTCCGAACAATTTATTTTATTTTCTGGCAAATCCACCGGACAATCAGAGCTACATGTACAGGTCTGCCTCAATATACCGCGGTACCAGAAAGCAGTATATATAATATAGTCACTGTTACGTGGTGGAATTGTTGTCGTAGTATGATAAACAAACCAGACGCACGCACGTAAGGTTATTTAAATTAAACCTCGTTCAGCTGCAATCCGTCACACGTGGCTTAAGGATGTAGACAATACTGGAGTAACAGTTCCAACAATATTTTAATTCAGCGATGCGATCAACATACAATGCATTTCCAAATGCATCAACACTGATACAAAGTCAGTCTCTTCTGCAATGTCCACACTGCCGACGCAAAGTTTCTCATACACAGCGTCTCTCACAATAAACTGCGTGTCTCTACAACTGACAAAGCAAGACAATGTACGAACGGGCTTTCCCAGCGCCCTCCTTATATATACTACCAAATTCTAGAATTATCTACGGAAATAATACAATGCAACCAATCAGAACGAAATACGCAACTGAAACTCATAAATAAGAATCTTCTGGAATCACTAAAATAGGCTATAAAAACTCGGCTGCTCACTTCAGCTCTAAATCCTAATGTATAATGAAGACACATGAAAGTATGGTAGCCCTATCACCACGTTCTATGATAGCTCTAGAAGGTACGAGAACATTCCCAAAACAAAATAAAGGCTGCTTAATTCACGCGCACTGAAAACCAAAATGTAGCGAACTGTTACGAACTGTTCCGTATATACCGACGTCATACAAACCGAGGTAACTAGACAGTGCGACCTTTCTAGAACGTTCTGGACTAAACTAACGTATGAATGAAGTGAAATCCGCTCTGCGCGACTGAAAGAAAATTTTACTAAAAAGATACGTGAATCATAATCATGATAGCTCAAATAAAATATCGGATCGTTTCCCACGAATAACACATGTATGCTCTCACAGGATAACACAACCACAAACGTAACAGTCACACCGCGCTATTGTAGTGATGAATTTACAGATAGACTTGCGAAGGAAAAACAACAAGGGAGAAAAAGATCAATGGGCCGACGTCAGACTTAGCTGGCCCGCGCACGGCCGTGCTCGGGCCCGCTAAGGCTGACGTCGGCCTGTGGACCTTTTGCTCACCGGGCATCCCTGGCCGCGGGAGCCAGAGATCTGTCTGCGGTATTCAAATACTGCGATGTACTGGAGGGCGTAATATTAAGGGTGACACGTACATGGATAAAAACCAGCAGGGGCCATAGATGCTCCTGGACATAAACGTTGAGGCAGAAACGAACGAACGAAGGAGCGAATAAAGGAACAAACGAACGAAACAAACGAACAAACTGTTAAGCTGACGCAAACTTGCAGACCCCCAAATGACACAAACATAAACAACAAACGAACAAATAAACGAACAAACAAAAGACGACGGAACAAACCAACCAACGAACTTACAAACAATAATAAAAGAAACAAGCAAATAAACCAACGCACGAAAACACACTCACACTCGCGCGCGCGCGCGCACGCACGCACGCACGCACGCACGCACGCGCACACACACACACACACACACACACACACACACACACACACACACACACACACACACACACACGCGGCACCCTCCGCTGCCTATTCCACAGATTGTTCCTCTGAAATGTTTGTCAATCAGTTCAACGCCAAACAGCCCCCGCCGTCCTACAATCACGGACGCAAAGTGGAGTCAGCAAGACTGACTAGAGGCATAGATCCTCATGAACCCCCGCAACTGCGGGGGCTCATGAGGATATACTTTTATGCCTCTTGCCGTTGGGTCGTTTTCAGTTTTTCTCCGGCAAAGCATTGGTGATAGGCGTCGACATTTTCTCTCTTTCTGGTGATGTAAGCAATATCCCCAGTAGCTTCTCCATTCTTCACGTTTGTTTAGGTTTTGTTCCGTTTCTGTCCCTGATACTCTGAAGAAAGAAAATATAACTACAACGACCTGAGGTGGGTCAGCGCGCGCGGCGGGGCTTTATATAGTTATTATGCCGATTTTCTATCGGGTTGAAGCGCCAAAACATAGCGCGTAACTCTTTCAATGCCATTTCACGCAGATCATGTTTCTGAACACTTTGATAGGGTCATCGAGTTTTCATTCGCCTTTCGGTGTACGTGTGACATTGGTCTTGTCTGTGACTTACAAGTCTACGACTTCAAGCCACAGGGTTTAGATTGACAGATCAGCACATATACTACGTAAACTAGACCTATTATTACATCTAATGAGAACACGTTACTAACTGTAAGGTTCGCGATAACATGTACGATTTAACATGAGTTAATGTTGTCCATCAGAATTTTGTTCCAATCAAAATTGGATTAGAATATTGTACTTTACACACATACAGAAAATCTGAAGACGAGCACTTAAAACTGCATGTAACCCCTTCGCTGCTAGTGATTACGAATTTCGTGCTGCACACTGACCGACATTCGCAAAAAGAACACAGATTCAATTAAACCAAAAATGATAGGCATATAAACATATGACTAACAAGAGAATGGCAGAGAACAGAGAGGAATGGAGGGAGCTGGTTGCCAAGTCATCAGTGGTGCCCCAACGGTCGGCAAGACTACGGGATATAAATAGATAGATAACAAGAGACGTAAATCCTCATGAGCCCACGTGACTGCGGGGTAGCGTTCTTCGGCCAGTTCAGTAACTCATTCAGCCCGGCGAAAGTATTTCCCAAATTTTGGAGGCGTCATCTAACGACTATGCACCTGCTGCAGGAGATGGATCGACCATGATAATTCAGGGCAGTGCCAGATTAGCTTGGCGCCGACAGGCGCCAAACTAATCTGGCACTACCCTTGAATTATCATGGCTGACCCATCTCCTGCTGTCGTGCGACAGGGCTGATCTGAATGAGTTTAGAGGTTGAAATATAGTAACCAATTTTCAATCAGTTACAGATGGAAGCCAATCTGTTATCATAAATTAGAGCCATCGTTTTATTTGAAAACAATAATTCAAATTTTGTATTGATTGTCCTTCAAATTGTTTATATTTGTGTCGATTTGTTGTCAGTGATGTTGACAAATGAACTTTTGCGTAAAAAATAAATGCAACCTCAAAAGAATAAATCGCAAAACCTTCCCTTGCCTTAGTTTATGCAGAGAGATCGAAGGAGAGTAGAATCAATCAAGTGTTACACAGTACACCACGCTAGGAACCTGTCTGACAAGCCACTGAGTCCACTCTGGCAACAACGCACTGCTAAGTTCAGGGCAAGTTAGTTAGTTAGTTAGTTCGGGTTTAACGTCCACAGCACCGAGGTGATCATGGACGGCCCTGACGGGCGGGTTATGGGGGACAGGAAAATCTATTGCCTATGGAGTACGACCTGAACACTGATCAACTTAGGCGCGCTCCAACTGTGCCACTTTGATTTACCAGGACCTTTCAACGGACATGCTATTAAACAAATCCGTTTTTCCCCCTGGATTGCGAGTCCAGCTATGGGGGCCGGGACGGGATTCGAACCCACGACCCGGCGATTCCCAGTCGCTCTCCTGCTCCGAAGTTTAACCGCCTGAGCTATTTCGGACTCTCGTTCAGGGCAATGTGTAACCTCGGCTTATATACCCCACCCAGCTAACCAACCAACAGCGTTATGTGGTTGTCGGTGTATATTGCTGTTATGTCACGCTCTCTGGCTTTACTCACCGGGTTATCGGCCGATTTCTCAGTGCCTCTACCCCACCCTAAAGGTACATGTTCATGTGCATTGTGCCTTCTCAAGACTCTTGCATAAGTCCGTTTGCACCGGTGTATGAGAGCATAGGGTATGTATCTGCATCTGGTCTCATTACATGATAGTATATTCACACATTGTATGAGAGCATAAGTATGTATCTGCATCTGCTCTCATTACACGAAAGTATAATTATCCACCTGAATCTACACTGATGCTGTATGTAGGCAGAGTAAGCAGGGCCTCCCTTTGGAAGACAAAACACGTTAAGCCATGATAGTATATTCACACATTGTATGAGAGCATAAGTATGTATCTGCATCTGCTCTCATTACACGAGAGTATAATTATCCACCTGAATCTACACTGATGCTGTATGTAGGCAGAGTAAGCAGGGCCTCCCTTTCGAAGACAAAACACGTTAAGCCATGATAGTATATTCACACATTGTATGAGAGCATAAGTATGTATCTGCATCTGCTCTCATTACACGAGAGTATAATTATCCACCTGAATCTACACTGATGCTGTATGTAGGCAGAGTAAGCATGGCCTCCCTTTCGAAGACAAAACACGTTAAGCCATGATAGTATATTCACACATTGTATGAGAGCATAAGTATGTATCTGCATCTGCTCTCATTACACGAGAGTATAATTATCCACCTGAATCTACACTGATGCTGTATGTAGGCAGAGTAAGCAGGGCCTCCCTTTGGAAGACAAAACACGTTAAGCCATGATAGTATATTCACACATTGTATGAGAGCATAAGTATGTATCTGCATCTGCTCTCATTACACGAGAGTATATTATCCACCTGAATCTACACTGATGCTGTATGTAGGCAGAGTAAGCATGGCCTCCCTTTGGAAGACAAAACACGTTAAGCCATCGAGTGCCGGCTGACGCAGACCGCGTTTCTGCAATCTTCGTGAATTCAAGACTAAAAATGACCAGATGTCCCAGGAACATGAATTCAGAGTGATGTAAGCAAGAGGCATAGATCCTCATGAGCCCCCGCAAATGCGGGGGCTCATGAGGATCTATACCTCTTGGAGATAGATGATGTTAATCTTTTCTCGGCACTGTACGGGTTAAGGGTGAATACTTTATTTAAAAAAATACTGAGTGTCAAAATGTATCTGAAAAGACCCTCGTACAGGTTTTTATTGGCGGAGAGGAACTTTGGTTTGACGACTTAACACCGAGCTTTGCCTTCCCAGCCTGTCGAGTCAGTGGAATTACCACTTCATATTGTTTGTTTTGCATCTATTACATTAACACATTTGAGACGCGCTGCATTCGGACACGCGGCGTAAAGCACATCTCGAAGTAGTTCATTGTCAGATAGTGAAATAATACTCACCTCAGCGGGTTTGGCCGTCACAATTTCTTTTTCAATTCCTCATTGTGACCGAGGCTATCAATGCTCCCAATTATTTTTTTTTCAAAACTGTACAGCATGCATTTACAGCTGACGAAATGCTTTCATGTGCCTGTGGCGTGGGATCTGAAACTCTGTAAGCACATTACCCTATGTTTGCTTAGCTTAAATACTTTTGCGCTTGTACTTCTAGGGCCAATTTGAGTTCAACGTTGACTATAATATTAATAACGATGAGTCAAGTTGCAGAGCTACCTGGAAAGGCGCCAAGCTAATCAGGCACTACTCTCGATCCAGTATGACCAATCCATCTCCAGGCGGGTCATGTGTATTTAGCAGTGAATATGCCAGTGTGTGCTTAGATTGTGTGCTATCTGAATCAACACAATGTGCATCGCATGCCTTCATAGCGAGGGTCATAGTTGGGGTCATTCATAGCTAGTTTGTCAGTACTAAAATGCGAGACAACCGCTGCGCCAACGCGCACGCAGAGCCACCACACACGCTCAATACGACACCGAAGGGTGGCAAGATACACCGCGCCTAAAACTCAGAACAAGCAGCGCACTGAGATTCGACAAAAGTTTTCAACCTTCAAAGAAACCATCCGCTTAAAATCCCGCCAGGAACAAACTCAGTAGACATGTCGTCATTTTGCTATAAATCTATGCAGCCACTCCATAAAGCTTATCCTTTTTGACACATATTGTATAACAAGGAAATTAATACTCATAAGTTTGCTTGATATACTTTCCTTCCCAAAATCCCTTGCGCGCAAAGAAGACTCGATCTTGATGACACTTGAATTTTTCCTAACGGAAACGCGAAATATTGCAACATTTATAAGCTCTTTACGTGTAGTGATAATGAAATACTTCTTAGTTTGTACGAACGCTCGAAATTTAAAAATATCCTGCACACACACACGAACGGAGAAAAGACGCAAGCAAACGTGCGAGTCACGTCGCTGGACTGACAAGATGTCAGCAGGCAATATCGATAATCTGAGAAAAGAAACAAACCTGCCTGAATTTTCCGCACTGAGCTATGCGAGATGTAGTTACAAGTAGAATTTACAGTAACACGCACGGTTATACAAAGCACTGATGTCAGACGAAATCTACGAGTTGATCGACAGTGATATGCGGTCGTCTGCCATTCATGTGTTTTGTCTGAACACCGCTATCAGCAGCAAAACGAATGACGCGAGGCACAGTTTTGTTTTGGACTGGGTACATATATTATATTGAACAACATTTTTGCTTGATATAGTGCCGATAACTTTACTTTACCCAATCAAAATGTCCTCGTCTTACGACTCGGCCATTGATGATTCGGGTCTCGTAATCACACCGGCCTGTTTTCGGCACTATATCAAGCAAAATGTTGCTCAATATAATATAATATCAATTTTGCCTGCCGGTCGGAACCGACAGTAGGTTTATAGTATCAAGGCTTTTTGCACAGTCAAGCATGATTCTAGCAGACGTCAGCTGCCCAATGTTGTCCTTGTGCCGAGAACTATTCTGGCAGAAACACTTAGTTGTACTCTTACATGGATATGAGCATTTGGGGGATCGTAATTCCGGACGCTGGTTCTTTTCAGACGTGGCTTACGTTTCTTCCCTTTGGTATTGCCATGAGTGTCTGGTGACTGTGCGCGCGCGGTGGCGGTCTATCAATTTTGAACATTGAGCTCGTCAAGCCCTTATCCTGGCAATGCCGACCGTCCATGTTTATATGGGATTATGGCAGTAAGCAAAAGGCCTTCGGGTTGACCGCTGTGCGCGGGACGACTGCGGCCGACGTCAACCCGAAGGCCTTTTGCATGCCTGCGGGTGCACTGTTCGTTTGCAAATGCTCTTAGCAGGTTGGCGATTAGCAAAATAGCTGTACAAGTGGGTCTGTCATCTTTCATTCACTCTGAATACCAGCCACAGACCAAACCGAACAAAAATAACAGCTAACCCGCGCAGCCACCCGTTTCGCAACCAACAAAGCAACCCAGCTGATGAATACGAATATGTGTATACGTATATGCTACAATACAACATTACCAAAAAAAAAAAGACAACAGCAAACAAATGACAACTATTAGCAATTTTATTTTCCAATACTCAGTATAGGCTGTATAAAATTTAATATCTCTACATGTAAATTTCATTTCCTTTCATAGGTATGCCTCCATCTGATCGCCTAAATTGACTTTTGTCATTAGTTCGTGCTTTGATATTAGCATTAAAAGCGTTATTATTGGCTGGATTCAATGACCATTTGGCTGTCGGTAACGCTTTTGGCCGAGGTGCTTCCTACAGGAATCATCGCGACCCAAAGCGCTACCGACAGCTAAAAGGTTAAAAGCAAACACACAAAGAAACAAACAAACAAACAAACAAACAAACATGAGATCGGTTTATTTTTGGCGTTACGATGAATAAAAAATAACCAAACACGAACATTGTCTGGGGTGAAGTAAAAACATATTGCAGCAAGGATTTTACGAAAAAGATGTTTAGAAGACTGATAGATAACCATTTCCTTTTCAGGAGAGGAAAATAACAACGTTAACGCATTCCATACGCGTATCCGGTTGCCGTTCGTCTCCAATGAGTTAAGGATCTGCTATCCCTCTTCTGTTGAAATTTTAAAAGTTTTCTTTTAAGTTCTTTTTCTTGAATGGGGTTGAATGGCGGTATAGAATCTGACGCTCAAAGGCAAAGCATATTGGAAAATACAAACGACAAATGCGTCAGGTCTAATTTGAATATATATATATATATATATATAATATATATATATATATATATATATATATATATATATATATATATATATATATATATATATATCGTTTCAAATTAGACCTGACGCATTTGTATATATATATATATATATATATATATATATATATATATATATATATATATATATATATATATATATATATATATATATATATATATATATATATATATATATATATATATATATATATATATATATATCGCGAATAAAACCGCTACCGAAAGCCAAAGGGTTAGAGCAGTAAGGACAGACCAGCTCACGACAGTAAATATAGAGACTACTGAATAGTTTTGCACAATGTACATTGCACGTAGCCTAAGGACGCGTCATCACGGACGTGTACGTCACTCCCTCGCAAGTTGACTCCTGAAAAAGACAAGACGACCGTCCGGCCGCACTTTAGCCCAATGTCTTCAAATGCCTAATGCCTTTGGGCTAAAAACGGCCGCAGTTGGCCCGTGCACAGCTGTGTGCGGGCTAACTGTGGCCGTCTTCGGCACGACAACTTTTGCGCACTGGGGTGAGATTATTAAAATACTTCAAAAAAGAAAGGAAAAAAATGACCAGCACGCAAAATTAATGCGCCATACGCACTCGCGCTCACTAACGCACACGCACACGCACGCGCACACACACACACACACACACACACACACACACACACACACACACACACACACACACACACACACACACAGGTCTTAATCAAGGGACCCAGGCCCCGCGCAAGAAAGATTTAACCGCTACAGTAAAAAAAAAAAAAAAAAAAAGGGTTAATATTTCGCAATATTTTTCTACTTGCTATCTGCTGTGTTGAATTTAGCCTGAATTCACAGACACACGAAGTCTGCGACCACTGGCTGTGTAAGGGTTAACCCCACTGCGGCAGATGCGGTCGCAGGTGACCGGTCGCCGCAGTCAAACAAGGGGGGGGGGGGGGGGGGGAGTAAATGACAACTTGACTTACAATGAAGAGTTCGCCGCCCTTGATGTAACGTTTGGACTTGATGGTCTTCCCCTCCATCTCGTGCACTCCGTACAGCATGCTTCCCTCTAAGGCAAAGGTGTTCTGCACACAGAGAGAGATCAACACGGCAAGAATTAACCTGTTCAGTGTCGAGAAAATGTGGAGACCACCCAGCTGCAAGAGGTATAGATCCTCATGAGCCCCCGCAGTCGCGGGGGCTCATGAGGATCTATGCCTCTTGCTGAAATCACTTTGAATCCATGATCCTGGGACAGCTAGAGTTTCTCGGGCTTGAATTACCAAAGACTGCATAAACACAGTCTGCGACAGCTGACACTGAGCGGGCTAAAGCGACTTGAGTCAGGGCCAGCTTTGATTGTCCGTCAAGTTCTTCCGTTCATCCTTAAGTCCGTCCGTCCGTCCGTTCGTTCGTTCTATCTTTCGTTCATTCGTTCTTTCGTTTGTTTCTTTGTTTTCTTTCTTGTTTGTTATTTATGAGCGTACAGTCATCTGCTCTGAACATGGCGATCGCTAACAACAAGGCTGAATATAACATTACTTTTTTTCTTCTCTTTTCGTTTTGAAGATTTCCTGACCACACGCTTTCTACGTAAATTACTTTGCTTATAGTACACTTCGGATATTTAACAACCCCCAAAAATGTGGGTTATCTGTCACTTTCTTCTATGTGATGGGTTTAACATCCACAGCACCGAAGTGATAATGGACGGCCCTGACGGGCGGGTTATGGGAGACAGGGAAATCAATTGCCTATGCAGTACGACCTGAACACTGATCAATTCAGGCGCACTGCAACTGTGCCACTTTGATTTACCAGGACCTTTCAACGGACATGCTATGGAACAAGCCCGTCTTTTCCCCCTGGATTGCGAGTTCAGCTAACGGGGCCGGGAAGGGGACTCGAACCCACGACCCGGCGACTCCCTTCCCTCTCTTGCTCCGACGCTTAACCGCCTGAGCTATTTTGAACTCTTTCTTCTATATGAAGTTTACTGTACAGTATATATATATATATATATATATATATATATATATATATATATATATATATATATATATATATATATATATATATATATATATATATATATATATATATATATATATATATATATCCGCCGTAAGATTATTAAATTTCCCCTAGAAAACTATAGTCGGATAGAATCGTACAGCCAAGGTTCGCTTGCTGTGTGTGTGCTGAGCTATTTTTAGCGCTGAATGTGTCGGTACAAGCCGTCACGTGTCATGAGCACCGGACCCAGAAATGAACTCTTAACATAATTACTCAGTTGTAGAGTACAATAATACAAAAACAGTTACTTAGAAGGGAAAGAGGTTAACCAGTTGCATGTCGATAGAGGTTTTAGTCGCGATAATTCCGACAGGAATCATCGCGACTATAACCGATACCGACACGCAAAGGGTTAACGTTTAACTTTTTGTCCAGTTACCTTGACTTCAATCCCGAGGGTTTTGGAGATAAAAGGGACGCCGATCTGGTAGGTGAGTGTCTCTGTCTTTCCTCCAAACTCGGACACAGTCGTGTACTTGTCGCCATCTTTAGTGGTGGTGACACTAGAGTCTTTTGAGGCTTTGCGGATAAACTTCTTCATTTCATCTGAAAACTCTGGGAGTAAAAAAAAACCCAACAAAATCATGATTTACTTATACAGTCTCTCCCCATCCATGTGTTACAATACTGTCTCCGTTCACCGAAGGTCATTCTATCTATCTATCTATCTATATCCCGTAGTCTTGTCGACCGTTGGGGCACCATTGATGACTTAAAAACCAGCTCCCTCCATTCCTCTCTGTTCTCTGCCATTCTCAGCGTATCGCCCAGCTTCAGTCCTGTCCACTCTGAGATATTGTCCTCCCATCTTTTCCTCTGTCTTCCTCTCCTTCGTCCTCCTTGCACAGTGCCTTGAAGGATTGTTTTGGCAAGCCCTGCTGAACGCGTGACATGCCCATACCACTTCAGTTTGCGTTTTCTCACAATGGCTAATAAGTCTTCATAGGGCCCGATGGCTTGCCTGATTCTGCTTCCCACTTGCTCGTTTGTGATGTGATCTCTGTATGAGATGCCAAGCAGCCTTCGAAACCATCTCATTTCAGTGGCTTGTATCCTCCTTTCAAGGTCTGCTGTGAGGGTCCATGACTCGCAGGCATACAAGAACACTGAGATGACTAAGAAGCGCATCAGTGTGATCTTAGAGCAGAGTGTGATGTTTCTGTCCTTCCATATGGTCTTCAATCTTGTCAGTGCTGTTGTTGTCTGCGCAATCCTGGACAGTATTTCTGGTTTTGATCCCTCATCTGTCACAGTGGCTCCTAAGTATTTGAATTTCTTAACTGTTTCCAGTTTTTGGCCTCCAACCATGATTTCAGTGCCAATGCCAATGGCGTTATTGGTCATCAGTTTGGTCTTCTCTGCACTGATTTCCATCCCATATGCAATTGCTGTACTGTCCAGCTTTTCCACCAGCTGAGCTAGCTCCTTCTCTGTTCCTGCAAGGCCATCAATGTCGTCCGCAAAGCGCAAGTTCGTGATTGTTCTGCCTCCAATACTGACAGTTCCTTCATGATCTTTCAGAGCGTCCGTCATGATTCTTTCCAGGAAGATGTTGAAAAGAGTAGGTGAGAGCAAGTAGCCTTGTCTGACTCCAACTGTAGTCCTAAACCAGTTTCCTATATTGCCGTTGAAGCAGACTGCGCTAGTGGCCTTGTTGTAAAGGTTTGCTATGACTTTGATCAGGTTGGCATTGATGTTGTATAGCTTCATGGTGGACCAAAGGGCTGCATGCCACACCCTGTCAAACGCTTTCTTAAAATCCACAAAGACATGATAAAGGTCCTGCTGGTGCTGGAGGTATCTCTCACATAGAACTCTCAGGCTGAAGATCTGCTCAGTTGTGCTGCGCCCTGGTCTGAAGCCTGCCTGTTGCTCAGCTATGATTTCCTCTGCCTGTGGCTTCAGCCTGTTCAGTAGGATCTTTAACATGACTTTGCTTGGGTGGGATATAAGACTGATCGTGCGATAGTTCTGGCATTGATGTAAGTTACCTTTTTGGGGGAGAGTTATTATAAGTGATTGGGTCCATGGTGTGGGCCAATCCCCTGACTGCCAGATCTTATTGCAGATTGTTAGTAAGGCGCTTATCGTGTCTTCTCCCCCTTCTTGGACTAGCTCTGCAGGGATGTTGTCTGCTCCTGCTGCCTTCCCTTTTTTCAGCGACTTCACTGCAGCCTCTACTTCTTCTCGGAGGATGGGATAGTTGCCATTGTTGGTCACGGGTGGGTTGACAAGTATGCCTGGGTCCCTTGCAGCTCGGTGGTCGTACAAATCTGAGCAGTACTCTGTCCATCTCTTCAGTATGTCTTGGTCTTCCGTAAGACAGTTTCCTTCACAATCTTGAATAATCGAGGAGCGTCCTTGTTTTACACTGGTCAGGTCTTTCACCAGCTGGTATGCTTTTTGCTATTATTTTTGTTCAGATTTTCTTCTACGTGTTTACACTGATCTTCAATCCACTTATTCTTTGCCTTTTTCATGCTTTTCTTGATATCCTGGTTAATTTCTCTGTATTGTTTAGCTCCTTCTACCTCTGATTTCTTTTTCTTTAATTCTCGACGCTTGTCACATAGAACAAAGATGTCAGCTGTAACCCAAGGTTTCTTTGCTTGTCGGTGTTTGCCAAGGCTCTCACTGGCTGTTTGGGATACAACAGTGTTAAATGTGTCAATCAGTGTGTCCACGTCCGTGTCTTCTGCACCTAGAAGTAGCAGTGGTGCGACTTTTCCTCCTATCTTTGCCTGAAAGGCTTCCGCTACCTATGGGTCTTTCAGCTTCTCGAGGTCAAACTTGATTCTGGTGGGACCCTGCTTGTTGACCTTCTTTAGGCGGAGTCGGAAGGTCATCATCACTAAGTCATGGTCGCTTCCAATGTCTGCTCCTGGAAAACTTCTTGTCTTGGCAATGTTCACACTGGTTTGGAAGCGTCTCTTCACCATGATGTAGTCAATTTGGTTATGGTGCTCTCCGTTCGGGCTGTGCCATGTCCACCTTCTGGATGCTTTGTGCGGGCCAAACGTGTTCATCAGCTTTAGAACATTTGAACTGGCAAATTCCAGGAGCCTTAAGCCTCTGTCGTTGGTCTCTGCATTGCAGGCAGAGATTTAAAAAAGGAGCGCCATATGCGAAGACAGTGCAGCCTGCAAAACCAAGACATCAAGCTTAACGATGGAGGTGGAGGCTGTGACTCACGTTCCGAAATGGATTGCTACGCTGGATGGCAGCCAAATCAGTCACGCCATCATTCTCACCGACTCAAAATGCCTGCTGCAATTATCGGTGGCAATTGTTGAAAGAAGGTCCTATGTCTCTATAAAATAGCAGAATAGCTACAGCAGCAGAAAAAACAACAACTACGACGACCACAGCAATAACAACAGAAACAGCAGCAACAGTGACAGCAGCAGCAACAGCAGCAGCAACATCAGCCTCATTTCTCGTCTAACTGGCACTATACCCAGTAAGCAAAGGTCCTCGGGCCAAAGACGGCCGCAGTGGGCCCGCACACGGCTGTGCGCGGGCCCACTGCGGCCATCGCGCGCCCGAAGACGTTTTGGTACTGGGGGAACAGTGTATTGAAGGTGTCCTGTGAGTAGATGGGAGCAGTCAGGATCGGGTCGGGTCACTGTACTGCAGATCCCGCCTGCTCACATCTACTCAAAGGGCACCTTCACTGCAGCAGGCACACACAAAAAACCGGCAGAACTTCAGCAAGCAAATCGAAGGTCCATCAAATACGTCGGTCCGTAGACCTTTTGCTCACCGCGCGAACCGGAAAACACTCACGCTGACTTACTCATGGTATTCATGTAGGCTTCCAGATTCTGTGCCTTCTCGGGGATGACGACCCATGAACCCAGAAACTGATCCATTTTGTCACCTGGCTTTCTGAGGGTGAAAAAAAAAACAAACACGTACGTAGGGTTCTTGTAAAGAAACTTCACTCAGCTGCAACTCGTCACACGTGGCACAAGGTTGTAGACACACTGGTTGATGCGCTTGCCGCCTTTGATTGTTTTCCTTATTTCGCGACGAAATTTCGAGCCTGGGGCAATTTGCGTGAATGAGCTTAGTCCTGCGCCAGCCACTAAGCAAGGTGCTCCGCTATAGCGGAGCACCTTGCTTATTGGCTGGCGCAGGACTACGCTCACTCTTGTAACTGGTCCTTGCAGCTCAAACAGGACCTGCCATTGTGAAGAAAACCTTGGATCACATAATTATTTTGATAAAAATGTACACTTATTTTCTTTTTGTTTTCTTCGAGAACTCAAAATTGTTATTTACAAGGTTGCATGCGAACACTATCGATATATGAGCGTTCATATGCGACGGCCGAGACTCTGGACACAGAAAAGCCTATTTAATCCGCTTCGATCCCACTTTGAACAGTCAGGCTTGCTGGCTAACCAAAACGAAAATTTGACATCGTAGATAGCTCAAGCTTTTTGCCGCCTGCAGGACTGTGTGAGACAATACAATACAATACAATACAATACAATACAATACAATACAATACAATACAATACAATACAATACAATACAATACAATACAATACAATAATACTTTAATTTTGGCACAGCGGTATAACATACATAATACTATTATTATATTAATAGAAACAAGAATACAAATTACATGTTCACGTCATCCGCAACACCCTACTCCCCCCCCCCCCCCCCAACCCCACCCCCACCTTTCCGCATACATACACGCACACCTAAAAAACCACAAACCTAAACTCACTAGCGGGCTAAGAATAAACGACTAACATAATTACATGTGTAAAGTTGTAGCATAAGTCACATAGCATAGCATAGACAAGTGTAAAGTTGTAGCGTAAGTCACATAAGCATAGCATAGACGAGAGTAAAGTTGTAGCGTAAGTCACATAAGCAGAGCATAGCCGAGTGTAAAGTTGTAAAGTTGTAGCGTAAGTAACATAAGCATAGCATAGACGAGTCGAGTGTGATAGCTGAAGGACCAGCGCCTCCTCGCTTTTAATGTGGAATCGCTCGGTGCATTATAAAACGATTCGCGTCTCATTTTCTTTTTCTCCTGTTCTAATCCTCATTTGTTTTCCTGTAATTTACTATGTGATTGGCGGTGTGTTCTTTGGACCTGTATAGGAATATTCATGGACAGTGATATTGACGTTAAGTGTCACGGAACATCCATGCCGCGTTTTTTCCTCTTCATAGCTACTTATCTTTCATTTGCTGTTTATTTTTGTTTGCTTCCTTGTTGTTATTGTTGTTTTGTTTTTGTTTTTCGTTTGCTTTTTCTTTTGTTTTTAGACATTCTTGTAAATTGTCACTGTAATCTCATTTCCCCGACTTGCCGACACAAGGTGACGAGTAATTGTTTTTTTATAAAATCTTGAAATATTGCTTGTATTAACCTGTAACACACTATATCGACTTCACTTTGAAAACCCTTGTATACGGCTAAATGGCTGACTAAAAGTAAATTTAACCCTTTCACTGCCAAGAAAAATTGAACACCACGCAGAGTTAAACGTTTCGGGCTTCACGTCTTTTGCCCATCACGAAGCTGATTTCAAAGACAGGACACCAAATAGGGTCTACACAAATTTTGACCCATATGAATTCGAACTCGCGGCCGTTCGGACTGACTAGAGTCGATCTCTCTACCACCTGAGCTACCGAGCTCCCTTTTAACCCTTTTCATTCTGATACACTACTGATTGAAATTAATTTGACTCTGATAGTTCAAGGGTGGTGCCAGAATAGCTTGGCGCCTGAGGCGCCAAGCTATTCTGGCACCACCCTTGAACTAAATGGTTGATCTATCTCCTAATCTGTGATGTAGCCTTCATATAGGACAGTAAAAAAACAGCCTCCTGATGTAATGGGTTTAGGCGGCCCAGTCACAGACATCAAGCACACTAATGGTGTTTGCACTAGCGCTGGCTGTGTGTGTGTGTGTGTGTGTGTGTTGTTGGTTTTATGGTACACGTGTGTCTTTTTTTGTCTGTGAGCATTTTTTGTTGGTGTATTCTTTTTGTTATTCTTATATTTCTTGTATATTCTTGTTGGGTGAGTGTGTATGTTAGGGACTATATGTGTTGTAGGATGCAAGGTGTACATATGTTAGCATGTCATTTGTACGGCGCCCAGAGCTTTTCTATCGAAAGCATAGGCGCCTTAAAAATATACATTATTATTATTATTATTATTATTATTATTATTATTATTATTATTATTATTATTATTATTATTATTACATTGTTATTTAAGACGCGCGTTGGAATTGTTCGATCAATCGGCACTTTATCATAATGATAAACTGACACGAGCGGACCACGACGCATAGGTTAACTCATGCAGCGCGCCCCGCATCAATAGCTGCGAAAGTGTCGTATAGCGTCGCCGGCGGCACTTTCGCAGCTATTCATGAGGGGCTCCTTGAATGATTTGAGCTATTAACTGACTGCACAAACCTCTCTCTCTCTCTCTCCTCGCTCTCTCCTCTCTCTCTCTCTCTCTCTCTCTCTCTCTCTCTCTCTCTCTCTCTCTCTCTCTCTCTCTCTCTCTCTCTCTCTCTGATGCACAAGGCCCTGAACGGGAAAACCCCCTTCTACTTTTCTAAGCTATTTCATCTTGGCTGGACTTCGCGAACGAAGATTTTATAGGAGTTGCCCACGACGTCTGCAGGCTTGTTCTAAGCTATTTAGTCAAGGCACAAAGGCTTACAGCACCTCCAGGAACAGTCTCGCCATTGAGAGACCCCGTATTGATCTATTTAAATCTAGCCTTTCGTACTCGGGTGCAAATCTGTGGAACTCACAGATAACTGCAGCTAACTAATTGCCTGCCTTTGTTTACGAAGAGAATTTTCGAGTACATGTCAAAGGCCCACAAATTCTGATAGATAGTCTTTTCTTTATAGTTTATTTACCTTAGTTTGTTTATTTGACCCTTAGCACATCTAGCTGCACTGTGACGCCCTTGGCAATATCAGCATTGTGTGTGTGTGTGTGTGTGTGTGTGTGTGTGTGTGTGTGTGTGTGTGTGTGTGTGTGTGTGTGTGTGTGTGTGTGTGTGTGTGTGTGTGTGTGTGTATGTCAGTGTGTGTGTCAGTGTGTGTGTGTGTGTGTGTGTGTGTGATGGTGTGTGTGTGTGTGTGTGTGTGTGTGTGTGTGTGGGCGCGCGTGCGTGCGCTTGAGTGCGTATGTGCTGGCGTGAGTGTGGGTGTGGGTGGGCGTGTGTGCATGTATGTGTGTGTACTGACGTTAAACTGATTATCCTTTGTTTACAAACGAAGCTTATTTTATCAATGTATGTATATGCCATTTGCCCGTACTGAATTGTTGTTTTGTGTTCAATCCGTAGTTTAGCAAGGACAGATATGAAAAGAGGCCTGTGCGCCTATTGTCTCCATCCTTGAAAAATAACGTTTCATTCATTCATTCATTCATTCATTCATTCATTTATTCATTCATGCATTCATTCATTCATTCAGGCATTTATTCATTCATTCATTCATTTATTCATTCATTCATTCAGGCATTCATTCTCTCTCTCTCTCTCTCTCTCTCTCTCTCTCTCTCTCTCTCTCTCTCTCTCTCTCTCTCTCTCTCTCTCTCTCTCCCTCTCTCCCTCTCTCTCTCTCTCTCTCTCTCTCTCTCTCTCTCTCTCTCTCTCTCTCTCTCTCTCTCTCTCTGATGAAGCTCTATGCTTGTGCATAGTGCTCGTACAGTAGGATTAGTACGGTACGGTTTTTGTTAACGGTTTGTTTGTGCCGAAAGTCCGTGGGGCCTGCTGCCACGTGGAATATGTAAGACGTGGTTAGCACGGGATTTTTTAGTAAGTTCTGCTTAGTGAGTTCTAGGCGGAAGCTGTGACTGTCAGAGGTCTAGATCGGGAGTGCGGGCTGTTTTGTCGTATGGAACGGTTGTTGAGTTACCTAGCCCGCATTCCAAGACTCTGAAGCCTAGATTTCAGAGTTCTTGTAATGAGAGTGGAAAGACGGACGCCGAGACGTCGAGTCGCAGGTGGGACCTACGTGAGGTCATCCCTCCAGCTCTTCTGAGAGTGAGTCTGACTGGGGACCAAGACACCCAAGTCCAAGTGAGAACTGAGTACCGTACGAGAACGAGGACGTCCGTGCCCAAAGAGAGACAGGACGGCAACAAGCGTACGACGAAGGACTTTCACGCCTAGACGTGAGAAGGACCAACGTAACCAGACAACAACATCAAACAGGTTGGAGGCAATGTGAGACTAAGACCTAACCTGGCAAAGATATTGTGATACGTGTGTGGTGTGATAATAGAACAGTGTATATAGTTGATAATCATTTAAGTCGTTCTTTTCATTTATAGTGTATAAAGGTTACTTTAGAAAGGGAGCCCGTGTGTTGTGTTTTACCGCATGAATGCGCCCGTCTGAGTCAGTGGCGGTGTATGCGTCTGTTGCGTGAGAGTCTGTGCGTACGACTGTGGGCAAGTCTGCGTGTGTTACACTCTCTCTCTCTCTCTCTCTCTCTCTCTCTCTCTCTCTCTCTCTCTCTCTCTCTCTCTCTCTCTCTCTCTCTCTCGATTCTTCTGAAATTAATAACTTTCGCCCCATTTCCCTTCTATCAGTTCTCTCGAAGCCTCTGGAAAAGCATGTTCACAAACATCTTCTGGAATTTCTTGAAAAAAGGTCCCTATTATATCATTATCAGTCAGGTTTTCGTCCCAAGCATTCATGCCACACTGCACTCGCACGAATAGTGAATTCGTGGGTCAACAGCATAAATGATAATAAAATGGCTGGTGCTGTCTTCTTGGATCTAAGAAAAGCGTTTGATCTTATCGATCATACCATCTTATTGAAAAAGCTTGCCACCTACTTAAACAAAAAGAGCTCCTCAGCTCTTTCGTTTCTGAACTCCTATCTTACAAAAAGAACACAAGCAGTCTACGTCAATGGAAAATGGTCTTCTGAACAATTTGTGGAGTATGGAGTGCCCCAGGGGTCTATTTTAGGCCTACTACTGTTTTGTATCTTCGTTAACGATCTACCGTTACATGTAACGTGTACTGAGGCTGAGTGTGACATGTTTGCCGACGACTCAACATTACATTCCACTGGTAAAACTGTGCCTGAAATTGCAAATAATCTTCAAGAGAGTCTTCATGAAGTCTCTCTCAATGCCAAATCGCATGCTTGTAAATCCCACAAAAACAAAAAGCATGCTTATCACAACCCGCCAGAAACATCAGCTCAAACCTCCATCACTCAACCTTTCTTTGGACTCCATCCCAGTTGAGCAGGTCAGTCAACACCGCCTGCTTGGAGTAATAATAGATGATGATCTAAGCTGGCATAACCACCTATATTATATGAGAAAACATTTGTCCAAAAAGTTGTTTCTACTTTCCAAACTTAAAACGACCATTGACCTTGAGACGCGCAAACTATTTTTTAATGCCTACATTAAACCACACATTGATTATGCCTCAACAATATGGGATGGCTGCAGTGAAAATCACTTCAAGAAGATAAACTCATTATACAAGCGCGCTGCTAAGCTTATCCTCCCTGATCCGTCTTTATCCACTGATGCCAAGCTGCAGGCCATCGGATTTCTCCCTCTGGTTAAGCACCTCGCACTAAAGAAATGTGTACTGGTGCACAAAATTCTTAACGGGAAAGCTGCTTAAGTAGCTTAGCAAGGACAGATTTTAAGAAAGGCCTGCACGCCTAATATCTCAATCCTTGAAAAATAAAGTTTCGTTCGTTCGTTCGTTCTCTCTCTCTCTCTCTCTCTCTCTCTCTCTCTCTCTCTCTCTCTCTCTCTCTCTCTCTCTCTCTCTCTCTCTCTCTCTCTCTCTCTCTCTCTCTCTCTCTCTCCCTCTATTGCCCCCATAGATAACAAAAGAACTAATGCAGGCCATGACGCTTAGGAACACCCTCAGGAGAGAAAAGAAATTTGTTGAGTTTAGAAAACAGTGTAATCGGGTTAAGTACTTGTTACGTGATGCGAGAAAAGCCTTCGTTAAGAATACTATCAAAGGCAACAAAGACGGTTCGACTGTATGGCGCGTTCTTAATTCCATTACCAGAGGCTCTAATGTGGCCTCAGTTATTCCGAGTGATCTATCCGCTGACATGTTTAATAATCACTTTTTATCCGTAGCTGATGCGCTATCCAAAACACAAGACAATGTAAGCGACACGTGCTCCGACGTTTTAGTTGACTTCTGCAATGGGAGAACTGCCGGCATGGCTCCTTTTAACATTATTCCACTTGCAGTGCATGAAGTAGACAAACATATAAGTAGTCTAGGGAACAAGAAATCATCAAGCCCTGATGATATAAATCCTAAAGTTTTGTAACTAGCTTTACCTTACATTGTTGTATCACTTACTTACATCCACAACCTGTGTCTCTATTATTGTATATTTCCCACACAGCTTAAAACTGCAAAGTATTCCACTAGCAAAATCGAAGGACAGAGCAGATCTGAATAATTACAGACCGATTTCGTTACTGTCCGTGCTAAGCAAACCCCTTGAACGACATGTACACACAAATCTATCTCAGTATTTGGAAACAAGTAACATGCGTCATCCTCTTCAGTCTGGATTTCGTCCGAAATATTCCTGCCATACGGCTCTTTCCAGATTTACAGATAAGTGGTTGTCTAACATAAACAATTCTCAGTTGACGGGTGTTATATAACTCGATTTTAAGAAGGCGTTTGACCTTGTTAACCACGGCACTCTGATTAAAAAGCTTAGACACTACTTGAAAAATGACTCAGCAGTTTTCTTTTTTAGTTCATACCTAAAGGAAAGAAGGCAACAAGTAGTAGTTAATGGATCACACTCGGAACTGAAGGAGGTAAAGTTTGGAGTGCCCCATGGTTTCGGCCTTAGGGCCTCTACTATTTTGCTTATATATCAACGATCTACCTCTTCATTTAACATCCGAATCTGTCCAGTGTGACTTATTTGCCGACGATACTTCAATCCAATTAAGCAAAGCTTTAATGAGGTGACTGCCTGGTGTGAATATAACTCATTGATTATCCGTCCTGCTAAACCTAAGTCAATGCGACACGACAAAAGCACAAACCAGCCCCTCTTTCTCTTGAGCTGTCGCTCGAAGGTAATTCAATAGAACAAGTCTCGGAACACCGCCTGCTAGGGATTATCATAGATGGTCAGCTCAAGTGGCAAGCACACACAGATAAAGTGTGTAAAATTGTCTCAAGGAACATTTCATGCTATCCAAGCTGAAACACTTCACCGATTTTGAAAGCAGAAATTTATTTTATTATGCGCATATCCAGTCCCACATTAATTATGCTTCGACTGTGTGGGATGGTTGCAGCGATGTACATTTAAAAAGACTGAACTCTTAACATAGACGAGCAGCAAAGTTAATTTTATCGGATCCTTCTCTGACAACTGATGTTAAGATGCACAAAGCGGGACTTCTTTCTCTTAAGAATCAGTTTGTTTATAACAAAGGAGTTCTCATGTTCAAGATTCGAAATAACAGAACTCCCAAATAATTAACCCAGCTGCTAGTCCGGTCTCAGTCCCGCTATGGGGATACCAAAAGCATGTACGTCGTACCCAAAACCAGAATTGACTTATTTAAAACCAGTTTAGCATTCTCGGGGGCGACTGTGTGGAAGTCCCTTCCATCCTTTGTAAAGACCACTCCTACGATATCATGTTTTAAGGAAATACTTTTTTAAGTACCTAGCATCGCAATCATAAGTAGCTACAATACGTACTTGCTATATGAGCAAATCATGCTCAGTTCACACATTGTTAGTAGGAACTCATTCATTAACCATGAATATGTATACATGTCTGGTGTGTATATGTGAATGAGTGTTCGCATGCAAGTATTAGTATATTCTGCGTGCGATTTTTTGGTCTTCCCGCACCCCCTTAGTCTCAGACTATGTATCCAATGTATATAATTGTTGTTTGTCTGTAGAAGTAGCAACGGCAGATGTGAAAAATGGCATTGCCTCAGGCTCTTTCAATATCTTTACCGTTGTCAAATAAAGATTCATTGATTCATTGATTCTCTATTTGCGAAGGTGAATCATTATTGTCGTTTATACGGAAAAAATCCATTTGATCCCATGATGTGTTTATCTTTGCCGCAGCGTGGCTTGGGTTCACTGGGCTCATGGTACACGATTTGCTGGGCTCATGGTACACGATTTGCTGGGCTCATGGTACAATATTTACTTCTTAAATCTGTTCCTCTTCCCGTAGAGATGAATCGTTGATGACTCTTTTATCGCAGGATAAAGCTATTAGGCAACTCAATACCTGTCTTTCAAGTTGTCCAGTAAACAAAACAGAACACAACAGGAAAACAAACGCAGCATATAAAACAAAAAAATAAAATAAAATATAAAATAAAATAATAAAATACAAATAAAAAATCAAGGAACAAATAACGAACGCAATAGATCAATTATTCAAACAACAACAACAAGCAAAACAACAGCAACAACAACAACAACAAACCTGGCGTTGGAGAATTCGTAACTGTCACCGAGGCAACACCAAAGGAAATAAATTGGTGCATAGCATTAATCTTATTCACATCAAAGACAGTGTCATAGAATCAGCAGCATCAAAAGCTGATAGCGACACCTAAAATACAATAGACTTTTATTTAGCAAATGTATGGAGAAAGAGAAAATGTTTGACGTTTACATGTTATCAGCAGTATTTTGATTATCAGGCGAACTTTGAAGTCACGCTGATTGGAAGTGAGTGTGCAATTGCAAAGCACGTTTAAAATGGGTTTTACCTGGAAATGATTTGATGTTCAGATGAGTTCCAGAAAGAACTACCTAAAAATAGTAGGCTTGATTTGTAGATATCTACCCCGGGGCGGGGTAAATAAAGCAAGCCATTCCTCGTATGTAGCTGATGCCTAGGGATAAAGTTAAATAGCCTGCACAAATATTCGGGGGCTTGGTAATGAAATATGTTGTGCATATGGACGCATTTGTAAATTTGAGTTGTTCTTTCAGTGGAAGCAGGCCAAGGGATTTTATTTTTTGTCTGTGGATGTAGGGTTTGGAATAATTATTTTGACTGAACGACGATACAGTGCGTTAATTTTTTTTTTAAAAATATGAATTTCACTGCATTCGTCACACAAAGATAACGCATTGTCAAAGTGGCTTTTAATGCGTGCGTGAAAGAACAATGTACAGCACTTTGTACTACGAATATATCTAAGCTTCGAGTGCAGAAATACATTCCTTGACAAGGTTTTGCACAAACTGTCGATATGCGGCGAAAATTTGAGCTGGTCGTCAACTACAACTCCCAGTAGGCGGTGCTTGGATACTTGCTGGATAGGTTTATTACCAAATGACAGTTTCAGTGGGGCAGGATTTAGCTGATGCTTTTGGCGGGTTGTTATCAACATATCAACATGGTTTTAGAAATACTGATTAGTATGCGATTTTGTGTACACCAGTCTGGCACTTCATCTAGACTTTGCTGGAGGATATTTTTTAGTGTTGTTTCACGTTTGTCTGACGTATGCAGTGTTGAATCGGCAGCGGCACATTTTACCTCAGGATTTGAGATGGAAAGAGCTTTCTCAAGGAGTCTTTTTAACTACCACCTCCCCCTCCCCCCCCCCCCCAAAAAAAAAAAAAAAAAATAAATAAATAAATAAATAAATAAATAAATAATAATAATAAAATAATAATAATAATAAAATATAATAAATAATAATAAATAATAATGTACAACAAGAATATGACGTCATTGTCATGAAGCAAAGTTCACATTGACGTCATCGGCAGTACAAGTACCATTTTCTTCTTCAGAATGGGTAAAGATGTCATGGATTCCTTCATAAAATATATTGTATATATGCATTAATCCCTTCTCTGCCACCGTACGCACATTTTTGTGTCTGAAATCTTGGTTCATTCAACGACCAAAAGCCAACACCGTCTAAGAAACAAGGACACAAACTGGTCTCAGCAAGAGGCATAGATTCTCATGAGCCCCCGCAGTCGCGGGGGCTCATGAGTATCTATGTCTCTTGCGGTTGGATCGTGTTCACGTTTTCTCGGCAGTCAAAGGGTAAAAAATAAAATAAAATAATAAAACTAAAAATAAGTCCCAACTCCTTTGTATGACGAGTGACTGCCCTTTTCAATAGGTTGTTGCGCAATTAGAAGGCGTGACGGCCTTTTTTCTTTCAAAGTATAGTTTCAGAACGGACCGCGTATAGGTACAGTTCATCGTAGAAGTAGGCTAACATTTGTCTAGAGCACACACACGCGCGCTCACACACGCAAATTGTTCGCACGCACACACATACACACATGCACGCGCGAACTATCAAATTATTATAAAAACGGACAATGCTGTGAATTTATCGAAACAAAATTGTATTTCTTATCTTTAACCCTTTGCGTTTCGGTAGCGGCTTTAGTCGCGTTGATTCATACCCACACGCAAAGGGTTAAACGTAAATACAAGCAATCGCTGTCGTACACGCTAGAATAGCTAACATATAAATATCAGTCTCAAATTCACGTTGAAATACATTGCGTTTTCAGAAACTAAACCTCTGACAGATTAAGAAAAATAAATTCAGAAAAATACTGTTAATACAAAATAAAGATAAATCTACAATTAATTTACTCAAGGTTGAGTTTCTCATTACTGGTCAAAGAACAAACACGGTTTAACTCATTCAGCCCTGACGCACTACAGCAGGAGATGGGTCGACCATGATAATTCAAGGACAGTGCCAGATTAGCTTGGCGCCTGTCGGCGCCAAGATAATCTGGCACTGCCCTTGTGATGAAGCTATATATGTCCATGCATAGAATTCACACAGGGTTTTTGCGTTGTACGGTCAACTCAGCGGATTTTGTCTAACATAATTCCCGTGTATGCACGAGATCACGTGCAATTATAAAGAAAGCGTTTTGCACGGTCAGTCTAACCAGAGCTCAAGGGTAGTTAGTACGGGCTGTTCTGTCATTGAGGACGGATGTATGTTGGATATGCTAGCCGTATTCCAAGACTCTCAAACCTAGAATTCAGGTATGTTTTTATTTGTATTATCGACAGCTACTGAGTTAAAGGTAGTATGCGTTAGTAAGACTTAGTTCGGTTGTGTAGCGTTGATTTGGTTCAGTTATGTCGGTTTAGATAACCGGTGATTTTCTTATGTAGTTATTTACCGAGATGGATAACTAAGGAATGTGAGGTGTGTATGCCCAAGTCGTTTATGAAGGTAGTACGTGATTAAGTATAGTCTTTTTCCAATGTATGGAATAGTGTATGGCGCGTGTGTCAGGTTATAGGCTGTTTCAATGTAGAGACTTGAGTTACGGTGTGTTACGAAAGTAGTTCATGTTATGAAACACGTGTA
This sequence comes from Semisulcospira habei, assembly GCA_036245525.1. Taxonomy (NCBI): domain Eukaryota; kingdom Metazoa; phylum Mollusca; class Gastropoda; family Semisulcospiridae; genus Semisulcospira; species Semisulcospira habei. The sequence continues at coordinate 209,028,838 of BTPG01000004.1, read as the reverse complement.
TGTGAATGAACGTGTGAGAGTTATTTGTATCAGCCAGGTTACGTAATGTACCTCATATCATCCAATATGTGTGTATTTAGCAAGTTTTATGATATTAGGACTTTATTGTACAGAGTTCTTGAGTGGAGCGGAGCGACGTGACGCCGAGACGTCAGTCAAAGGAGGCTGCCGCCAGAGGACCTATTGTGAGGTCATTTCAGCACTCGAGGAGTGAGCGACCGGTGCCTAGACACCCGGGTCATCAGAGACTGCGCTACGGGAGCGAGTCAGGAGGACGTCCACTGAACAAGAAACGTGGGACTACTCAGGAGCGTGCGACGCGTCGAACGACACGCCTAGTCGTGGAAGGACAGAACGTTGCAGAACGTAACACCAGTGAAACAGGTTGTATTGTGAGGACAGTTACCTAGCGTGGCTTTTACGTTGTGTATGTGTATGCGTTGTTGATGTGCTTGTAGTGAGAAGTGTATAGTGTAAAGAGTATTTTTGAGTTTTTTTTTGTTTTTGTTTTTTTTTGTTTATTTCCATAAAAGAGCCCGGAAGAAATAGAAAGTGTTTTAGTTGTACCGCGTGAATGCGCCCCACTGAGTCAGTGGTGGTGCGTGCGTCTGTTGTGCTGAGAGTCTGTACGTGCGACTGGGGAGAGTCTGCGTGCGTTACAGCCCTTGAATTATCATGGTCGATCCATCTCCTGCAACAGGCGCATAGTCTTTAGATGACGCCTCTAAAATTTGGGAAATACGTGCGCCGGGCTGAATGAGTTAAAAGGACGATTTCAACACATTTGTGTTGTAAGTGTCCATTTAGCGTGGTTATTTCTTTGTTGTGATCTTCTTTGCATTTACACGCTTGGCAGTTCATTTTTGTGGCTGGATTTTATTACTGGTCATGCATCAAAGCGTCAAACTGTTTGTGTGGCGATGAACCCATCATCGCCAGCGTCACTCTGAGTGGCTACCGCCTGCCTCCTTCCCGCGCGCTTCCAGAGGGGGTGGCATTGCCATCATCTACAGGGACTGTCTCTCCGCTCACCTCTCCTTCTCTCAGTCTCTACCTTTTGCTCATCCCTCCTTTGAATCTGTCGAGGCCGTAGCAACACTCCCTGGCCAGTCCCTCATCTTCTCATGTATCTATCGCCCCCCTCCAAGATCTCAAAACAAACTCCATGTTCCTCACCGAGTTTGACCTTCTCCTCGACCACTACAGCACACGACCCGGAAAACACATCCTTCTTGGCGACTTTAACTTCCACTTCGACAAACCCGACCACCCTGACACGAAACGCCTTTGCACATCACTTTCAAACCACAATCTTACACAACACATCACCAAACCCACCCACCGACTTGGCCACACCCTCGACTGGATCACCCGCACCTCCGATCAACTCTTTCTCGACTCTGACACCTGTGCTTCCCTCTGACCACCTCGCTATTCTCGTCTCCCTAAACCTACCTCCCCCGAAAAATCCCAAGCTCCCTGTCTCTCGTCGCAAACTAAAATCCGTCAACCGAGAGAGCTTCGACGAAGCTGTCGACCTTCTCCTGGACCCCGCCTCCTCTCCTCATCTTGCATCCCATTTCGACTCCTCCCTTCGAAAACTTCTGGACACCCATGCACCTGTCACCACCTGCTCCATACCCAACCGACCCCCCTCCCCCTGGCTCACTGACGACATAGCTGAGGCCAAGCGCGAGCGCCGACAAGCGGAACGCCGCTGGCGCTCATCTGACCTCACCATTCACAGACAGATCTTCCAAACAACTAGATCCAAAGTCTGCAGAATTATCTCTGACTCCAAACGTAAACACCTTCAAAACAAAATCCTGGAATCCACTTCTTCCAAAACCCTCTACGCTACCATGAACACACTCCTAGGCATTTCTAAAGACTCTCCTCTCCCCAACACACATAGCAAAGAAGAACTCCCGTCCGCCTTTTCCACCTATTTCTCCGACAAAATCCAAACTCTGCGCAACACACTCGACACTCTGCCTTCTCCGCCTTGCCCTCCCGACACCCCCTTTTCCGGCACCCCCCTCTCGTCCTTCCGGCCCGTCTCTCAGGACGAAGTCCTCAAGACCATAAAGTCCATGCCTCTCAAAACCTGTGAACTAGACCCTCTCCCAGCTTCTCTCTACCGGGACGGCCTTCCAAAACTTCTGCCATTCATTACCGACATCATCAACACATCTCTAGAGAACGGCTCCGTCCCTGATATTTTCAAGTCCGCCATCGTCCGTCCTCTCCTAAAAAAACACAACCTCGACCCAAACGAACTCAAAAACTATCGCCCAGTCTCCAATCTCTCTTTCCTGTCCAAGCTTCTTGAGAAGGTCGTGCTCAACCTCCACCTCGCCGACAACAACCACCTCAGTCCCTTCCAGTCTGCCTATCGCAAACATCACAGCACTGAAACAGCCCTTCTACATATATTAAACGACCTGCTTCTCTCCACCGACTCGGGCAACATCTCCCTTCTTATGCTACTCGACCTCTCTGCCGCCTTCGACACTATAGACCACTCTATCCTCCTCCACCGCCTTTAGTCACCACTCCTTTGGCATCACTGACTCTGCTCACCTGGTTTCTCTCCTACCTCTCCGACAGACAGCAGTCCGTCACCATCGACGGCGTCTCCTCCAACCCAGTCACGCACTCCTGCGGAGTTCCACAGGGGTCCGTCCTGGGCCCGGTCCTTTTCACTCTCTACTCCTCTCCCCTGTCTAACATCATCCAGTCTCACCACCTACAACACCACCTCTACGCTGACGACTCACAACTACTAGACAAAGACAAACTCGACAACATTCAGTCACTACTGACTCGCACGGCTGACTGCTACGAAGATGTGAAAAACTGGATGACAGCAAACAAGCTTAAACTGAATGACGACAAAACGGAAGCCATGCTGGTAGGCACTCGCCAGAAACTTTCCCAGCTCCCTCCCTCCCTCCACCTTCAACTCGACAGCACCCCCATCTCCCTCTCCGACTCGGCCAAAAACCTCGGCGTTATCCTCGATTCCTCTCTTTCCATGACCAGCTTCGTCTCCGCCACGGCCCAAGCATGCTACTTCCACCTCCGCCGCATCAGTCAGATAAAAAAAAATACCTCACTACCGAAGCCGCCACCAAACTTGCTGTCTCTCTCATCCTATCTCGCATCGACTACTGCAACTCTCTCCTTTCCGGCCTCCCTCACTCCACCACTTTCACTCTCCAGCGCGTCCAGAACAATGCTGCCCGCCTCGTCTTCAGAAAGAAAAAAATCCGACCACATCACTCCCCTGCTCAAACTCCTTCACTGGCTTCCCATCCCCCAACGCATCCAATACAAGATTCTGTCTCTCTGCTACAAATCCCTGAACAACTGCGCTCCCGTCTATCTCTCAAACTTACTTCACCCCTACACTCCTCCCCGCTCCCTCCGCTCCGCCTCCGACCCTCTCCGCCTCCACATCCCCCGCACCAAACTCAGCACTTTCGGCCCCCGCTCCTTCTCAGTATACCCCCACCGGGTCTGCCCTAGGGGATCTTGGTGGGGTTGTCTACTTTTTAGTTCCTAGGGTCACCTTGTCTAACCCCTGCAAGGTGGGTTCTACTCTTTTGGGGGGTTGTATTTCTGTCTTTCTGGTCCATTCATCTGTATTTTTCTTTTGAAATTCTCCCTGCTGTCTGCGCTTCTTGCAGTTCTATTCTTCACTCGCTCACTCACTCCTTCTCAGTATACGGTCCATCCACCTGGAACACTCTCCCACTCTCTCTCCGTCAGAAACACTCTCTCTCCTCCTTTCAGTCCGCCCTCAAAACTCATCTCTTTCAACAGTTCTAGCACTATTATCACTACACTCCCCACCCCAAGCAGACTGTCGTAATGTATTTCACTATTTGTGGTACGTGAGTCGTTGTCTAAAGCGTGCGCATGCGTGCGCGAGCTGTGAGTGCGCGCTTAGAGTTATAATTATTATAAGATCTGGCTTTAATTTTGTCCCAGCTTTCTTTGATCTTGGTGTTGATGTTAATTGATTCTGTGAAGGCATGCCAGTCTTCTTTTTTGGCTTCTTTAATGGTGCGGTTTGCTATGGCTTTGGCACGATTGTATTCTATCCTATTTTGGGGCGTTTTGTGTTTTTTCCAGTTGGAGCTTTCTTTTTCTGTTTTTTACTTCTCGATCACAGGCCTTGGTCCACCATGATTTCCCTGGCTTTCCAATATCAGATCTGCCAGGTGTGCATTCCGTGACTGATCTGATAATGTGGTCTGTGATGTGGGCCGTTTTATCGTCTATGCTGTGGTTTTCATCCCAGTTTGGGGTAAGCCTAGTTATTTCGTGGTATGTTTCCCAGTCTGTTCGTTTGGTGTTGATTTTTTTCGGGGCTCCTGGGTTTGGTGGTAGGGGACTTTGGCTTTTATCATTGATTGTTATTAGCATCGGAAAGTGGTCACTTCCTAGATTGTCACTATTTACTTCTGCTGGGATATGAATGGGATATGAAGAGGAAAGAAGTCCGGCTGAACCGACATATTTTCAAGAGGTGGCAAGCTGACCACTCTCGCTTTATCAAGAAAATATGTGGAAAAGAAATGCAAGTTAAAAAGACAAAGAACAGAGAGCTGCACGACTCTTCGGGGTACGCAATCTATGCTTCTTGCTGATCGCTACTTATCTTGCATCCATGCCGCCTCACAAAGTGGCTACATGAAAGTCTGCCATTAGACGCTACAAAGTTTGTTTCGTGTGTTTGGTTTTTTTTGTTTGTTTGTTTGTGGTTTTTTCTTTTTTGGTGGGGGGTGGGGGGTGAGGGGTGGGTGTAGCGAGGTCACGTGGTAATGTTTGTGCTAAAGGCCGGGGATTGGTCGTGCACGGATAAAAGCAAACTGTTTTATCTTGATGCGACCCCTTGACTACTTATTAACGATACCATTCGGCGGAAAATACGTGTAGTGGCGTAGTTAGATAGTGGCGTAGTTACGCGTCATTTCCGCCGAGCGGTATAGTCAGTAGCAATCCAAGGGTTACAAATGTACGGTTAGAACGTCCAAAGCGACAAATCAGCGCACGCTATCGTTTGCACACCAACGTGGTATAAAAGACAATATTGTACAAATAAACAAACTTGCGTGCATAGTCCGGGTTCCAACGTCCGCGAGACAGTCGCCCAATCATACTTTCAGTCTCTGCTTGGAAGATTGCGTCAGGGTAGGACAAACAAACAGGAAATACAAATAGTAAAGCCAGAACCCAAAAGGCCATCGGGCCGACGTCGGCCGCCGTTGGCCCGCGCACAGCCGTGCGCGGGCCAACGGCGGCCGACGTAGGTCCGATGGCCTTTGCGCACTGGGAAGCTGTTTTTAGCGATCTTCCTCATGCGAGATCTCTCTAAGTTAGTGTGTATACTGAAGAAGGTCGAACGTGCCCCTTAAACAAACGTTCGCTTTATGGCGTATATATCCAAATTTGGCACATCTCGGATTACTCACAACCCAGATAGGTGAGGCTAGCGCTGGCAGAATTGTACTCAAACCAAGGGGAATCACAGCGCTGGACAGACAAACAGTTAGATCCCCTGCCCAGGGCGAGGGGATCTAACTGTTTGTCTGTCCAGCGCTGTGATTTCCCCTTGGTTTGAGTACATCTCGGATTAGTTTTCTGCGTGAAGAACTGTACCAATTGTTTAGAAAAGTAGGAAATATACTGTATTGCTGTGATTGTTGTTGCTGTGGTTGTTGTTGATACTGTTGTTTTTTGTTTGTTTTGTTGTTGTTTGCTTGGTGGGGGGGGGGGGGGGGGGTGATTGTTGTTTTTGCTGTTCTTAATGACCTTGTGATTCAACGACGAAAACAATAAATTTACATGTCTAATCTTTGACGCATTTTTGCTGTTCCTGATGTTCTTGCGATTCAAAGACGAAAACAATAAATTCACAAATTTAATTAGGTTCAACATATGAAGGACATATTCACGTATGAAACATGAAAGTACAAAAGATACATGCAATGATTAACTCCTTCCCCGCCACTGCACGTACATGTTGGTTTCTGAAATCTTTGCCCCCACCCGGGTCTGCCCTGGGGGACTTGGGTGGGGTTAGGTAATTTTTAGTTCCCAGGGTCACCCTGGTCAGCCCCACAGGGTGAGTTTTTCTCTCTATTCTGGGGCAGATGTTTCTGTCTACCCGAGGTCCATTCACCTGTATTTGCCTTTTAAAAACTCTCCCTACTGTCTGCAGTGCCTGTAGCTCTTGATATTGGATGTGTGTTACCAATGGTTTTAGCTTTATTTAGGCCCCATGTTGTAGGTTTATTTAACGTAGTGGACCGGCTGGCGACATACATTCAATATTCTGTTTTTGGGGTTTTTTTTTCACAAGCAGTGCAGGCACGTCCTGAGAAAGCCTTGTTGCTGTCGGGACGTTAAGCAATGTAAATCAATGTAAATCAATCTGAAATCTTTGTTCATTCAACAAACTGAATCACAACTGTCCATGAAACACGGACACAAATTGGTCACGGACACAAATTGGTCTCAGCAAGAGGCATAGATCCTCATGAGCCCCCGCAGTCACGGGGGGCTCATGAGGATCTATACCTCTTGCAGTTAGATCGCGTTCATGTTTTTTTTTTTTTTTTCGGCAGTGAATGAATTAAGGGACCGTGAGCCAAGAGATGGTTTCATACAAGTGGGTTTTATTGACATAAATCTGAGCCTTAAAAACATTTGCACATTGGTGAATATAATGTGCTTAACTCCGCCACTGCTTAGAACATTTAAACATCACCCAGTTGCGAGAGGTATAGATTCTCCCGAGTCCTAGCAGTTGCGGGGGCTCATGAGATGCCTCTTGTTGAAATCACATTGTGTCGATGATCTTTTGACGGGTGGGTATCTTTGAAGTTAAGTTACAATGATTTCAAAAACTCGTTTTGCGTCAGCTGGAGTGAAAAGGTTACAACTACATCACATGCACAAGCATTTAACCCTCTTAAACCCAAGGTTCCTTTTCTCAAATTTTGGAGGCGCTGTCCAACGACAATGTACCAGTTGCAGGAGATAGATTGATTATGATAATTCAAGGGTATTGTCAGGCGCCAAGCCCATCTGGCACTACACTTGAATTATCATGATCAATCCATCTCCTGCTGCAGGGTCCCGGGGCTAAATGGGTTAAACAAGTAAACATACAAGTAAGCACGCACGCACGCACGCACGCACGCACACACACACTCCGCAGTGCCAATGTTAACTCCGTTCGAAATATGTCGCGTGCGCACGCACAAACTGACACAAACACACACACACGCATGCACACACGCACGAAAAACACAGAGTTAATTCCTTCGAGAAGTGCCGCAAGCGGATAGGCGGCAAACAACCTTGTAGCTTTATGCGGCACATCTCCAATGTTGACACCACGCACATACATCGAATAATAGAACAACACAAGTGAAAAAATCATGAAACAAATGGTTGGTATGATTAACCCTTTCGGTGTCAGTTACACGGGTTTTAGTCGCAATGATTCCGCTCATGTTAGTACTGTCATTTTATTAACCATTACCCAAATGACAGTCACATTATTTGTTTGTTCGTTCGTTCGTTTTTTCTTTCGTAAATTTGTTCGTTTATTCGTTCGATCGTTCTTTCGTTCGATTCTTCCTCCTTCGTTTGGTCATTCGATCGCTCGTTCGTTTGCTTGTTTGTTTTTGTTGTTGCTGTTGTTTTTTTTATTTTGGGGTGTTTTTTGTTTTGTTTTCGTGATTTAACGAAATACAGAGTGTCATCGTCAGCGTCCACAATCTCCCTCTCTTTTACTTCAGGGTAAGTGGGCATTTTCACCGCTACAACTCTGTCCTCGACCTTGCACGAAGGGTACATGCCGGATTTGCCAGATCTCCAGTTCCAGCCGTCCGTAAAGCCCTCGAAATTTCTCCCTCTCATGGGATCTCTGTGGTTCTCCCAGAAATTCCCTCGAAGCCTCAGCGAGTCTCCGGCCTCGAATGACACCTCGTTGTCGTTGCGAGCTTTGTGCTCCTCAAGAGCCGTGAGGTTGTGAGGGGACTGTGCGTTGAAATGGTACACGTCGTCGAGAGAGCGGTAGTTCCCCGAGGCGTCCGAGTTGAATGTCTGCATGAGCTCGTACGCCGCGCGGCCGATCTGCAGGGAAAAAACGTCCGTGACAGCCCTGACACACCTCAACAAGATAATTTGATAGTTCAAGCTATTCTGGCACCGCCCTTAAACTATTATAGGTCTTGTCTGAACTGTTACATAATCTATTACAATTCCTGGTAGGTTGGCATTGTCACAGCTAGAATTCGTTCGTTCGTTCGTTTATTCAAATTCCATCCATCTATTCTTGCCTCCATCCATCCGTCTATCTATCCATCCACCCATCCCCTCTCCCATCTATCCATCCTCCCATACACCTACCCACATCCAGAGCAAGCCTCAAACGTGGGTGGGTGGGTGGGTGGGTGGGTGGGTGGGTGGGTGGGTGGATGGATGGATGGGTGGGAGGGTGGGTGGGTGGATCGGTGGGTGGATACGTGGGTGGGTGCGTGGGTGGGTGCGTGCGTGGGTGGGTGAATGGATGCATGGATGGATGCATGGATGGGTCTATGAATGGATGCATGGATCTAAATATGGATGGATAGATGCATGGGTGGGTGGGTGGGTCGGTGGGTCGGTCGGTGGATGGATGGATGGATTCACGGACAGACGGAGGGAAGGAGGGATAAGTGGGTGGGTGGGGGGTGGGTAGATGGGTGAATATGTGGATGGATGGGTGAATATGTGGATGGATGGATCGGTGGATGGATGCATGGGTGGATGGATGCGTGCGTGCGTGCGTGCGTGCGTGCGTGCGTGGGTGGGTGGGTGGATGGATGCATGCATGCATGGATGCATTGATGCATGCATGAAATTATGGTTGAATTCATGGATGGGTGCATGGATGGATGGATGCATGAATGGATGTGTGGGTGGGTGGGTGGGTGAAAAGGTGGATGGATGGATCAGTGGATGGATGCATGGGCGGATGGATGCATGCATGCACACACACACACACACACACAAACACACACACACACAAACACACGTATGCACACACGCACGCACACGCACACACACATAATTAACTCCTTCGAGAAGTGCCGCAAGCTGATACGTGGCAAACAACCTTGTAGCTTTATGCGGCACATCTCCAATGTTGACACCACGCACATACATCGAATAATAGAACAACACAAGTGAAAAATTCATAAAACAAATGGTTGGTATGATTAACCCTTGCATGAATGCGTGCGTGCGTGCGTGCGTGCGTGCGTGGTTGGTTGGGTTTGGGTTGGGTTGGGTTGGGTTGGGTTGTGTTGGGTGGGTGGGTGGGTGGGCCACAAGGGTCGGTGGGTGTATGGATGGATGGATGGATTCACGGACAGACGGAGGGAAGGAGAGATAAGTGGGTGGATGGGTGAATAGGTGGATGGATGGATCGGTGGATGGATGCATGGGTGGATGGATGCTTGCTTGCGTGCGTGCGTGTGTGCGTGCGTGCGTGCGTGCGTGCGTGGGTGGGTGGGTGGGTGGATGCATGCATGCATGGATGCATTCATGAATTTATGGATGAATTCATGGATGGATGGATGGATGAATTCATGGATGGATGGATGGCTGAATTCATGGATGGATGGCTGAATTCATGGATGGATGGATGGATGGATGGATGGAAGGATGGATGGATGGATGGACGGACGGATGGACGGATGGATGCATGGATGGATGGATGCATGGATGCATGGATGCATGGACAGACGGAGGGAAGGAAGGAAAGGTTGGGGAGTAGGTGGTTGGGTGGATGGATTAACGGACGGACAGACGGACATGGCTAAGCTTCCGTTTGAGGAAAATGTGCAGACGAGATAGTCTGTGTGTGCCAGGAATAGGGTGTCAAGGATGTCGCTTCTCCAGGCCTGCTCGCTGTTGCGGGTTTCCATTGCAGCATCACGAGAGAAAGAACTATCGCCCATGAATGTATAATCCGAATATCTGAAAGATGGAGAAAACAAAATATCGCCGTCGAATGAATCTGTTTCGCACAGCGGTAGTTCTAATAAAATAAACTGAACGATGAATGTAAATAAACTCACATGTTTTGGTTTTTGAAACTAACGTGAAAAACATTCACCAAGTAACACAAAGAACAAAGGCGATTGTGCGCGGGCCTACGGCGACGGACGTCGACCCGGTGGCCTTCGCGCTTCGCGAATACAGTTTCGAATCTTGCTACGGGGACAATGCAGTCAAAAATAAATTGGGAATAAACTAACAAAACGGTGAAGTAGACCAACAAATGTTTGACTAAAAACTGGTACATTAACCAGCAACCAATTAGCAAAGCAGTAAATGTCTCACCTCAGATGCCGGTTAACAAGTCTGTTTAAATACAAACAAGAAAAATACGCCAAGCAACCGAACAAACAAACAACGCACTTTTGCCTCGCTTCCTGAAGAAGTGTTGGATCATCAGTAGCGAGATATACACGCCGCTGGCTTCCGATAATCTTCTTGACCCGGAAGTACTCATCCACGTGAACCATAAACTCGCTCAGCAGAGGAGCTATCCGTGATTCCCGCACTTTGTCTGTCCGCCGGATCTGAAGGCTGAAGTTAAAGACGTGTTACTTATTAAAAGATAATAAAAACAACGACTGTCTCTCTTAGGACAATAAATTATATTATTATTATTATTATTATTATTATTATTATTATTATTATTATTATTATTATTAATCTTATTATACAATACAATACAATACAATACAACTTTATTGTCTGTTCGAGTCCAGGCACGACAGAAATTTGCCTTTCGGCTCGTCATGAAACAACAGTATAAGACATTAACAAACGCTGCAAAAGCATATCAGGAAAAATTATCATTGCAGCAATCTATCACAAGCAATCTGTCACAAGATGGGAGGTAATGTTAAGTAGATCATACTTATCGCGGCGTTATAAACGAGAGTTCAAAATCGAGACAGCAGTTGGAATAAAAGACTTCTTAAAACATTCCTTGTGGCAAGTGGCATGTTGAAACGTCTGCCTGATGGTAGCATTTGAAACTGATCAGAGAGTGGGTGACTAGGATCATTGACAATGCTAGCAGCTATCCTTCGGGCAGCTCTATGGTACAGATCATCTACTGGGTACTGTCCTAGGCCAATGATCTTCTCAGCTGTTCTGACGATACGTGACAGTCTGCCCCTGTTTTTCATACTGAGATTGCCATACCAAGCAGTGATGTTAAACGTCAGTATGCTTTCGATCAGGCTTCTATAAACGGATTCTAAAACCCTGGAACTGACATCAAAACTTCTCAGTTTCCTAAGAAGGTACAGACGCTGGTTTGCTTTTTTCACAATCAGATCAGTGTTGCCAGTGAAGGACAGCCCACTATCCACGACTGTGCCAAGGTACTTAAATTCAGTGACCACCTCACCTTATTATTAACGTTTCTTGAATTAACACCTTCCCTTCCACTGTACGTACATTTTAATTCTGAAATCGTGCGTTATTCAACTACCAAAAGCCAAAAAATTCCAAGAAACATGGATACAAACTGGTCTCATCGTGCATCAAGAGGCATAGATTCTCATGAGCCCCCGCAGTCGCGGGGGCTCATGAGAATCTATGTCTCTTGCAGTTGGATCGTGTTCACTTTGTCTCTGCAGTGAAGGGGTTAACGCGCCGCAAGCCGCTTGCGCCCGTGTCCGTCAAGCTGTATTCACGTCAAGCATTTTGCTCACTTCACAGTTCTGTATAGTGGCCTTTTTAAGATCATTGAACAAGTCCGCGGCACAAATATCCATTGGATTTTTAACCCTTTGGCTGCAGGCGGCTGTTCCTGTCGCGATGATTCCTGCATGAATCATCGCGACAAAAACCACTACCGACAGCCAAAGGGTTACAGATTACAATTCTGCTTAAGAAAACTGGAGAGACAAGTATTAACCCGACACTGCCAATGGACAACAAAGTACGTCTTTGAAATTAATTGAAACCATGGTAAAATCAGTCAGATAGGTCCGACCTCCATCAATCCAAGGAACACAGATATAAATGGACCAGGAAGAGGCAAAGAATATCATGATGCGGGGCTCATGGTGTTAATTGCTTCCTGCAGTCGGGTGGAAACCGATGGTTGTTTTTTTTTCCGACAGGGTCGGTATTGAAGATACAAGATACCGGTTACGGCAGTTTTTGTTGATTACATCGTCCCATCAGTGAAGAAGATCAAAATCAAAAACAAATAAGTCAAATTTGATACTGTCCCACAATAGAAGCAATAGCTGATAATATTGCTTGTCTGTTATAGCAGTTTTTGATGTTTACATTGTCCCATCAGTGAAGGAGATCATAAACAAACGAATAAGTCAAATTTGATACTGTCCCACAATAGAAGCAAGAGCTGATAATATTGCTTGTCTGTTATGGCAGTTTTTGATGTTTACATTGTCCAATCAGTGAAGATCATAAGCAAACAAATAAATCAAATTTGATACTGTCCCACAATAGAAGCAAGAGCTGATGATATTGCTTGTCTGTTATAACAGTGTTTGGATGTTTACATCGTCCCATCAGTGAAGAAGATCATAAACAAACAAATCAATCAAATTTGATACTGTTCCACAATAGAAGCAAGAGCTGGTGATCTTCTTCGCGTGTTATCTCACTGTGCCCGAGGTACGAAAAACCCACATTTTGGAGTTATCCTCCGAGGACATTACAATTCAGGAGACAGATCGACCATGATAGTTCAAGGGTGGTGGCAGAATAGCTTGGCGCCTATAGGCGCCAAGCTATTCTGCCACCACCCTTGAACTAGCATGGTCGAGCCATATCTTGCTGTGGTGTGTCGCGGGCAGAATAAGTTAAGGCAGTTTTTGATGTTTACATTTTCCCGTCTGTGAACCAGCTCATAAACAAATAAATCAAATTTGATGACACTAACCCCACATTTGAAGCAAGAGTTGACGATATGTTCTTTGTCTGTTATAGCCGTGTTTGGTGTTTAAATTGTCCCTCCAGTGAAGAAACTGATTTCTTATACACCTCCTTCATAGCTGACTTTGAGCGGAAAAGCTGTATCACACACGAGTGATACAGCTTGGCTGCATCACACGTGTGTGATACAGCCTTGATGCGTAAACGGCCAAGTGTGCACAACATTGTCCTGTAGAAAGTCTGGTCAACAAAAAGGTTTGGGCACACGCGATATTGAAACTTGTCCTACTTTCAGCTCACGCGCAATGACATCATTTCACAGTGACGACTGGCACTCTGGCGCCATGTACTAGGCTATTAGGAACATTTGTATGGCATCCAAATGTTGACGTCACATTACAAAGTAAGTTACGTCAAAACCTTTGCCAAGTGACACAAAGGTGGCTGTGTTGTGACTAGGTTTGTGCCGAAAACCAAGTGACATCGGATTTATGCCAAGAAAAAGGTGAGTAAGAAATAGATTCTTACATCGGTGTTAACGTGATACTGAGAATCTCACTCTCGTGGTCTTAAAACCTTGTCCTACTTGCTTTCGCTCGTAGGATAAGGTCTTCAAACCACTCGAGTGAGATTCTCAGTATCACCACAACACCGATGTAAGAATGTATGTAAATAAATCATTCAAATGTAATACTAACCCCACAACAGGATTCTGATGAAATCCCATCTCTTTAGCTCTGGTCTTCATGTCACTCAGGAGCTCAGAGTTGGGCCTGGCAGCGTAACGTACGAACTGCCCTATCCACCATGCTGGAGGGTTGCCATGGAAAGACGTCAGACGAGGCGCAAGGTCTTCTGGGATCGCAAGGGGCAAGAAGTTAGGGCGGAGTCGAAGGTCACCCAGAATGGGAAGATGGATAATTCTGGATGATTTCTTGTTGGCTGTGTAAAAAAAAATTAAAGTAAATAATAACTAAATACATTTTTTATTATTATTATTATTATTATTATTATTATTATTATTATTATTATTATTATTATTATTATTATCATTTTGATCATTATCATCATCATTATTTATTATTATTATCATCCTCATTATGTTCATCATCATCAAATGAAAATTCAGAGGCAATGTAGGTTTAGAAATTATATGGTATCTAAACACTTAATGAATTTAATAACACGTTGTCAACATATCTTGCAGCCGCGGGGTCTCATGAGTCTGTATGCCTTTGCTGGCAACCCGATAGCCTTTTTACCTTTTTTATTTTATTTTCTTTAATCCTTTCGCTCTCGGTAGCGCGTTTTGTCGATGCGATTCCTACAGAAATCGCCTCGACAAAACGCGCTACCGAGAGCCAAAGGGTTAACAGACAACAATTCTTCAACTGCGCGTCGTCGTCGTCATGATAGGAGTTACAATTCTAAACACGGAAGGGGGGGGGGGGGGAGCCAGAGCGAGCAGGTAGGGCCCCGACTGAGCCCACGCACAATTGTAATGCAAGACTGGTCTGACTTACGCAGTTAACCCTTTCACTGTCAGCTTACTAACGCAAGACAAGCGGTTCAGCATGAGCCCCCCGCGCTTGTGGGCCCGGCTCATGTGGATGACCGCCTCTCGCTGTCTTCATTTGTATCCGTATGAGATGAGATGAGATGAGATGAGATGAGATGAGGTGAGGTGAGGTGAGGTGAGGTGATATAAATAAGATAAGATACTGTATATTGTCATTTGCCTTAAAAAAATAAAGCATACAAATGTGTGTTGGTGTCGTTACAAACATCGCAGTCAACAATAACAAACAATTAATACTCTATCACACATACCCTATGTTGTAAGAAGCTTTAAAACTAGACGATTAATATCATACATTAATACTCACGCACCCACACGCACACACGCTCATCTACCACCATCACCACCACTAAGACCACGCATACACACACAATAAACATGCATGTCTATGAAATCTAAAAATTAATTCAAGGTATATCATTACGATTAAAACACTATATTTTAACCCTTTTAGCCCTTGATCCCTACAGCAGGAGATGGCTTGACCATGATAATGAAGGCGCCAAGCTAATCTGGCACTACCCTTGAATTATCATGGTCAAGCCATCTCCTGCAACAAAATTGAGAAATGAGCCCTTGGGGCTAAAAGAGTTAAAGTCACTGTTTGCCTCAGGCATACTATCTGTAGTCTGCAAGGCTTTTTTGGACATCATTTCTAATTATTGGCATTGCCGGGGGAGTTAATTACTCACCGACAAATCTGTTCTTCCCGTTGTACTCAATATGAGGACCGGTCGCCTCCGTGCACGTTTTCGACAGAGGCTGAAAGTACGTCTGCCAGCCGCGCTTGGCTTGCAATATCATCCAAAACTAACGTTCTCCGAGTAGCGTAGGCGAATATCAGGCAGTAAGCCACGTGGTGAAGATTGCAGGTAAAGCCACAGTCCTGCTTCAGATCGCAGACGAGGAGTTTGGCCCGGCTGCAGTCTTCGGGGTTCTGAAGAGACTCTATCCTGCGCTGCACCAAGTCCCCGAGACGTCTGGACTCTCCCGTCCGCCATTCCTCGTCACTGTCCACGTGACGGAGAGTGGTCAGGTCACGCTGTAAAGCTCTGAAAATGTGACATAGTGTTAAGCAGAAACTACCAAGTAAGTAGGAAAAAGCACCGTCAGGGGAGAGAATTGTGCATTATCGACCAATGATCATAGATCTACTTTCGTCAAAGCACAAAATAGATAGGAAAGCGGGGTGCACTAAGTGACTGGAAGGAATGAAAATAGAAGCCCCCCCCCCCTCCCCGCCCAATGAGGGGGGTGGGGGGGGGGGGGAGTTATCACATATTCACAGCCCGTTGAGTGCATGGAAATTCAGATCTACGTCTCCCACGGGAGATCCAGATTGTATTGCCGGTGTGGATAGCTGTCTTCGTCAAGGCGACCTCTTCAGCACACCATTGGCATACTTGAGGAAGAGAAAGAACTGTTGCCTACCTGCAGAGAAGACCACATTTTACTGTGGTTTCTGCATGCATGGGCATACGTTCCGTGCCTATTGTTAGAAGAAATGTGTGGTGTTCTGTGAGTCGGGATAATTCAATTTACGGTGTGTAGCCGCTGAAGTCCAAATCGCAGACCTTTAGTTTTTGACCCCCTTTACTGCCAGTGGACGCTATCGTGTTTTTTAAATCGTAGAGAATTCAACGCCAAAGATCCTTAGCCGTCCAAGAAACGTGAATTCAAAGTGGTTTCAGCAAGAGGCATAGATCATGATGAGCCCCCGCATTTGCGGGGCCTTATGAGGATCTATATCTCTTGCAGTTTGGTAGATGTTTAGTTTTTCTCGGTAGTAAAAGACTAAGGCAGTTGGATGGAATGTCATGTATTTCACGCAGTCGTGGGGGTGACGATTTGGGTACTGTGACGAGGGCGATCCATAGGCCTAGTTGTCTGTTTACCTGGAATGAAATGAAAACACAACACCGAAAAGAAAGGA
>BTPG01000004.1:208954824-209007324 GCA_036245525.1 Semisulcospira habei | reverse complement strand
CACCATCTGCTTACCTTAAGAATAAATCTCAAGTTAAAGAAAAGCCGCACAGACACAACAAGAAGACAGCGCTATAAAGTAAGCCTCCTGAGAGAGACTGGAGTGAGAGAAGAGTTCAAACTGGTGCTGTCCAACCGGTTTCAAGTGCTACAGGAGCTAGTAAATGAAGAGGAGGCCGGTCACCACAGAGCAGCAGTGGAAGGCAGTTAGAGATGCGCTGAACTCAACCTGCAAAGACACTGTAGGGTTCAGGAAACACCATCACAAGGACTGGCTGTCGGCACAGACCTTGAAGAAGATAGAAGTGAGGAAGCAGAAGAAAGCAGTTGTCAACAACAGTCGCACGAGAAGAGCCAAAGCAAGAGCACAGGAGGAATGCTCGGAAGCCAACCGCGAGGTGAAGAGGAGTATCAGGGCAGACAAAAGGGCCTACACAGACAGCCTGGCAGCAGAGGCAGAAAAGGCAGCAGGCAGCGGCAACATGAAACAGCTCTACGACATTACCAGAAGATTGTCGGGCAAGTATGGCCATACAGAAAGACCAGTAAAAGACAAAGAAGGCAAGCCTATTGCAGACAGAGCAGACCAACTCGACAGATGGGCCGAGTATTTTGAAGAGTTACTGAACAGACCCAGCCCACCCGACCCCCCAGACATCCAGCCAGCAGAGACCGACCTACCCATCAGCTGTGACAGACCCAGCCGGGAAGAGATCAGAAGAGCAGTGGCATTTTTGAAGAACGGCAAAGCAGCAGGGCCAGATGGCATCCCAGCGGAGTCTCTGAAAGCAGATCTAGAGACAACAGTAGAGATGCTGTGCCCACTAATTGGAAAGATCTGGGAAGAGGAGGTGATGCCGGCTGACTGGAAGGAGGGGTACCTAATCAAGCTTCCCTAGAAAGGCGACCTCAGCAAGTGTTCCAACTACAGAGGAATCACCTTGCTGTCAGTACCAGGAAAGGTCTTCAACAGGATCATCATGGAGAGAATGAAGAGCTCTGTTGACCCCCAGCTGAGAGACCAGCAAGCAGGATTCAGGAAAAAAACGATCATGTACAGACCAGATCGCCACTCTCCGCATCATCGTGGAACAGTCTCTGGAGTGGTGCTCCCCGCTGTACGTCAACTTTGTGGATTACGAAAAAGCATTTGACAGCGTGGACCGAGAGACTCTGTGGAAACTCCTACGACACTACGGTGTACCCACAAAGCTCGTCTGCCTGATCAAGAGCAGCTACGATGGCATGACATGTCGCGTGATCCACGAAGGGCAGTTCACCAGGAGCTCCAGGTCAGAACCGGTGTCAGGCTGTTTGCTGTCTCCGGTCCTCTTCCTACTGGCCATAGACTGGGTCAGGAAGAGGAGCACAGAGCACAGACGAAGTGGAATACAGTGGACACAGCTTGACGACCTCGATTTTGCAGACGACTTGGCTTTACTATCCCACACTCATCAACAAATGCAGGACAAGACCACGAGGCTTGCTGACATCTCGTCCCCAGTGGGCCTCACCATCCACAAACAGAAAACAAAGACAATGAGGTTGAACGCAACCAGGGAAGAACCAGTCTTGCTTGCTGGCACCCCGTTGGAGGAGGTGGAGTCCTTCACCTATCTCGGGAACATCATAGACAAAAAAGGCGGCACTGATGCAGATGTCATAGCACGAATCGGTAAAGCCAGAGCAGCCTTTCTCCAGTTGAAAAAAAGTGTGGAGTTCCAGAGAGCTGTCACAACACACCAAAGTCCGGATTTTCAACTCAAACGTAAAAGCAGTTCTCCTATATGGAGCAGAGACTTGGAGATTGACAAAATCCACAGTCAACAGAGTACAGATCTTCATAAACAGTTGCCTTAGAAGAATTTTGAAAATCCACTGGCCAGAGAAGATCAGCAACGTCAGTCTCTGGGAGAGAACAGAGCAGATAACAGCAGAGAATGAAATTGGGCGAAGAAGATGGGGATAGATTGTTCACAGTCTGAGAAAGCCAGCTTCCAGTATCACTAGGCAGGCATTGTCATGGAACCCCCAGGGAAAGAGGAAAAGAGGCAGGCCGAGAAACACCTGGCGTCGAGACCTCCAAGCAGACATCAAGAGACTGGGAACCACCTGGAGTAAAATCGAAGGAGATTGATTGTACATTGCTTAACGTCCCGACCGAAACAAGGCTTTCTCAGGACATGCCTGCACTGCTTGTAAAAAAAAAAAAAAAAACAGAATATTGAATGTATGTCGCCAGCCGGTCCAATACGTTAAATAAACCTACGACATGGGGCCTAGATAAAAGCCAAGCCCATTTAGCAACACACATCCAATAGCAAGAGCTACAGGCAGCTCAGACAGTAGGGAGAGTTTAAAAAGGCAAATACAGGCGAATGGACCAAGGGTAGACAGAAACACATGCTCCAGAATACAGAAGAAAACCCACCCTGTGGGGCTGACCAGGGTGACCCTGGGAACTAAAAAGTAGTTACCCCACCCAAGTCCCCCAGGGCAGACCCGGGTGGGGGCAAAATCGAAGGAGAAGCACAGGACAGGAGTCGCTGGAGGTCTCTCGTCGACGGCCTGGGAGGGGTGACAGGCGTAAGTAAGGTTGACTTTACCTAACTACATAATATACCAAGTACACGGGGTCGCCTGCATGCTCTTTTGAAAGCGCGTCGATGTGTGTGTGCGTGTTAATGCGTGAAAGCGCGCGCTCCAAACATCTCTAAGAGGCATAGATACTCATGCGCCTGGAGGGCGCATGAGGATCTATTCCTCCTGGAGATGGGCGCATGTTTGTCTGTGTGTGTGTGTGTGTGTGTGTGTGTGTGTGTGTGTGTGTGTGTGTGTGTGTGTGTGTGTGTGAGAGAGAGAGAGAGACAGAGAGAGACAGAGAGAGACACAGAGAGAGACAGAGAGAGACAAGAGAGACAGAGAGAGACAGCCGCGCGCGCGAGAGAGAATGACGTCATATTTAGAGTATTATGTCAGTGTCTGCGTGGTGACGGAGTTTCCTCTTTTACGTCACCGCCACTGTCTGACTTTCTCTAGAAGTAAAGTTTTTTTTAGTGTTTTAATTCTTTTTTGAAAAGACGGAATTAATTTTTACTAAAGACGTTGAAAGGATACACAGCTGGCTAACGAACTCTTCTAATGTCATTCTCCAAACTACCTATAAGAGATAAGATAAGAGATAAGATACGATAAACTTTATTGTTATATGCATAAACATTAGGATTTTTGCGGCATAACTGACGAGCGTCCATGTTAAAATCAACACATAAAACATACATACAATTAAGCAGTCTCTAAAAACCACTCATACCATTCTTTCTACTGAATATGTACACACATCTAAGTAAGTAAAATATGATAAATCTATCGCATAATAACCATATTCTGACAACAAAAAATGAACCGCCAAGTGAGCCGCAACGAAAACAGATTAGCTAAATTCATATGTATTTGTAAAACTGTATATCCTGTCTAAGAAATGGTTAAGATAACATAAAAAAACTAGAACTTACAACTAAGATGGGTTGTAGGTAATTCTAAAGGGACTTTGAGTCAATCTGCTGAGTTAAATCTTCTCACAGCCACATTAGACAGGGCCTGAACAGCCAAGGGATAAAAGCTCTTCTGAAAACGAGTGGTTTTGGCCTTAATCGATCTAAAGCGTGAGCCAGATGGTAAGGGCTCGTGAACAGATTATGTGCAGGATGGTGCTCGTCATGTATGATGGAGCTCGCTCTCTTGATGGTGCGTGCGTGGTACAGAGATTCCAGCGAGAGGAGATCGCTTCCAAAAATATGAGATGCTGTTTTGATCACCCTATGTAATTTCTTGCGGGCTTCATCGGTTGCGCTGCCATACCACACCGTCACTGAGTAGGTAAGAATGCTCTCAATTGGCGGCGCGGTAAAACTGCACCATGATCTGCTGACTGACGCAAAACACTTCAACCGCCGAAGAAAAAACAGGCGTTGCTGGGCTTTCTTTATTAGCTGTTCAATATTCTTCTGCCACTTCATATCGTGCGAAATGAGAGTACCCAGGAACTTGAACGTTTCAACAATTTCAATACATGGTTAATGGAAGGGGGTCAGTTTTCTTTTGTCTGAAATAGATTATCATTTTCTTGGTCTTACCAACATGCAAATCCAGATTGTTGTCAGAACACCAGTTTACTAGCATGTCTACCTCATCCCGATATGCACTCTCATCATTGTTATGTACAAAACCCTTGACTGTCGTATCATCAGCAAATTTCACTATGCGTTTGCTATCATAGTAGGATACACAGTCGTGTGTAAAAAGAGAATACAACAATGGGGATAAAACACATCCTTGGGGAGTTCCCGTACTCAAGGTCAAAGACTGGGATAAATGTCCACGAATAGGGAACTGATACAGCTGAACACAGTTCTGACCGCACGAACCGATCTTGAAACTTCAGTTGGCGAATGTTCAAGTAAATATGACAAAAATTACGGACTCTAATCTGGGTCAACCGACTTCCTATAAACGGCTGTTGATGTCATCAGTGAGACATTCAATTACAATATGCTCAGAGGCTCTCCTAGCCACTCACTTATGAAAGTATTTCGCCAACTGAAGTTTCAAGCTTGTGTGTACCAAAATATCGGACTGAGATTCTCTTGTTTACATACATACGCACACACATACATACCGGGCTTACCAAATGCTTACATACGTGCATACGGCGCTTCGCGCCAAATGTACGTTCAGCAGCGAGGGTTAGCGTAACTAGATATGACGTAATTTTTATCTTTTTACTTCAATTGTTAGAGGTTTAGCCTGCCCGCCTTTGACATCATGGACATGCTATTGAAATTCGCCCCACCGCGACCCGTCCTAAAAAGTCCCTTCTATAAATAGAGGGGACTTAACAACTCAAAGCATGTGTTAAGCAAGACCACTGTGACAGACTGAAGTTTAAAAAAATCGAAGGTCTCTGGCTATATGGCCTTTCTAGGGAAGTGATATTATGACCATGGTCTGCGAGTGTGATTGAGTGGCTGCAAGTTGCATGATAAGGCGCCGAATTTCCTGTACATAAAAAAAATCTTTAAAACAACAAATTGAACTGCTTTATGGATTTATCCCAATACTGACAGGTAGCAGTGATAACTGATATGGCTAACCTAGAAACGTGTACAACACATTCATTCATTCATTTATTCATCCATCCATTTATTCACCCATTCATTCATCCATACACACTAATCTTCTCTCTAGTGACAGTGAGTGGATACAAAATCGCGCTTATACAGTTCCATGCTTGGTTTTTTGTTTTGTTTGTTTTATTGTTTAGTTCGGGGTTTAACGTCCACGGCACCGAAGTGATAGTGGACGGCCCTTACGGGCGGGTTATGGGGGACAGGGAAATCTATTACCTATGGAGTACGAACTGAACACTGATCAATTCAGGCGCACTGCAACTGTGCCACTTTGATTTATCAGGACCTTTCAACGGACATGCTATGGAACAAGCCCGTCTTTTCATCCCTGGATTGCGAGTCCAGCTATCGGGGCCGGGACGGAGACTCGAACCTACGACCCGGCGATTCCCTTCGCTCTCCTGCTCCGACGTTTAACCGCCTGAGCTATTTCGGACTCCATCCATGCTTGGTCTTTCCAGCTTTTCGCTACATTCTAGCGGTTACTTTAAACATCCTGGGGCCATGTGGTCAGTCTCTGCTGAAACCCGACCACGCCCGCACTGAAAGGAACAGACTGAGGAAATTTTCGTTTGGCGGCATAAAGGGCAGGTTCTCACCCTCCGGCGCCCTTGTGACTGCAGGGGCTAATGTGAATCTATGCTTTTCAGGAGAAGACGGGCGAGTTAAAAAAAAAAAAAAAAAAAAAAAAAAAAACCTGTATAATTCATGTCCTTGCTCTACATTATTACTTGATAGTTATATAGGTCGTTACTGTTACTTATTTATTATCACGATGTGACAATCATTTATTTATTTATTTATTTATTTATTTATTGCCTCTCTGGAAGAATTGTTTATCACTGACTCTGACAATTACAACTTCAACGTTTGTATAATTGAATAGTTCAATAAAGTCTCTAAAATGTGAAAGAAAGTAAAAACAAACAAACAAGTACAGTATGCACCCTCTTATTTAGTATCGAGGTCTGCCGATTGCGTACCTTTCGGCCTGTTTGTGCGTATCACGTGACACACACAAAGAGGCGTGGAGGGCAACCAACACTTTCTGTACTGAGCGAGTGCGTGCATTTCTTCTCCTTGGTTTTCCTGTTTTCATGGCAAAGATGTCAAAAGAAACTTTTGAAAAGTATGTAGACAATCTAGACAGTGTAAGTAAAACTCTGTATCTGCAAAAATTGAGCGCGGTGGGGGCGTAGATCCGTAACACTGAGTGGTCGGACGAAGCGAAGTGTTTACCAAACATCGAGCAAGCTGACATCAGCGAGTACCGTGTACATAGAACAAGCTTCTACACGAGGAAAAAGTTTAAAGCAGACACTGCGGAGCTTGGGGGCTCACAACCAGCTGACTGCTGGCTGGGTACAGCGCCCCATCCAGACCCACAGACCACAAGGCTGCCAGAACACTGTCATCACAGCGCGCAGGTGAGAATGAAGCGGTTATTTTTTACCAACACTTTTAGTTTTAAGAGAAAGAACATTCAACTGGAGACCATGTGGTAAGACCGTTTTGTGTGGGATTTTTCAGTGGTTGATGGCGTAACATGGCAAGCAAGGAAACTACTTTAACTTTGATAGGGCTTTGTGTATGATGTAGATGAAATCATGCATACATCATGTACATGTGCGGATGATCCCGAGTATCTCACACGGTCACTCTTGATTCTGTAGACATGCACTGCTGCATTATTATTGTGTGTTGTTTACTACATAGATCAGTGTGATCTGCTTCCACTATTTGTTGGTTTATTCATTTATTTATATTTACCTGTCTGTTTTACAGGTATATCATTCCCAGTCCTTGCGGACAAGCTGCTGAGACCATGGGTCATCACAGAACCGGATGGCAACATCATTACTGCACATTATACACGTATGGCCGGACAGAGGCAGAGTACTGTAATTTTATTGTGTGGACACCCAAGGACATTTTCATAGAGAGGGTGTTTCCAGATGCAGAAAGGTGGGCCGAGATGCTGCCAAAAATGGAACATTTCTTTAGAATAGAGTAGCTGTTGTGCCTGAGGTTGTTGCTCACAGTTTCTCAACCCCGCCGACAAACCACTTCAGACTTTCCCCAGCAAGGCCAACACTGAGGCTACCGGCGGATCACTCTACTGCTATTGTAACCATGGAGAGGAGGAAGATGACATAGCTGCTTGTGACAATGAGAACGGCAATATGCAGTGGTTTTATTTTTTTGTGTGGGCATCAAAACTACACAGAAGGGACGTTGGTAGCTTCCTGGATTTCGACTGAAAGGCAAATCTCGCCTGAAGATGAAGTGAAATCAGAACTGAAGTCATGCTACTGTCACTCAGTCAGCTTGCAGCTGAACCCATTTAACCCCAAGGCTGCATTTCCCCAACTTAGGAGGTGTGACCTAAGACCTGTCTGTACCAGTTGCAGGAGATGGATCGACCATGATAATTCAATGGTATTGCTAAGTGAGCTGGTGCCATCAGGTGGCAAGCTAATCTGGCACTACTCTTGAATCAGTGATGATTGATCCATCTCCTGGTGTAGTGTGGCAGGACTAAATGGGATAATTACCTGTTACTGGTATTACACATTGTATAATTAGTAACCCCCTTGTGTGTATCGCCACCAGTACTGTAAAGATTACTGATGGCTGCAAACACAAAGCGGATACTTTGTGAAAGTGATTGCAGTTGTTATACATACATGTGCATAATAAATGTGCCCAACAATTTTATGTTTGAATTAGTTATTTCTTTTCGTGTTATTTCTGATGCAGTAGAAGTAAGTTTGAAGTGATATTAGATTATAAACTTATTGGTATGCATGCATATATGTTTTCATCAAATGGAAAGTTGAAATGATGAACTCATTTATGGCACACTACAGTACAACCACGACAGTGAAGGATAGTACCTGATAAGTTTTGTGCTTTCCATGGTGCCTGTTACATCAGTTACTATTCTTTTACTGTCAAGGTTCAAAATTTGATACACTTTGATTTTGGTTCTGAGTATGACACAAGACACATTTGAAATTATACATGCATCACCCACACACATGAATGATAATACTATCTTCTAAAATGCATCTTTATTACATAACAAGAATAGCAAAGCCCTCAATGCTTACATGCATCCAATCCACATAATTAATGACTTTGTGACCATAACTAAGTGTTCTAACATAAGGTATGCCATAGAAAGGACTTACCATCAGCTACCTTTTTGCCAAATTTGGTTGAACAGTTTTGCAAAAATCGTGCATAAAAACAAACTAAAATTCTTTAAAAAAAAGACATTTCACATCATTTGCTGATCTCTTGTGACCCCTGACCTTTGCAAGAGGTCATCCTCGTTAGCATGCATAGGAAGCTCTTACCATCAGGTATCTCTGTACCAGGTTTGGAATGGAAGCTGCTTATTGGATTTAAGAGGAAAAAAAATGTATGATCCCCTGTCACCTTTAATTATGTTCCTTGACAAACTGTTGCCTGGTGACATTGTGTTAGCTGACCGAGGGTTTAACATACTGGGACTCAAATCTCCGATTTTAGTCAAATGGCACAACTGAAGGACACCTATTTACTACAGCACAGCAGATGGCAACGACCATGTCCAAAGTTGTAACAGTATCACCCTCTGCTACATTTCAGAATGTGACAGGAATGGTCGAGTCAAGTATTCTGGATCACATTGCCAATGACACGTTCAACATGAACTCTAACATGTGCGATCTTTTGAGTGTACTCGACATCATACGCCGACAACTGCTTTTTACCCTTTCCGAATGCTGGGATCTTCACTTCGGCACACATCAGACCTACACTTTCATGAATGTTAAACCCATGGTCTCCTAACACAAGGTCACCAGATAACAGTTTGTCAAGGAAGCTGCTCACTCAGTAACATGTTTGTCACTACACCGACCACCGCAGCCATTTGTGATAAAAGACAACACCTTGAGGTGTGATGCCGATCAAGTATTTATAGTGTTATGATGCTTATACGAGGAGAAAGTTTGTGACCTAGGCTTCAAACCAGACGGTGTTTCAATAAACAGTGCAAAACAATAAATAATTACAGTCACTTTTCTCCCAAAGCTTCTGACAAACTCCTGTGGCATTGTGCGGCACAGGCTTTCCCTGTCTGGCCATTTGTAAAAAAATAAAATGCGTGAAAAGGTGGATGCTGAACACATCAGCCAGAAGTCTAACTGGCAAAGCCAACTTCGGGCGCATCAGCACTATCAGCAGTTCTTGGAACTTGGTATTGACACTTCTTGGCCTGCTGGAGATGTGTGGAAAAATAAAATTCAGGAGGGCCAGCAGCATGAGGTAGTTAGGTAGGCCAGTGTAGTATCTGACCTATCATCTTAAGTTCTTGAAAGCTTCTTCTTTGAAGTTCTGGTCATCGAGATTTGTTTTGAGAGTTATGTTCTCATTATGAAGACACTGAACTTCTGACAGCAGCCCTGCATTGTCTTTTTTTGCAGTGTTGAAACCTCGGCTGCCAAGGCACTGTTTTCTCTCTCTAACCGCTGCCAATCTAAAGTCAGTCTCCCAATACTAGCCTGTAGGTCTGCTACATCAGCCTTGTGCTCAGCAAGAGAAGTGTTGTCAGTGTCCTCTGCATCTTACACCGGCACATCTTCAGCGAACTCCATCTCTGTACTTCCTTTGCCCTGTTGTTTCTTTTCGTCGCGACTCTGAGACCGCTGACATTGGCCCACGCTGGCTGCTTTGCAGGTTTAACCCATATGAAGAGTTGGTGCCCAGTCATCATAGAGCTCGGCTGGTTTTCCAGTCATCATAGAGCTCGGCTGGTTTTCCAGTCATCATAGAGCTCGGCTGGTTTTCCAGTCATAGAGCTCGGCTGGTTTTCCTGTGAAATAAAAGACAATTTTACTATGAGGAACACTCTATATTTAGTGTCACATCTCAGCTTGCCTGTCTTGGCTTTGCTGTTTATTACAGTGGAGTGATGCCAACCGGCTAAAAAATTGCTACAGACCTGTAGCATATTATTGTAATTCATGTGAAGTCAGTG
The DNA here is from genome assembly GCA_036245525.1 of Semisulcospira habei. Lineage (NCBI taxonomy): Eukaryota > Metazoa > Mollusca > Gastropoda > Semisulcospiridae > Semisulcospira > Semisulcospira habei. The sequence goes on along the minus strand of BTPG01000004.1, from coordinate 208,997,107 downwards.
TGTAGAATAATGCAATGGTGTGAACAGTCTGGCAGTGATTGTGACAGCAATCCCCACTGCTACACAATGATTATTGTGTACCAATTTCACCACTATGATCAACATTAGACTTACTGCCTCTTGAATAAAACTGTTTGAACGATTTATTTTTAACAGTTCAGCACATTACAAAGAAACATAACAAACGAGAGAAAGCAGGCATAGTAAGGCCGCCATGCTCGAAGTAGTACGGCAGTTCAGTTGGTTACTGTTGGCCACCTTGATTTTGCTGTCCTACGAATGGATGACTTATAATACACCTAATGAATGACTTATCATGCACTTACCAGTTAGAAAATGTCTTGAGCAGACACGGGTCCATGCGGACTTCACTGTTGTTTCTGTGACGGTCTTCCTGTTCGTGATTCAAACCATGCCCTGCGACTGACGTCTCTCGCTCAGTTCACGTAACTGAATTATCCCCTTTAAAGAATGAATTCTGAAGAACTTTGGTTTTGGAATCGATGAACTTCTCATAAAACAGCCGCTCACACAGCATGTATTCACCATTTTTACATTTGCCGAAGTGAACGCAACGATCAAACGGCTATCGGTAAACAAAGTCCCCTGCCTACTCCGCCAAGCTGCCCTCCAAGGGCGTTACCGCAAAAAGTGATGACGTCATTCGGCAGACCTCGATAGTCACCGAGTACAGTATGCTCCGTCTGCTCCCCTCAGCGGCATCAGTTTCAGCAAGCCGCATAGATTCTAATGAGTCTTTGCAGGCTCCGACACATGTAGAAGGCAACTCATCGTTCTTGCTAGGATAAATGTATGCCTGTTGACCAGGCCCACAGCACGACATATTTTTACTGTGGCTGGCAACATCGGCTTGCCGTGGTGAAGCTACACAGATTCTAATGCGTCTGTGCAAGTTCCGAAAATCTTCAGTGGTCAACCTCTCTCGTGAATTTTATTTTAACTCTTCCTCCCGCACCAGAGTAGGTTTTGCCAACGTGTAAACCCCACAACAACACATTTGTACAGGTCAGTCCCGACAGATGCCCGGCCTTTCTCGGTGTAAACTACTTCGGTGTTTACAACAAACTTCGGAAATTTCTGAGCAACAAGAAAAATGGGGTCCCCTAGCGATTTGTTATATCTGGAGTTCACCGTATAACTGAGGAGATCAATCAATCAAACTCTGTTTTCATGTCCCTGTATAACATCTAAGATGATTCAGGGACTAGCAACATGATTTTAGGTAGTTATTTTATAGTTTGCGCGTAGTGTGGAGGGGGGGGGGGGGCATACAAGAAAGTTATCACAAGTCGAAAGTTTGTCCTCGCGCGGCGTGACGTCAGTGCCACAAAATGGCGTGCTATAGTCTTTTTTTTTTTTTTTTTATATTTGGGAAATCAGTCAAGATGGGCGACAAATGCCCCAGTTAGAAGGTGTCCAATCTTTCTTTCTTTCTTTCTTTCTTTTTTTTTTTTTTTTTTTTTTTTTTTTTTTTTTTTTTTTGTTTATTTGCTTCCTTCTGACATCATATTTCCCTTATTTTTATTTTATTTCAAGGATAGATTTTATTTACTCAACTATATTACAGTGGAGCAATTATCACACTAGATATGACAACAGTTTACGTTGTACTCTCAAAAGGTGATTTGATGGACAGTTTGTTTTAGTTCGTTATAATGGACACATTTCATTCACAAAATCGGTATAGTACAAAGTACAGCCACAAGTTGTTAACATAGATCAGGTATGTGGCAATGTATAAGCATGTACATCACATCTACACGTACAGAAGCGCAGACTGAGAGGGCGCTCTTGTATGCCTGTGAGTTCGTGAGCGTGTATGTGTGTATGTATGTGTGTGCGAGAGAGAGAAAGAGAGAGAGAGAGAGAGAGAGAGAGAGAGAGAGAGAGAGAGAGAGAGAGAGAGAGAGAGAGAAAGAGAGAAAGAGATTACAATTAGTTTCACAGTTACTGTAATTCGAGATGTGAGTCGCGTGCAACTATTACGTGAATCTCCGGGAAACAATATTGTCTAAGTTTTTTATAGTAATGACGATCAACCAACGTTCAACAACAGTCCTTTTGAGTTAAAAACGTATCGTATTTATTGTTATGGGTTAAATGGGAAGGACTAAAATTGCATGACCACCAATTAAAAAAGGTTAAAACGAGTTATTGCTGGGCGTTACTATGGGGTAGTTGAGTACAACTAGGTCAGCGTGCGAGGGGACCGGCCGTCTCGCCAGGCGAGTCACGCGCATGCGCACTGCGCCCCCATGGAATTTTTACACTTGGCAGATGATGTCGGTCAGCAGTGATGAGTTGGTATACCTCGCCCTGCAGAGGGATTAAATGTACACACGGCAATAGTACACACGGTTTTTGTACACTACCCATTCGTGCAGAGGTGTATAATGTACACAAACCAAATGGGTACGGGTAGAATTGTACACAAAAATACGATCTTGGAGAGGTCGTCAGTACGGTGACTTGGCAAGTTGTCACTCGCGGCATCAGTTCAATGCCGCGTGAACCACAACAGCTGAAGTCTGTGATAGTTTCAAAATGGTTACACTTTTTTTTTTGCAGTCACGTTTGTTTGTGATTGTAATTGTTCGGCCTAGGATGTTTGTGGTTTGATCGCGAAGTAGTCACAGCATCGATGTTTCAGTTTACGACACATCCGATTTCCTAGTCACGGCCTTTGACCACAGCTATTCAGTTGTGCTATTCTCTACTGGTACAGACCAGTAAGTTTAACGTGTATTGTGTGTAAAGTTTTAGAGTCTATTGAGTCCGAGACGAGATTGTTATACTGTGAATAATTTGTACCACTGAATGCCAACGGCGGTTCAGTTCAGAAAGAAAGAACGATCATGTTTTACACCTGGCAGTTACTACTGTACATTTTATGTACAGTGGCGCACTAGATGAACTTATCAGCTGAGTTAGTGCGCCACTGATTTTTAGCGGTTGGCTTCGGGGCCTCAGTTCTCGGCATTCATGCGGTAAAATGACACAACTCACGGCTTCTTTTCTAACGGGACTTTTATACACAATAAAATAGAGCAAACACTTAAAAAGATTAACTATTCACACTACACCTTCCCCACTACATCCAAACATCACACACACATACACAATATCACTGCCAGGCTAGGTATCAGTTTCTCACAGTCTCCAACCTGTTTGGTGTTCTCGCCTGGTTACTGTCAGTCCTTTCACGTCTAGGCGTGCAAGTCCTTTCTCGTACGCTCCTCGAGTCGTCCTGTCTCTCGAGTCGTGGACGTCCTCGTTTCTCGTACTGTATCTTCGCTGTGACCCGAGTGTCTTGGCACCGGCCGCTCACTCCCTGAGTGAAGAGCTGGAGAGATGACCTCGCATTAGGTCCTGGTGACTGGCGTCTCGGCGTCCATCTCTCTCTCTCTCTCTGACAAGCACTCTAAACAACAACAAGGACGCAAATCGTAACACTTGCTAAACACACACACATATTGGATAATATGAGAAACATTACGTAACCTGGCTGATACAATAACTCACACGTTCATTCACACACACACACACACACACACACGTGCTTCATAACCCGAACTACTTTCGTAACACCCCCATAATTCTGCCATTACCTTGAAACAGACTAACCTAACACTCTCGCTATACGTTATTCTATACACTGGAAAAGACTATGCTTAACCAACCACGTACTACCTTCATAGCGACTTAGACATACACACCTCACATCCCTTTAGTTATCCAGTTGATCTGGGTAAATAACTGTATACGAAAACACCGGTTACCTCACTGAATTCCAAAACCAAATTAACTGAACCAAACCGGTCTCTATCTCTTCTGTCGCTCTCTTTTTCTTTTTTCCTTCCCCCCCCCCCCCCCCTCAAATTGGTTCTTTTCTCTCTTTTGTACAAAACCTCTCCCCCAACAAAGTGCCGTGAGCATTCTACCATAGGATCGATATAGATGCCATACAAATGACCACCATCGTCATCATCAAGGTACAATGACGTACTTGAGTCAACTCCAGTCTTCTCTGCACCTGTTTCACAACGCGTCTGGATTCTGCCGTGCGCCACTCCTCGATCATCTGGCGCAAAGCACGCAATTCGTTGAGCATAGACCTGCGGGGAGGAAAAGTTTTGGATAAAAATCACATTGGCAACACCCATATACGTTTTCTGTGGGTGTCCAAGAGTGGCAGCTGCTTTGAGCGATCACCTTTTTTGTTGCATGATAAAAGTGGTCTTTAAAGACAGGTGTTCTCTCTAAGAGAAGTCTTAAACTGCCCAAAGTGTCATCTTTCATTAAAGATCGTCAATTAGATGGCTGCAGCCATCGAAATGGTGGTCTTTAGTGACAGGTGGTCTCTCATAAGAGCGGTCGCGCAAAACAGGTCTGCCGTACTATTCTGAATATGCCAGCTGCGCCAAATGGGAGTTATTTTTAATCAAAACAAGGTCCAAGAAAAACGCAGTAACTTGCCAGATTACAATCCGTTGTTGTTGTTGTTTGTGGGTTTTTTCTGAGGCTTATTTTTCTTTCTGAAATCTTTGTTTATTCAACGACCAAAAGACAAAACCGTCCAAAAAACACAAATACAAAATGGTTTCAGCAAGAGGAATAGATCCTCATAAGCCCCCGCTGTTGCGGGGGCTCATGAGGATATATGCCCCTTGCAATTGGATCGTGTTCACTTTTTCTCGGCAGTGAAGGAGTTAACCCAGAAGAAGCCCACACACGGAAGGTCCGACCGTGACTAAGTCAAATTAAGGACACATTCCAAACGTGACGCTGCGTATCCGGATGTTGCAGACGTGTCTCGTGTCTCGTGTCTCTAATGAGTTAACAATCCTTATATGAGCAGGAAAATGTGAATATGGCACAAATGCAAGAAAACAGAACTTAATGATTGCTAATATATATAATTATGATGATAGTTAATCAGGGGCCGGGTGCACAACAATGTTAAAATTAGATGCTAAATGGTCACGATAAAGACTACCTGCATGATAACTAGCTGCCAGCTAATTTGATTCGTTACGGGGGCTGCATATCCTGAATGTAACTCGCAGCTAAGATAGCGAATGTTAATTACAGCAGTGACGTCAACAATTCTTTATCGAGTTCTACTTTGACGTCAACAATTCTTTATCCGAGTTCTACTGTGACGTCAACATTTTTTCTACGTAAACATTTCTTTGGCTGCATTTACGTCCATGATTTCTACCGACATCCCTTCGCAATCGCACGGTGAATCACTCTTGAGACCGTCGGCGTCGACCTGTGGACATTCACGCTGTACCCTACTTGGATTTAGAAGCTGCCTGACGCATAAAAGCGGAGAGCTATTAATACCTGCATTTCAGGTAAAAGTGACTCTTTGCGATTGTATCCAAACTCTAATTGACGATGTACTCCACTAGAGGATCGAAACGTTGTCTGTGCCAATGATTTCTGCAACGGTACATTTGATTATGGGAGCCACCATGTTTTACTCCCTAACTTCGTTCTAACTTGTTATTGGCGCTGCTCGGACCAACTCTAAAGTACCCACGCTAATTTAGCTGTTAACTAGTCTAAAAAGCGTTCGTGCACCCGCAGTTAGTTTAGTTTGTTGCTAACTTGCAGATTTTAGCTGACGGGTAGAGTTTAGCTGCCTGTTGTGCACCCGGCCCCAGTGCAATAAATACATACACACATAATCCCTGGGTGAATGCATCGATGAATGGACGAATAGATGGATGAATACAAATTTATTTATTTATTTATTTATTTATTTATCAATTAATTAATTGTTTTTTAAATACACGAATAAACAAACGAAAGAAAGAACGAATAAATGAATAAATAAAACGAAAATTTAAAAATTGCGGCTACACATACTAACCTCTCACAGACCTCCAGATGGTCTCGAAATCTGCTGACAATCTCCACAGCATCAGCATTACTCGCCGTGACGCTGGCCACCTTCCGTATGCCGGTATCCAGCAAGTACCACAGTTCTCCACCCTCCGTCTCGCTCTCTCGCGATCAATGTCCCGGGGCGTGAGGGTGGGGGTGAGGGACGGGATCGGGGGCGTATTTTGAATCTGAGAAAGAGCAGGTGTTGGATGGTTTCTCTACTGCTCCAGTAAGATTGTGAAGACTTCGCTGTAGTGCTCTACAGAGGATTAAACCACTGTGTCTCAGGTACAAAATACCCACATTTTGGAGTTGTCCTCCGATGACTGCATTACAATTAACAAGACAGATCGACCAAGGTAGTTCAAGAGTGGTGCCAGGATGGCTTGGCGCCTATGGGCGCTAAGCTATCCTGGCACTATCATGGTCAATCTATATCTTGCTGTGGTGTGTCGGGACTGAATGAATTAACCGTGAATAATGCTGTTGAGTTGCTGTTTTTGATGGTGGTGATGGTAATGATAGTGATGATGACATTACAACACTAATGATAGTAGTGATGATTATGGTGTAACAACAACAACTGCATCAACAAACCACAAAAACAACAACAACGATGATGATTCTACACCTGCTGCTGCAGATGTTGGTGATAATTGTCCCTGTAATACTATCTTCTTCTTCTTCAAACAATACATTATTATCTTTATTATTATTATTATTATTATTATTATTATTATTATTATTATTATTATTATTATTATTATTATTTTGTTGTTGTTGTTGTCGTCTTTCCCGACTCCCCTTCTTCTTACAGCGTATTATTATTTTATTATTTATTATTATTATTTTTATTACTCTTATAATCATCATAAACATCATCATTGTTGTCATCATCTTTTTATATAAAAAATAGCCTCCCTCTCAAAAACAACCCCGCCCCCCGCCCCACCCCCCAAGAAAACACACAATCACACACACACACACACACACACACACACACACACACACACACACACACACACACACACAAAAAAAAAAAAAAAAAAAACAGCAGGCCAATGTCGATATCAGTTGGCCGACAACCTTTTGCGTGCTAGGAATTCAAGCTTACCCTGCATATCCATCCACATCTATACGTAGCCTGTCCACCATTTTCCGGTGGTTGAGTTATTCGCCGCGGCAACGGCCAGCCCGCTTTGCATGCCTGTGTTCAGGAAGTCAAGCAGTTCTCTAACCGTGTCCTCCACCCGCCGTCTGGCTCTCCCGTCATCACTACCCTGAGGCTGCGGATGGGTGTGGTCGATTGAGGACTGGTAGGTGTTGGAGGGCGGCGGCGGCGGCGGTGGTGGTGGTGGTGGTGGTGGTGGTGGGTCTTGAAATAAAACAGCAAACAAAAAATGAAACCCAGGCCATTATACCTTAAGGCTGAACTTTTTAAACCTTGCTCACTGTCCTAAAAATGGCTACATTACAACTGCGGGAGCACTTGAGGATCTATGTCTCTTGCAAATGGACCGTGTTCACTTTTTCCCAGCATGGAAGGGGTTAAAACCTTGCTGACAGTTGAAGAACACAGATATGACTGGAGCCAGAAAGAGACAGAGAGCCTCAATTCTCGTGAACATTCTCAGGTTGGGGTCCCAGTAAGCAAAGGTCCTCGGGCCCACGACGGCCGCAGTGGGCCCGCGCACGGCTGTGCGCGGGCCCACTACGGTCGTCGTGGGCCCGAAGAAGTATTGCTACTAGGGGGGGGGGGGGGGGGTGGTTGTTGTATCCCAAAATAGGTTTACATGACGCTATAACACACGCCTGATTAACATATAATGCCATGTGCAGGCAAAAGGACAGTAAGTTTATTTTAGTGAAAAGCGAGACTTTCATTGTTTTACAATGAAAATCGCGATTTTCACAAAAAATTGGTTGGACTTATTGTCTTTTGCCTTCCTTGGGCAGCCACGCAGAGCTAACAATGGGATAGGCAAACAGGATAGAGAAACAGACAGACTGTCAGACAGAACATTGGGCCACGACGGGACGGGCAGACAAGCAGACTCACAGATAATCAACCCAGACCCAAAAGGTGACTGCCAAGCGTGTACAATGCACATAAGTAAACAACGGATAAAGAAACATGCTTAGAAAAGACAGTTACAGCACAATTTATTAATATTTCAATATAGACAAACAAACAAATAGAGAGACCAGTCGCTACTTATCTTCATTTATCGCAGAAGGAATGTGGCAACTCACAGACACACAGCCGGACGGTAACAGGAACAGACAGGCACACAGTGGTCTCACCTGTTTGCGGTTTCGAATGTATTCCAGGAAGGTTCCGCCACGCTGATGCGGCGAATTTTTTAATGTGACCAGAAAATGAAGTGTCGATGGAAATGATTGCGACAACGCGAAAACGGCGACAACAAAGCCGAAAATGACATAAGCCCTCCGGACCATTCCGCTCTCCTTTCAAACCTGAAGAGAAACACACAACTGCCGTTAAAGTTGCAGCTTTTGAGTGCTGAAACGGGCTCTCAATATTGGTCCTGTCTGTACTAGACTTTACTACCCTTCTTTTACAAGGGGTGTGAGTATGCACCCGTAACAATCACGCATCGGTGAACTCTCCTACGTAGCTAAAGGATTAGAAGAACAGAAAAGCCTTCCGTTTACGCCATTATAAGTCAGTTTCAGAATTAACTTATTTAACCCCGACGCACACTATGCCAAGATATGGCTCCACCATAACAGTTCAAGGATGGTGCCAGAATAGCTTGGCGCCTATGGGCGCGAAGCTATTCTGGTACCACCCTTGAACTGTTGTGGTCTGTCTGTCTCCTGGATTGCAATGCAATCTTCAGAGGACAAACTTTATAATAGCCTCGTCCGGACCATTTATACACTTCTAGCTCGTTTTGTTCTGAAAGAACCTCTCCGTTCTGTTCTTGTGTTAATGGTGCAACAGAACTACTAAAAACCAGTGGAGAGCTGCATAATTTTTTTTTTTTTTAAAGGGCTGGAATCACGAACCCAGGGCACAATGGGTTAAACAAAACTAATGTTAGTCCTTTTGTTCGAACTTTAACCAAAAGAAATGAACCCTTCGTACTTACCACAACGGTCTTGAAAAATAGCCTTTTTTGACACCTCAAGTGATCGACTCTTAATGCACGTCGGGGGGGTTTTCTCCGGCTCTTCCACCCCCTCCACTTTGGTACCGGTTTCAGGCCACTTTATACATTTCAAATACAAGCGATCAAAATTTTCGTGAAACCTCAGTAGCTGAGCTGACCCTTCGCACCACGTGAATGTCCTGTGTCTGTCTTGCACTGTGTTTGTCTTCAGAGTGAATGCGTGTGTGTCACGTGAGCGTGCGTGTTGGGTGCAGTTCGCGGCGCTTTGAGCCCATTCGCCGAACTGGGAAAAAGCGCCTATGAAATAACCGGTATTATTATTATTATTATACAGGTATGTGTAAGAGCCAAGAAGCTTAATGGGCCCTGTCGGGGTCGGAACCAGCTGCGCGGAACCGCTAGAACTTAAGAAATCGATAGACCATGGGCAGAAATCGGCGGACTACGATAGCTCAAGGGTAGTGCCTGATTAGCTTGGCGCTTAGGCGCCAATCTAATCAGGCACTGCCCTTGAGATAGGTAGAAAAGTCTAACGGGCAAAATTTGGATGCACTGAGAGTATCTGAGGTATAAACAGTATTCAAAAACTGAGCCATGAGAGAAAGAAAAGAAAACAGTATTATCTAACAATGACGGAATAAATCGTTTAAATACAAATACAAAATAAATAAATAAATAAATAATGAATAAATAAATTAATTAATTAATAATAAATAAATAAATAAATAAAAGATAAATAAATAAACAAATAAATAATAAATAGATAATAAATAAATGCGGACTGACTATCTGAATGAATGAATGAATGAATGAATGAATGAATGAATATATACTGGTACGCTGTAAGCTTTGATGTTCGTATAAAGAAAAAGAAAATATGTATGCATTAACACAAACAAAAACAAAAGCAAGCACAAACAAAGGCGCTTAAGCCAGTTTGAACCAGGAACACGAGGGGACTGCACTGAGAGCTGGCACCGTCGATCCGCCCATAGAAGGCAAACGGCAGTAAGTCCTTTTCTGCGAAAAGCCAGTTTATCCTTGTGTCATCATGAAAATCTCGCTCTTTCATAAAAGTAGACTTCTTGTCTTTTGCCTTCAAAGCCAAAGGCAGACTTGCCTGGACAGGCTAAACGCGCAGGGTATATACGGTATAGGCCGTTTCCCAATGCGCAAAAGGCCATCGGACCGACATCGGCCGGTGTTGGCCCGCGCACAACATCGGCCGACGTCGGCCCGATAGCCTTTGCGCAATGGGTTGATATCGGAGCACACAACGGTGTTTTTTTTTTTCTCCAAATATCTCCGCAAAGAAACACTTTTCTGTACCACTTTTGTTGATTTTGCTGTGCAGTCGTAGAAACATTTGGTGAACAGAGCCATTTTTAATACCCTAATAGAGCCCCCGGAGGGACTGAACGGCAACGGTTTCAAAATCGAGGTCAGCCATGCGAAAAGCTATAGCAAAACTGACACATAGTTCGAGTTTCTTCAAAGTAAATCGTATCAGGTCAACTGACGCTGAGTGATATTTGTTCTAAGATTGGCACAGAAAAGTGGTCGTTTGCAAAGATATTAGCGAAAAACGTCAGTTGTGCGTTCCGATGTCAAACGCCCTAAGTATAGGTGGAATGACCAATCACTGTAGAAGTAAAAGGCTTGGGACAATGGTCAGTACCTGTACGGCTGTAGTTCTAGGTACTTAGTGGACACGCATGGTGTGTTTACAACCTAAATCTTTGTGCTGGACGATACAGAGTACAATGAATTATACATGCGTTAGTTCCTCTCGGCCTGGTCTCTCTCTCTCTAGTGCATTGACTACTAGTGTATACCTCACGCTAGACTGGAGAACACGTGACTCGTGTATCCACGTTGGCAGGAATAATGATAAAGCCAGCAAGAGGCATATATCCTCAAGGGGGTCTCAAGAGGATCTACGCCTCTTGCATTGAATTAAAGGGGCTGATGAGGATCTATACCTCCTCAGGTCGGTTGGCGAGGTCTGTCTCCTTGCAGTGAAACTGTTCCGAAAACAACCGGCTCTCAAGCATGTTTCAGTATTCACCTCAATTGTTTTCACGGGGGAAAAAACATGAATTTTTTCCTGGCAGTGTACAATATTTCCGCTGTTAGATTCCGCGAAAAAAAGAAGGGGTAACCGTTCTTGTTTTGTTTTGTTGTTGTTTTTGTTGTTGTTGTTGTTGTTGTTGTTGTTGTTTTCTTTTTTGTTGTTGTTGGTGGTGGTGGTGATGTTTGATTGTTTGGTTTTATTTTTATTTGTTTGTTTGTTTGTTTGGGGTGGGGGAAGGGTCGTCGGGTTTGTTTGTTTTTTCTTTTTTGTGGGTTTTTTTTTTCATTTGCACTGTTGGCCTCTGGTAAATTTTTTAACGATCGGTCACTTAAAAAACCGCATCCAGAAAAAAAGATCAGGTGAATCGTGAAAAATCTAGACCTTCTACGGGAAGTGCAGTTCACAGAGAGCCAAAAACATAACAACACTTGATACGCTGTCCGCAACAGCGACGAAAATTTGGTCACGATATAGTTTTTTTTTTTTTTTTTTTTTTTTTTTTTTTTTAGAACATTTTTACTTTCCTTTTGTGAAAAAAACAAAGTGGAAAAGGTATGCTGAAAATGTGCACATGCAATGTGCACTGTATGGGTTTATTTTAGAAAAAAAAAAAAGGCAACGCTGCACGACGCTTTTGCAGCTGTTGATGTGGGGCGCCTTTCAAACGAGTCGCTCTCTTCTCAGTCCGCAGGCACCGTGTTGGCGGCCATCCCACCCAATAGCGGTCACCCCACTCCTTCCTGCCACCTCCCACTGGCAGTTCAACAGCTAGAACGCCATCTGCCTGCCTCTGCCCATCATGCGGCCGACCTTCCAGGGCCCTCTTACTCATCCTGCGTCATGATCGTGCTCAACTTCCTCCTCTTCCTACTGATTGCCGCGGGTCAGGCCTGCGTGTGCGCGTCTATCCGGAGCAAGCGGCATCAGCACCACCGACGTGTCGAGGAGATCCTAGGACCTGACCTTGGCGCGGCGGCTCGTCACCGTTGTGCTGTCCGACTTTTTCTGCTGGTTCCTTCTTCTTCTTCTCGAACGCCGAAAATAAAAACAGTCGCTGGGGGTGGGCTCTGAAGAGGCGCAGAGCCCGGTACTGCACCTGCCTGGTGAGACTCCACAGGGCGAGCACCATTCCTCTTGAATCCATCTCCAAGTGTCATATGGCTGTATATGCATGGTACTGTGGTTTATTAGAGTGCGCTGTGCAGCCCAGTACCTCCGTCTTCAGCACTCGGGGTTTCTGTCGGGGTTACCTCACCCTTAGCTCCTGGTCAAAAGGCCTTTCCTGGGAGCACAGGATGGTTTAGTTTTGGAGTATCCTTCTCCTAGATGGATTGCCGACCAAGGCTTATGGGTCCCATCTACTCAGGTTTTTCCTCGGAGTTTTCCTTCTCGAAGGAGATCTGCCAACCAAGGCTATCGAGCATCCCTGCCCGGATTTGTATAGGGTTTACTCCCCTAGCCTTTGCCTCTCCCAAGGCACCCACAAGGCAGTGGGGCTATTTACCCATAGCTGGGGATCTGGTTCATGGGCATCAGGGCTTGTCCACACATCGATGGGCCTGCATGCCGCATGTCTGGGGGCCAGATCTCCTCCGAGTCCTCTGTAGTTCAGCCCGAGTCCGTAAGGTGCTCGGTTACCATGAGTCACCACGAGGAGGCACTACATGAGGCTTGTTGTTGGAGAGGCTGTGTACTGGCAGGGAGAGACTGACATGTTCTGCTCCCCTTTTCGCAAAACTGCTAGCCAGCGGTGGGAGCTGAAAGCGAGAGCGACAAGCACAGACGCTACACTACCACACTAGACGCATCACAACAACCATTTGACCCACTGCTGGTTCCTTACAGGTGAGAGCTCCACATGGAGACGAGTCGGGCCAGGACAGGACGAGGCGAAGCGATGTGAGCGGCTGCGTTGTTGGTGTTGGTGTTGGTGTTGTTGTTGTTGTTGTTGTGGTGTGTGTGTGTGTGTGTGTGTGTGTGTGTGTGTGTGTGTGTGTGTGTGTGTGTGTGGGTGTGTGTGTGTGTGTGTGTGTGTGTGTGTGTGTGTGTGTGTGTGTGTGTGTGTGTGTGTGTGTGTGTGTGTGTGCCGTGCTAGTATACCGACGAGTAAAAGAAATGCGACGTTTTTGGAATCATCGGAAACACTGAAGTGTCCTCTACATCACACACTGAAGTGTCCTCTACATCACACACTGAAGTGTCCTCTACATCACACACTGAAGTGTCCTCTACATCACACACTGAAGTGTCCTCTACATCACACACTGAAGTGTCCTCTACATCACACACTGAAGTGTTTCCGATGATTCCAAAAATGTCGCATTTCGTTTGCTAACTCAGAATCATCGGAAACAATTGGTGAGAGCTCTACATGAGTCGAGACGAGACAGGACGAGGCTATGCGGACAACTGCGTTGATGTGTGTGCTTGTATACTGACGAGCAAAAGTGTTTCCTATGATGCCAAAAATGTCGCATTTCTTTTGCTCGCCAGAATGATCGGAAACACTTTGACTGAATGTAGGTTAGTGCGTGTTTGTACTGAGAAACGTGACTTTTCGCTCCTCGTGCGACAACAACAAAAAAAAATGTACAAGATAATGTATGTTGATCTTTGTCGCCAGGCCTGCTGGGATTGCTGGCGTCAAAGGACACGCCCATCCCTAGCGAGCTGAACGTCTGCATGGCCATTATGATGCCGCTGCTCACCTCCGCCCTCAGCCCGTTTCTCTGCGCCCTAAACATGGTACTGGAACGCAGGTGTAAAGCGCCGAAGGCGGAGCTTGTCAGCCAGCTGCTAGAAGAAAAACCGCTTGACGACAGCCAGCAAAAATAGCAGCCAAAGATTCTGGTCTTCTTTCAGTCTCTTTACACTTTCTCTCATTGGCCTAGTTCCGTTCCGTTCCACCACCACCCCTTTCGCCCCCCACCCCCCTTCCCCCTGCAACGGTGGGCTACTTATCACATGTTAACAAGGCAAAATGCATTAACCCTTTTCATTCTGATACACCCATTGCCTGAAATAAATATGACTATGATAGTTCAAGAGTGGTGCCAGAATAGCTTGGCGCCTGAGGCGCCAAGCTATTCTGTCACCACCCTTGAACTAAATCGGTTAATCTATCCCCTAATCTGTACTGTAGCCTTCATAAAACAATTATACGCAATTAACTTATCACACGTTACGATGACAACTTACTCGCTAAACAAAATGTTCTTTCCCGAAATATGACTTGGGCCAATCACGTTTTTCAGTACAAATACGCACTGACCTACATTCAGTCAAATTGGTAGGCACAAAAATGCAGACAAACTGTTGGAGATTACGCAACAAAAACAACAGCATGCAGGTGTTCTGTAATACCTTTGGTAATTTCATACACATAATAACTCAAAATTATGATCAGTTAGATAAATGTCATCGACAGAAAATTCGAAGTGCTGGCCCTACCCCAGTAGACTGTAAGTACGATCTTAGTCAAAACGACTTTTACCTTTGACATTGAACTCTCCGATCAGACCCTCCAGGCGACGAGAGCCACTGGCAAAGCCTAAAACTCGTAAAACAACTAGTAATGTCACTGACGAAGTAAGATTTTCATAGGCGCTGTCTGAAAAATAAAACGACGGGAGGAGGGTGGGGTGGCGGGAGCTACAACCTGAAACGACTGCGTGGCCTCGCTCTGCCAGTTATTACGACGCACGCACATTAATTCATTCAGGGCGCCCCGCATCAATAGCTGCGGCAGTGTCGTAAGCGTTGCCGCCGGCAACGCTATACGACACTTCCGCAGCTATTGATGCGGTGCCCTTTGTATAAGTTAAACAAGCCCACGCTCACACCTGCAAGGTAATAATGTGCAAAACAGCGATAGAATTGTACTTGATATTTTTTTTACAAAATATCCGTTTATAGACAATAAGCGAAAAAAAACAAACCAGTGTATCATTGATGTGCACTATGACAATTAAAAAAAATAATAATAAAATAAAAGCAAAGATATATATCTTACAGAGAAAGAACCGAGCTGTCGCAGAGCCAGGACAAAACGCGTGTACTATTTTGTTATTTATCTATCAAAGCGTGTTTTTTTTTCCCTACAGGTTTTCCTTGCATTTTGCGTAGTCGCCCATTTGGAGTGAATTTCGAGCAACATGCAACAACATCATCAAAACACATCTTCAACAACAACAACAACAACAGCAACAAAGCAACTCATTCGTCACTTTGTAAGAAGGGACCAGCCCTGTCTTGTGCGTCCTTGGCAGATACCCCAAGAAACCTATCAAACCGCCGCTCTCCTTGTCATAGAGAGTACGAAGTTTCTTCATCCTGTCGCCCGCTTGGAAGGAGAGTTCAGTCCACACTGGTTCCCTACACCGATCCGCCACGCCCGGTGGGCGTGGCGGATCGAGGGAGGGAACCAGCCTGTGTTCAGTCCTGTCACGAGACGCGTGCTTGTCCTCAGCTGTGAGGATCTGGTGGGTGAGGTACTTGCCGGCGTGCCAGTGGAAAGCATCGTCCAGGGAGTGGGCAAGGCCGGAGGCGTCGCCGTGATGTGTCTGCATCAGCGCAAAAGCCGCTCGGCACACCTGTCAACCAGGAAATCAGCCGGAGCATTGCTGAGTGATTGATGCGTCTGGCCGCGAATGAGTTAAGGCTGAGTTGGTAATAACTCGCCTTGTGCCTAGGTGAAATGCACCAGCGGCGCCATTGTTGCGATTTTCGCACTTGTCCGGTTTATCGGATCGGTCCTGTGCACTAGATCGGCTTAGAGCGTGTGCTCTCTCAACTTGTAATAAGCAATCTCGGAGAAACTACTATACTTATCATGGTCAATTCATATCTTTGTAGTGTGCCTGAGAATTTCACGCAATGCGTGTTGCATTTGACAAACAGCGGCGTGGCGCTTAGCAATACGGCCCTATGTAACTAGAACGTATGAGACCACACAGACTAGGGTGTACCTGCGCGCGCAGTTCTAATGCACAGGACCAATCCGAGCGAGTGGATAAGAGCGAATATCGCAGTAATGGCGCCACTGTATATATCTAGTTACGGGGCGAGATATACCAACTCAGCTTCATTAACCCCTTCTCTGTCACTGCACGTACATTGTTGTTCCTGAAATCTTTGTTCGTTCAACGACCAAAAGCCAAAACCATCCAAGAATCATGGGCACAAATTGGTCTAGGCAAGAGGCATAGATCTTCATGAGCCCCCGCTGTCGCGGGAGAGCATGCGGTTCTACGTCTCTTGCTGTTGGATCGTGTTCACTTTTTCTGAGCAAGAGACATAGAGCTTCATGTGCCCCCGCAATGCGGGGGCACATGAAGATCTATGTCTCTTGCACACAGTTTATTGCACTGTTTTATGGTCAAAGAAGCCAATGAAAACCACAATCATAATCAGTCGGTCAACAATTATCAGTCAAATTACTTACTTACGCCTGTCACCCCTACCCGGGTATAGGCCGTCGACGAGAGACCTCCAGCAACTCCTGTCCTGTGCTTCTCCTTCAATTCTACTCCAGGTGGTTCCCAGTCTCTTGATGTCTGCTTGGAGGTCTCGACGCCAGGAGTTTCTCGGCCTACCTCTTTTCCTCTTTCCCTGGGGGTTCCATGACAATGCCTGCCTAGTGATACTGGAAGCTGGCTTTCTCAGACTGTGACCGATCCATCCCCATCTTCTTCGCCCAATTTCATTCTCTGCTGTTATCTGCTCTGTTCTCTCCCAGAGTCTGACGTTGCTGATCTTCTCTGGCCAGTGGATTTTCAAAATTCTTCTAAGGCAACTGTTCATGAAGGTCTGTACTCTGTTGACTGTGGTTTTTGTCAATCTCCATGTCTCTGCTCCATATAGGAGAACTGCTTTTACATTGGAGTTGAAAATCCGGACTTTGGTGTGTTGTGACAGCTCTCTGGAACTCCACACTTTTTTCAACTGGAGAAAGGCTGCTCTGGCTTTACCGATTCGTGCTCTGACATCTGCATCAGTGCCGCCTTTTTTGTCTATGATGCTCCCGAGATAGGTGAAGGACTCCACCTCCTCCAACGGGGTGCCAGCAAGCAAGACTGGTTCTTCCCTGGTTGCGTTCAGCCTCATTGTCTTTGTTTTCTGTTTGTGAATGGTGAGGCCCACTTGGGACGAGATGTCAGCAAGCCTCGTGGTCTTGTTCTGCATTTGTTGATGAGTGTGGGACAGTAATGCCAAGTCGTCTGCAAAATCGAGGTCGTCAAGCTGTGTCCACAGTGTCCACTGTATTCCACTTCGTCTGTGCTCTGTGGTCATCTTCATGACCCAGTCTATGGCCAGTAGGAAGAGGAATGGAGACAGCAGACACCCCTGCCTGACACCAGTTCTGACCTGGAGCTCTCTGGTGAACTGCCCTTCGTGGATCACGCGACATGTCATGCCATCATAGCTGCTCTTGATCAGGCGGACGAGCTTTGTGGGTACACCGTAGTGTCGTAGGAGTTTCCACAGAGTCTCTCGGTCCACGCTGTCAAATGCTTTCTCATAATCCACAAAGTTGACGTACAGCGGGGAGCTCCACTCCAGAGACTGTTCCACGATGATGCGGAGAGTGGCGATCTGGTCTGTACATGATCGGTTCTTCCTGAATCCTGCTTGCTGGTCTCTCAGCTGGGGGTCAACGGAGCTCTTCATTCTCTCTAGGATGATCCTGTTGAAGACCTTTCCTGGTACTGACAGCAAGGTGATTCCTCTGTAGTTGGAATATCAGTCAAATGAATCAGTGAAAATCACCAAACGATCAGTCAACACATCAATCGATAATCAGATGAACAGACACACACACACATACACACACACACACGCACGTGCGCGCACACCAGTGCATACGTATACTCCCAGACAAACCCATCCTTCACCCGTCCATAAACAGAACCGCCCATCCACCCACCCACCCATCCATTCATTCTACCATCCACCAGCCACCCATCCATCTCACCCACTCACCCACCAATCCAGCCATCCAAATCTTACATTTGAAGAAAAAGTGCAGACGATGAAGTCACTCCGAGCCAACAGCAGTATATCCACGATAATTCCGCGCTCGGAGTTCTTGTTGTAACGACGTTCCAGAGATGCATGCTGGGACTGATCGTGGTCCGTGATGAACTCGTAATCTGGGTATCTGGTAAAAGTTTACGAAAACGTGCCAGTCTGTCTTCTTTGGGGATCTAATATGCAATAGAAATTAAAGTTAAGGTTCCATCACACGTGAAACTGAAGACAAATGTCAGCACCGTTTGTGTTTATTATGTCTTGACATACACACGACGGCGTAGACGTGAACTCCTACGGCGGTTTGGGCACGCAGTACACGCACACGTGTGTGATACAGCCCTGGTGCGTTAACAGACACGTGTTCACTCAATTGCATTGTAGAAAATCTGATCAACAAAAAGGTAGTGGCACACACGATATTGAAACTTGACCTACTTTCAGCTCACCTGCAATGACGCCATTTCAACGTGACGACTTGCACTCTGGCGTCATATATTGCACTATTGCGTCATAATGTTGGAGCATTTGTCTGGCATGTCCACGTCACATTACAGAGCAAATGACGTCATGTTCTTTGCCAAAGATACAATGGCGGCTGTGTTGTGTCTAGGCGTGTGCCGAAAGCCAACTTACATCGGATTTATGCCAAGAAAAAGGTGAGTAAGAAATAGAATCTCACTCTCGTGGCCTTTAAAACCTTATCTTACTCGCTTTCGCTCGTAGAATAATGTTTTAAAACCACTCGAGTGAGATGCTCAGTATCACCTAAACACCGGTGTAAGACTCTATATATGACGGAGCGGCGGCATTATCAACTTACTCGTTATTGGGACGACGTGTGCTGAACTGGATTCTCCTGTGTCTAGATGAACCATAGCGAGACCTGAGTGTTGCGGTTCGTAGCATCTTATTGCAGATATGCATCTTTAGACAGGGACGGCGGTAGTGGGTCTGGGAAAAAATGTGGGGCGTTTTCGTGGAGAGTCTCGGACTCCATGGACTTAAACCACACACCTGTAAGCCCCCAAAATGTGCTGGTCTGTGATTTTGGAGCTTACGGCCATCAGGCCGTAAGCTCCAAAATCACAGACCATCTGCACACAAATCTGAACATTATGACGCGTATTCATTAGGTGCCTAGGTATTTGTTTCGTGTATATCGCTCTACAGCGTGGGATTTACATTTACTTGAAGTCCGGAAGAAAACACAATTAACCCTATGGCTGTCGGTAGCGGTTTTTGTCGCGATGATTTACGATGTCGGCCTGATGGCCTTTACGCAATGGGTTGACATCGGAGCGAACGTTCTTGTTTCCAAATATCTCCGCAAAGAAACACTTCTCAGCATCGCTTTCAAAACAAATATCATTTAGTGCCCATTGACCTAATTATGCACTATTTTTACTTATCTCCATTTGATTTGTTGATTTTGCTGTACAGTCGCAAAAATTTCGTGGAAAGACAAGAACAAGCCATTTTCGATACCTAATTATAGAGTTCCGGCGGAAAACAGCCAGATTTCAATATCGAGGTCAAGCACGTCGACATCCTGCATGCCGCACTTGTGCTGTTTCAGGTTTTAAAATTTGGTCAGCTTACTCTTTCTCGTGAAAATGTATCTTTCTCTTACTGGGCTGAATATATCTGGGGCACATTTAGAGATGTAAAATCAGTCATTTCATGAAAAAAAAAGAAAAAAGAATCGAATGTTCACGCCTAGTACAGCAAAACTGACACATTGTTATAATTGTTTTAAGTAAATCGTATTAGATCAACTGGTACTACCGGAATGATGTTTGTTCCCAGACAGGTACAGAAAATGGTTTTTTGCAAAGATATCTGCGAGAAACGTTGTGCGCTCAGATGTCAAACGATCTGTATTTATTTAAAAAGCGCGTGCGATCGCTCATTTTCTTACTTTTGCTCAGCCTCATGTAAAATGTTGGGATCGTCTGTAGCCAGGTAGACACGCCGTTTATCCCCCGTCAGGTGATGTGCTGCATGCCGGAAGTACCCGTCTACGTGAGTCATATACTCCTCTAAGGGGACCGCTTTGGCTTCAGAGTTGAGCTTGTCTGTCCGCTGTACGTGAACCCTGTGTGCGTACAGCAATGAGCACGGTGATAAGTACGTAACATTATAGACGTCAGCATAAATGAACATGTTGTAACTCACCATTCAGCCCCGACACACCACAGCAAGACTTGGATCGAGCTTGATAGTTCAAGGGTGGTGCCAGAATAGCTTGATTTGTCTCGAGAATCGAAATACAGGCCTTCAAAGGGCAACTTCAAAATTTGGGTATTTCGGTCCTGGGGTAGAATGTGTTAAAAGTTGTAATCGTTCTCTTCATCAGCCTATTACTATTATTTTTATGTTCTCCTGCGTGCTTCACTCAGAATAATACGCGCAATGACAACTCTATGATGTAGTCTTAGCTCACTCAACGCGGCCCAAATCAATAGCTGCGGAAGAGTCGAATAGCGTTGCCAGCGGCAACGCTATGCGACACTTCCGCACCTATTGATGTAGGTCGCCTGATTTGAACGAGTTAACTCACTGGGGACGTTCCGCGTCCGGATAAGTGGGCGTAAAGCCGAGTATGTGAATGCAGCACGTTGCATATGTGTTAATGACTTTAATCATTATTTTAATGGCATCAGTACTGAGCATGTTTAAACTGTGTGATAAGATATTTGATAATAATGTGAAATTAAGAGCAATGAAAATCGCTCAGCATCGTTTCAACTCCAGAACTAGAGAGTGCTTCTAAAGTACCAGGATGGGTGGGGTGGGGAGGGTGGGGTGGTTGGAGGGTGTGTGTGATGATGTGATACATACTACTGGTCAAAACTTTATCGCAGACGCACCGACAACACCACACAAATAATGTAACAATACTTGGAGTCAGTACTTCGCTAATTTATTCAGTAACAATTTTATTTAAGTTTTGAGTAAATCAAGCAATTGTAACAGCAGTACGTTAGAAGGTTCAACCACCCCTCATTTGAAAAGTCACACAAGACTGGTCCAGTCAGTAGCGAGGGTACCCACCGTTTGCAGCCAAGCATTCAATGCAGCGTTGACGCATGGAGTTCACCCAAGGATTCGGATAACATGTTGTGGGATCGCTTCCCACTCTTGATGCAGGAACTGAGTCAGCTGGGGGACGCCTTGAGGTGGAGGGTGGTTGTTGACTACACGTTGCCCCAGCACGTCCCAGAGGTGATCGATGGGAGCCAGATCAGGTGAACGAGCTGGCCACTCCATCCTCTTGATGCCCAGTTGCTCAAGGTACTCACCCACCACACGGGCGCGATGAGGTCGAGCGTTGTCGTCCTGCAGAACATTGTCGCCTATGGCTTAGAGAGCTGGCCGGATGAAGGGCTGCACAATCTCGTCCCGATAGCGCAGTCCAGTCAGGGTGCCTCGGATGACGTGGAAGGTGAGTCCTGCCTTCCCTGCTGAAGCCTGCCCAGACCATGACTGAGCCTCCTCCGTAGCGATCCACTTCTTGGATGCATCCATCCGTGAATAGCTCGCCCTGGCGTCTCCAGACCCTCACTCTGCCGTCTTTGAAGGACACAGTGAACCGTGACTCATCAATAAACAGAAACTGAATCCACTGGAGTCTGTTCCACCTCACATGTTGACGACACCAGGCAACTCGGGCTCTGCGATGAGCTGGAGTGAGGGGTATTTTTCACTGCTGCTCTGCATGAAGCCAGGCCAATTTCGCGCAGACGTCGGCAGACTGTGCTTCTGCTGACGTTAACGTTTGCAGCTTGCATCAGTAGACGTGACAGTTCGGTCGCGCAGAGCCGCCACACAGAGGTATCTGTCCTCCCTTCTACTGGTGCAGCGCGGGCGTCCTGAGCAGGGTCGTCGTTCTGCCCTTCCAGTTTTTTTAATCGTGCCAGCAGCCTCTGGATCACTGAATGGGACACCCCAAGACGTCTCCCAACTTCTCGTCAGGAAATTCCATCCTGCAGCCATGCTGCGCCCGGCCTTGATCTACTGGCGGTAGGCTTCGCTCGGCTGGCATGGTTAGAAAAGTGACAATTATGCCCCTACTGTACCGGTATTTGTAGCGAAACAGAAGTGGTCAGTGTTCACGACTGACCCCTTTAGCACGTGCATCACGACTTTACCGAGTTTTTCCACCTGCCTGCCTTTGGTACGCTTGCCAATATCGCACAGCTTTTCACAAAAACTGACGACGTTTCACGTGCATTTAACACGTTCGTGTAAATTGATGAATTGTTGTCTATTGTTCCCTGTACAGTGGACTGTCTAAGGTCAACTTTTAACCCATTTGGATCGAAAGAACATTGTATTTTATTAGCACACTTGCGACGATAAACAATGACACAAAAAGTGGGGTGGCCCTTACGTTTTGACCATTAGTCTATATATATCACAGATGGTAACGATTTCTGTACTTCTTCCGTCAAGTGATTGGCATGTCGCGTGATAGCGAAGAAGGGCTTGTATGTACTGCATGCTTATAAAGTGCGATAAGAAGATATGTTTTGTGTTTTGACGTCCCGACTATGTACAGCAAAGACTTAATTCAGACGTGCCTCAATTACAGTTTAAAAAATAAAGTAATAATAAGAAAAAAAGAAGAAGAAGAACAATAATAATAATAATAATAATAATAATAATAATATTAATAATAATAATCACAAATGTCTGCTGGTTTGTGATTTTGGATCAGCACACGCAACTACTGACCCCACAAAAGGGTGTGTCAACCCCAAACGTGTGGCCGTGGTGTTGACCTGACGTAACATCTCCGCGTTAGGCCGAGTCAGGTAACGCAGGAGCTGGCCCAGCCACCACACGGGCGGGTCACCATGAAATGACGTCAGATCCGGCGCGAGGTCTGCTGGGATAGCCAGGGGAAGGAAGTCGGGACGGACCGTGTATTTCGCCAGAATGGGGAGGTGAAGGACGCGGCTGGAATTCAGCACGTGCAGCGCGGCCTGGTTTCTTACTGAATGACAGAAAGAATTAAGTCATTCAGTGGGTGGGTGGTCGGATGAGAAAGTGAAACGTTAAAAACGTTACACGTTTAGGGTTTAACGTCTTTTGTCCGCCACGAAGGTGATTTCAAAGACGGGGCACCGAGTTGAGCCTAAACACATTTTGACCCCAGCTGGATTCGAACCCGGGACTTTTGGGACGAAAATCGAAAGCTCTACCATCCAGCTCACCGAGGAGTGAGTGAGCGAGCGAGCGAGTGAGTGGCTGAGTGAGTGAGTGGTTGAGTCAGTGAGTGGCTGAGTGAGTAAGTGGCTGAGTGAGCAAGTGGCTGAGTGAGTGACCGTGCTAGTGGCTTGAGTGAGTGAGTGAATAACTGAGTGAGTAAGTGAGTGAGTGAGATATACACAGTAAACGTTGCTG
This sequence comes from Semisulcospira habei, assembly GCA_036245525.1. Lineage (NCBI taxonomy): Eukaryota > Metazoa > Mollusca > Gastropoda > Semisulcospiridae > Semisulcospira > Semisulcospira habei. Next base: position 208,973,539 of record BTPG01000004.1, on the reverse strand, counting down.
ATAACAAGGTCGGATACACTTTTCTGTGTAAACTACTGCGTGTATAACAAACTGTGGACATAACAATAACATACAAATCCCCGGGCACTTTTTTATACTAAAAATATGCTGTTCTCACGTTCATCGTGTGCGTAGAAGCCGCTCAGTCTTGTTGGTCCAAGTTTCTTTTTTTTCAAGTGTTGAAGCGTCTCCGTGATGGTTGCTGTAGACGAAAACAAACCACACACACTCCACGTATTATAAGACTCGCTTGGATAGATTATTTCTAATCTAAAACATTTATCCTTTAGACGTGATATATGTGTACGATTAATAACAAATGATTGTTTAAGGGTAGTGCCAGATTAGCTTGGCGCCTTGTAAGTCGCCACGCTAATCTGGCACTACCCTTAAACTGCCACGGTTGGTCCATCTCCTACAGGTACGGTTGATCCATCTCCCATACGTAACAATTATTCTTATACAGGCAGAAGTTTTTTTGGTTTTTCTTAAGAAAAGAGAACGGGACATCACTCATTTCATCAAGTGCACTTCAACATTCCAATGTACCCTATCCACCGTGACTGTATGGCAGTTTTCAAAAGGAGGCTGGAAGTAAATAAACGCGAAATACTAATTCTTCATTGTTCCCATTGGATCATATCCTCAGTGGCACTAGTGCCGGTTTCACGAAGAGACTGGAAAACAGTAATCATGAACATTCCGTAACTCACCATTCCAATGGACCCTAAACCCCATAGCCACAGTGCATGTTCCAGAAAGAGGCCGGAAGAAGGATGTCCACCTGGCGCCATACTGGAGGTTTGAGTCATCCAGGACGAGGGTTCGCCGAGTGGCGTAGGCAAACAGCAGGCAGAAGGCGGCGTGGTGAAGATGGCAGGCAAAACCACACTTCTGTCGGAAGTCACACACCACGAGCTTGGCTTTGTTACAGTCCTGAGGATTCTGTGTCAAATACACAAATCCATGATGAAATACACAAGTCCATATAACTGAAACACCATAAACAGGCCAGCCTCAGTAAACTGCGGTTATTGAGAGCCTTAAATTCTGAAATTTCGCCATCGAGTTGTTGTAGTGCTTAATATACTCTTGCAAAGAATAAACCACTTGATAAGCAAAAGGTCGAAAGGACGAAACTTAGCTGGGGCTGAGTTTGTCATGTCCGCTACCCTCATGACCATCGATATTTCATCTTTGGGCGAGGGCATGATTATGGTCGAGTCTAATATGAATGAAATATGGCTGGGGCCAGTTTATTATTTCGGACTACCCTTATAATTGTATTGGATTATTCCTCTACGGTGTTTGGTTATTTTGCTGTACACTTTTGAATCAGGCACGGTTTATTGTTTGTTGCTCAATACACTACCAATGCGCAAAGGTCACCGGGCCGACGTAGGCCGCCGTTGGCCCGCGCACGGCCGTGCGCGGGCTGCCGTAGGCCCGATGGCCTTTTGCGCATTGGGTAAAGATAACAAGTTGACTACCTGAATAAACTGCAGTCTCCGCTGCACCAGATCCTCTAGACGTCTGGACTCTGCCGTCCGCCACTCCTCGTCCAAGTCTCGCAGAGCGCTGAGATCTTGCAGCATGGCCCTGCATGTTCAGTTTCAGAATCAGGCACAAATAGTGAATTTTGGTGAGAGACTTCTATACAGACTAACAGATCTGCGTCAGTATATCGCGGTACCCGGGAGCCTTGAAATCAAACCGTGTTCACGTTACTGCGGTGCTGTATTTACACGTAATTCTGAAAGGGGGAGAAAAAAACAACTGGTAAACAGAAGGTCCTCGGGCTAACGTCAGCCTTAGCTGGCCCGCGCACAGGCAGGGCGCGGGCCAGCTAAGGCTGACATCGACCCGAGGAACTGTTTGCTCAAACGGGCATCCCTTGTAATAGACCCACACGTCATAGGCCCCATCAGATACTGCGGTACACTGACACCTGTAATACTAACAGCCAGCTTTTCTGGCACTACCCTTGAATCATCATAACCGATCCGACCCCCACCTGCAGCGGCTTGACCCCTTGACCGCTACCGACGATGCCGTTTTCTTTGTGGCAAAAGACCCGTTCTTAACCCCTTCCCTGCCACTGTACTACGCTGTACGTACGTACATTTTTGATTCTGAAATCGTGGTTCATTCAACAGGGCCAAAAGCCAACGACGTCCAAGAGACATGGATACAAATTGGTCTTAGCAAGAGACATAGAACCTCATGAGCCCCCGCAGTCGCGGGGGCTCATGAGGATCTATGTCTCTTGCAGTTAGATCGTGCTCACTTTTTTCCGCAGTGAAGGGGTCAACCCCTTGACTACTACTGGCGACACCGTTCGGAGAAAAAAACGCGTCGCTACGCTTCTTATTCACCTAAAGCGTTATCGTCAGTATATCAGACGAGAGGATACAAAAAAATATTGCAATAATGCCAAAGACAGTATTCAAGGGTGGTGCCAGAATAGCCTGGCGCCTCAGGCGCCAAGCTATTCAATACAATACATTACAATAATAATAATAATAATAATAATAATAATAATAATAATAATAATAATAATAAAGGTAATTTGTATAGCGTCTAATCACCAAGGTGCTCTAGGCGCTTTACAATCACAGTAATCAAACGGTGAAGCAGAATACAAAAACAAGCACATACAACAAACAAAATACATTGATTTACAAGGAGCAGAAAACTCACACACACACTCACACACACTCACACACACACACACACACTCACACACATACACACACACACACACACACACACACACACACACACACACACGATGAGCCGGCAGACAAAATGGTCTTTACGTATATGCAACAGAGAAAATGTGTGTTTTAAGCTTGGATTTGAAAATGGAAAGAGATGATGAGTGACACACATCAGCTGGGAGAGCGTTCCATGTAATGGGACCAAAATACGAAAATGCGCGATGACTTTGGGTGACCTTATTACGTCTAGGGATACGGAAAACACGAGTGTCTGAAGCAGAGCGTAGTGAGCGGGACGGTGTATACAGTTGGACAAGATCAGATAAGTAAGGAGGGGCAGAACCAGAGATGATGTTGAAACAAATAACACAGACTGTTTACTGAATTCTGTATGAAACTGGCAGCCAGTGCAAATCAGCTGGTAGAGGCATAATGTGTTCACGTTTCGGTACACGAAAAATCAGACGTGCATCACAGTTCATGACTCTCTGGATTTGGTCAAGAAGATTTTGCGGAACACCGGACAAAAGAGAATTGCAATAGTCTATTTGAGACAGCACAAGGGAGGTAACAAGTGTTTTGGTAACTTCAACAGTCAGCAGATGTCGAACAGTGCTGATCCTTCTGAGTTCAATGAAGGCGCTGGCAAACTTTCTTCACTTGTTCCTTCATTGTTAGCCTGTTGTCAAAAATGACACCCAAATTACGGGCCGAGCTAGAAAAGGAGATGGCACTCTCGCCCGCCATCATTGACTCAGGAAGATCAGCACTGCACGTAGAGGAGCACGTCATTCGGAGGGACTCAGTTTTGTTACTGTTCAGCTGGAGCTTGTTCTGTGTGGTCCACTTCTGAACATCACAAATACAAGCCTCCAAAGACTGCACAATCTGATCAACATGTTAATGAAGGGAGTGTTTGTACAATTCTGTATCATCTGCATATAAATGATAAGAAACAAAGTGACGCTCAATGACATGCGACAGGGGCTGTGTATACAAAGTAAAAAGAACAGGCCCCAAGACCGACCCTGTGGAACGCCACAAGCAGCTCAACAGGGTGAGACTCAAATCCTGCCACTGAAACCATCTGCAAGCGACCAACAAAGTAGGATTGGAAAAATTTCAGTGCAGTGCAATACAATACAATAATACTTTATTAATCCCTCACGGGAAAATTCACTGTCTGCCCATACACGACATGGCATCATCATTCACTCATAAACATAATTAAATAACCCATAACTCTCAATTAAAGAAATGAACTGTACAGACGTATTGTTACCTTTGTAACACACTTGGCATTTCAAAAAATAAAAAATAAAAATAAATAAATAAATACTACTAATAATAATACTGAAAGGGATAGTATTAAGGAACTGAAGAATGTTCTGGCACCACCCTTGAACTAATAATATACTGTCTGATAATACCACTCCCGATCTCATCGTCAACAAATAAACCCCAGCGCTGGGCACCATTGGTACACACAGCAATGCTGTTCTTTCTTTTCAAGACGATCAGATGGTGTGTAATCGCCGGGACACAAGTCCAACAGTTTTGACATTTGCGCCCACGGGTCTTATTGGTTGGTTAGTTAGTTCGGGGTTTAACGTCCACGGCACCGAAGTTGTAATAGGCCCTGACGGGCGGGTTTATGGGGGACTGAGAAATCTATTTCCTATGGAGTACGACGTGAACACTGATCAATTCAGGCGCACTGCAACTGTGGCACTTTGATTTACCAGGACCACGGGTCTTAATTAGACCTACCGCTTAACTCCATCCAGGTCAGTGCGAAGCGTGTCGACCACTTTCCGAGCGTCAGGATTCTTCGCCGTGGCGCCGGCCACCTTGTGTATGCCCGCGTCCAGCAAACTCCACAGTTCTGTAGCAGTCTTCTCCAGCTGTAGCCTCGCCCTCTCGCCATCACTACTATACGGGTGGTGATTGTGGGCGTGGCGGTGGGTGTGGGTGTGGCCATTTGAGGGATGGTCGCTGAAATGGTTTTCTATAGTAATGGGAAAGATGAAAAGAGTAGATGGATTGAGCAGTGCTGCCTGATTCTGCTATTTATTAACAAGAATGATGTACAGAAATGTATATACTTTGCAGAATCTTTGTAGAGATGTCGAGAGTTTTGGACTCCATCATGAATTATTGCGCAGATGGTGCTGTCGTCAGACTCACTATTGAAACACTGTCACACATACACAAACGCACACGCACATACACACACACACACACACACACACACACACACACACACACACACACACACATTCCCCCACTCCTCCACACGCGCGCGCGCGCGCACACACACACACACACACACACACACATACCTATTGAAATTCATTTAACGCCTTCGCTGCCGAGAAAAACGTGAACACGATCCAACTGCAAGAGACATAGATCCTCATGAGCCCCCGCGACTCGATGGGACCAATTTTTAGCGGTGTTTCTTGCACGGCGTTGGCTTTTAGTCGTTGAATGAACCAAAATTTCAGAAAGAAAAATAAACGCACAGCGTGCGTGCAGTGGCAGGGAAGGGGTTAAATGATAAGCTTTATCCTGTTTTGCGTAGTCCAAACAGCCCAGGGAAAACAATGCCCACCGCCCTACAATTTTAATCGATTCCTGCCTTTCTCTCGGGCAGTCTTTAACGAATAGACGGGGAGACAAGCACTACAGCGACACAACATTCATCGACCGGATTCATATTGATATCACACGCAGTAAATTTCCTAGCAACGGGTAGCGATGGTTATTATGTTTACTCATCCAAAGGCGCCCCGCACAATTGCTGCGAAAGTGTCGTACAGCGTTGCCGCCGGCAACGCTATACGACACTTTCGCATATATTGATGCGGAGCGCCTTTGGATGAGTCAAGCTTCATCACAGCCAGTGGTGGCAGACTGAGCGGCTGAAATATTTGAAAGTCAGTGTTAACCCTTTTAGACCCACAGGTGCATTTCCACAATTTTGCAAGTGTTGCTTAACGACTATGTTGCAGGCGGTGGATTAACCATGATAATTCAAGGGTAGTGCCAGATTAGCTTGGTTTAATCAATCTCCTCTTGTAGGTGTTGGGGATAAAAGGGCTAAAGAGCCCCGGGAACATGCACAGAAGAACCCGACGGAGAAAGAGACATGGATACGGTCAAGACGAGACAGCCATCCTCTAATGACTATGCACTAGTTGCAGGAGATGGATCGACCATGATAATTCAAGGGCAGTGCCAGATTAGCTTGGCGCCAACAGGCGCCAAGCTCATCTGGCACTGCCCTTGAATTATCATGGTCGATCCATCTCCTGCTGTAGTGCGTCAGGGCTGAATGGGTTAATACATTTACCGCATTGCAGTTGCGCATGAGTCCTAGACAGATTCCACTGAAGCGTTGTAGGAATGCGATCCTGTAGGTCGACCATAGACAGCGACGTTGAGATGACGTAGACCGCCAGCACTCCAGCCGCCACAGCCAAGCACACAGCAGTCACCTTCCCTGTTCTAATCATCCTTCTCTGTCTGAAAGCACATTCAAAATAAACGTTGACTCCCTTGTGCGTGTATGTGGCCACCGATTCCCGGTAGCGAAACGTCTTCGGGCCCACTGCGGCCGTCGTGGGCCCTACGATCTTTGCGCCGCACTGCCGGGATGTGTTTACAGAACCGGTGGCTGCATGGATAAGAGGGTTTTCAATGATTCAAACATTGATTTGATTTGTCCCATCCCGGAACGATGTCGATTACAAGCTGGATGCATATTCGCTGATGCACAGTGACACAAACATTCTTTGTCGAACGGTCCTCACTAATCCCAGCAAAAGAAGAAAAAAATATTTTACAGATAACAGTGAACATGGCAACACAGATCTTAAGACTCTATCGCGCTAATACAATATGGGGTAGCTTTGTTTGACTGTACCGGTGGTTTTGTGGCGCGACAAGGTTTTCAGAACCGGTATCTGCTCGCGCATGACGCAAAAAGCCTTCCAGACGCTGAAAAGGCTTTTTACGTGTCGGCTTTGTAGTGGAGCCGCAAAAGATGTCAAGTGCTTCGAGCATATAAAGTCATGCTAACGGTCACAGTCGCCCAGCAGTGACATTCATTATTCATATCTTTGTGCCTTGCAACGGAGACTAAGAAACGTTGATCACCACGTGTCTAAAACTGTTGACAGCTTAAGCCGCTTTTCTTTTTACTCATTAAAGGCTCCCCGGATCAATAGCTGCGAAAGTGTCGTATAGCGTTGCCGGCGGCAACGACATGAGACACTTCCGCAGTTATTGATACGGGGAGCCTTTAAATGAGTTAACCCTCCCCGAGCGTCGTCCGAAATAGCTCAGACGGTTAAGCGTTGGAGCAAGAGAGCGAAGGGAATCGCCGGGTCGTGGGTTCGATTCCCCGTCGCGGCCCCGGTAGCTGGACTCACAATCCAGGGAAAAAAGACGGGCTTGTTCAATAGCATGTCCGTTGAAAGGTCCTGGTAAATCAAAGCGGCACAGTTGCAGTGCGCCTGAATTGATCAGTGTTCAGGTCGTACTCCATAAGCAATAGATTTCCCTGTCCCCCATAACCCGCCCGTCAGGGCCGTCCATTATCACTTCGGTGCCGTGGACGTTAAACCCCGAACTAACCAACCAACCGAGCATCGTGGGTGTGTACGCACCCAGAGCGTCAAGAGGCACGATAGTTCAAAGGCCGTGCCGTAGTAAATTGGCGACTGTAGGCTTTATAGTTCAAGAATGGTGCCGTAAAAAATGCCACCTATTGGCGTGGTAGTTCAGGGGTGGTGCCGCGACAACTTTGCACCAAGAGGCGTGATTGTTCAAGAGTGGTGCCGTACTAATTTGACAAATAGAGGCATGGTAGTTCACGGGTGGTGCCGTGACAACTTTGCGCGCATAGGCGTGATATAGTTCAATGTGCCACAATAACTTGGCGTGGTAGTTAAGGGGTGGTGCCAGAATAGCTTGGCGGCGCTAAGTTATTCCGGCATCACCCTTGAACTTCAATGGTCGATCGTGTCTTGCCGTCCTTTGTCAGCGCAGCCTACTGTGTTCGCTTCGACTAATAAACGTGCCATTTCTCCTCTTGCGAAACGTCAAAATAATGACGTCGGTGGGAATTAACCTTTCATACGACCCCGGATGTCAATGCGCATCATTTATTTATTTTTTTAAACATGACTTGTTCGTAAAGTTATTTATAGTGAACGTTTCAAATATAACTACAATAACAATCAACTGCGCCACATGAACAAATACTGAATAAATAGTTTGCAATGAGGCAAACTTTACCTTGCTTGAATTCCCTCCACGTGTGCTGTAGACTACTTTGTCTTGCCGTCCTTTGTCAGCGGAGAAATGGCACGGTTATTTCGAAGCAAACAAAGTAGGCTAGAAAACCCACTAGCCAATCTGGCCAATCATTTAAGTGACATGTTTCAACGTTTTACACTCCTTAGACAGGTCTGCATCGTGGAGACTAGTGTCAGCGTTGGGTTGGTTACGCCTTGGGCTTCAAACGCCATGGCTTTTGACCTGATTCTTTTCAAGTGGCTGTCGGTACATCGATCGGTTTCATGTGGGGGTGGGGGGGAGGGGCAATCAATATCTTTTACAGTTGAATCGCGCTGTGGCTGTTGTTATTGCATTTTTATATCTGGTATATCGATCTTTCGAAAACGCTGCTCCAAAGCTATCCCGGAATGCTCTCTTTGCATATTTGAAGAAGGCAGAGTCTCTCCAGTCTTTCCGCAGGCAACCGTGAAGACACATTTCTTCACTCTGTCCTCCCTGAGCTAAACTGACTGTGCCTGTGTTTTTTTGGTGTTTTTTTTTCTTTCTTTTCATTCTCTTCTTCTCTTAGAATGGTGCTTTGTTATCGCTTCTGTACAAAATCTCTCCCTACACAGCATTTTGAGCATTCAGTACTGAATGGAGAAATGCGCTCTACAAATGAACATCATGACTCATCATCATTATCATTATCTTCAGTCATGGTAAGCTCCTGGCATAAAAACTTTCATTCTCTGAAAAACAGAAAGAAAGAAGAAAAGAAAGAAAGAAACAAACAAACAATAAAATGAATGAATCAATGAATCAACCAACCAACCAATCAATCAATCAATTACAAAAACAAAGAAACACAAAAACAAAGAAACACACAAAAATTCAGACCCTGAAAGGTGAAGAAACGTGAACACGACACAATGGCAAGACAAGACAAAGATCCTCATGAGCCCCGCAGTTAACCTACAGGAATCATCGTGACAAAAGGCGCTACCGACAGCCAAAAGGTTAATAAATAGTATACTAATCAATTGTGTCGTGAACTGTCATTACTAAGCGTTCCGGCCCCAGTAGCTAGACTCGACGGGTCGATGTCGGCCGCCGTTTGCCCGAGCACGGACGTGCGCATACCAACGGCGGCCGACGTCAGCCCGATGGCCTTTGCGCATTGGGATGCCGCTGGAACCCGCCGCCCGTTGTGTGAAGAGTTGGTCAATAGATCCACATTATCCCACACAGGGATTAAGGGCTCATGACAATCTATGAGACTTCGAAAGTGCTTAAGGGTGTATTCCCAATGCGCAAAATGCCATCGGGCCAACGTCGGCTGCCGTTGGCCCGCGCACGGCCAGGCCATGCGCGGGCCAACGGCGGCCGACGGGGACCCGATGGCCTTTGCACACTGGGTTCTTATGCTGAATGTTGATTAAAGATTACAAACACTCATCACTAGCTGACCGCATACGCATATTGCTTCACACATGATCTTTATGAGCCCTCTAAAAGTTAACATAGCGAAACACCTTACATCACAGTAAGAACACCCCGTCAAGTATTTTAAAAAAATTAGCGAGATTTGAAAAGCTTGATATAATCTGAACAGTCTACACCGTGTACGTTTTAACAAGAGACAGTGTACCTCTGGTACAGTTTAACATAGCACAGTGTACACAGGGTACGGTGTCCTAAAAAGTATACTAGAGTGACCACTTCAGCCTGACTAATCCCTGTTGCGTGTCGATAAACGGCCTTTAATGTCCCTATAGGCCTCAAACCCGAACTATCATAGTCAAATTTATTCACACTTATGCAATTTATTCATGCAATCGTGTATCCAGATGGAAAGGGTTAAGCCAACGAGCGCCTTTATTTTGATCTGACCACAGCCCGGGGAGAAACCGAAGTTATGGCAGTCATGTGACTAGTTGTGCCCCTGGAGCCAGTTGCATGAGCGAGCTTAGTCCTGCACCAGCCACTAAGCAAGGTGCGCCGCTATAGCGGCGCACCTTGCTTAGTGGCTGGCGCAGGATTAAGTTCGCTCGTGCAACTGACCCCTGACTCGGGGCGTCACAGTATAGGCTATACCTGTGACGCTTCGAGTCAGGGACACAACTCTTCACATGACTTACATAACTTCAGGTTTCTCCCCCTGTGATCTCACCGGACGTGTTTCGGTTTTCGTCACGGTTCAACAACACAAGCCACAAACATACACTCCTGCCAAAAGCCGATATAACAACACTAGCACAGCCATGTCTGTGACTTGAAACTACGGCAGATCACTCCTTCACGCCTTCGTTGGCAAAAGGAGTGGTCGCTCTTCAGTTCCAGAATGCAATACAGCAATCCTCAATATAACGCTGTACTCCGCATGAAGTGTTGATTCAGTTATGAGCGCCTTGGCAGGACGTACGTCAGTAGCTATTATTATTATACAATTCATACACTCCTGCTCACCAATGATCGATCCGACATCGTCCGAAGTGGGCCCGCGCGGCACGACTGTGCGTGGGCCCACTGCTGCTGATGTCGGACCGAGGGTCTTCTGCTGATTGGATTGCTCTCAAACTGTGATATAAATTATTTCCTCCAAGTGGCGTACACTCTCGTTGGACCCGGCAGGCGCACTGGCTCATGGCCGGAATCTATTCTCATTTGAAAGGGAAACAGAAAATAGAGGTTTAAAACCCTTTAAATTAGATACAAGGAACACAACGTTTCGGATCACAGATCCTTCTTCCGGGTGATATGGAAACAAACGTAGAACAGAAAAGAACACACGATAGAAAGCAAAATACCACCGTTATCCGCTGGTTTAATGATGATGGCATCTCGTTTCTTCATTTCCTGAAGAGTCTTCATTTCGGCCATGGTCATGTTAAAGTGCTTCACTGGCTTAGATCTGATCATGGAAACGTCATCTTCACATCTATTGATGTATCTTTCCAAGGCTTTGAATTCACACACTTTTAGCTTCCACATGCTAGGTTGATAAGGAAAGGACAATTTGTCGTTGTCGTCGTCGTCATCATCACTGGTGTCCTGGTGTGGGGCTCGAACACCGCCAAAGTGGGCTGATAGGCGGAGTCGGCGGACATCAAGCAAAGTACAAACGTGATCAGCTCTGGGCTTCAGAGGAACAAACGTGAGTCCCCGAAAAAGTACCTGTCTCTCAGCATCAGAAAGCTGGAGATCGGGTGGTATGGTTAACACAGAGGCGGTTGTGTTGATAGTCCACTGTGGAGAGATTTGGTTGCGAGAAGGCAGCAGATTACAGAGTTTTTTCTTCTTAGTTTCAAGTAGGGAGTCATAGAATTGCCCGTTGGCCACGCGCGTGACCTGTCTCTTCTCTTCCCACGTATGTGACAGTGCTCTTCCCACATATGTTAAAGATACAAACCACGCCCTTCACCTTTTGAATCGCTTCACCTTCCCTGACGCAGCAACACACAAGATTTTGTTCACTATGGACATAGAGGCTCTTTACACCAACATCCCCAATGAAGACGGCCTACTAGCATTGAAACATTTCATCTGCAAACATCATCTGAAGATCGACACCACAACCATCCTCCTCTTAGCCGAACTGGTGCTGTCCATGAACTCCTTTCAATTCATGGGTCAGCACTACAAACCGAAGAAAGGAGTCGCCATGGGAACCAAAATGGGGCCCTCCTATGCCTGTCTGTTTGTGGGCTTTGTGGAGGAAAATATCACTCACTCCACTGCCAGACCTCTTCAAGCGCTACATCGACGACTGCTTGGGCGTCACCTCAAGAAGCATGGCTGAAACACTACAGTTCATCAACTTCATCTCATCATTTCATCCATCTCTCCGATTCACGCATGAGATTTCCGAGGAGTCTGTGCCCTTCCTCGACATCCACATATCCACCAAAGCCGACTGGCAAACTCCATACTACCGTCCACTACAAGCCCATCGACGCTCACACTTACCTGCAGTTTTCATCAAGCCATCCTGACGCCACCAAAAACGGCATCCCATTCGCCCAATTTCTGCGACTCCGTCGGATCTGCAGCAGCGACGACGACTTCACGAAACAGACCCAAACCATAGCCACTTTCTTCTCACACCGCTCGTTCTAAAGCTGAGGTCATAAGCAGAAGTGACGCTTTGCGGGAGAAAACTCACAGTGCTGCAGAGGACCGGCCGGTCCTGTGTATCACGCATCATCTTCACAACATCCCCATCAAAAACATTTTCCTCAGAAACTTCCACATCATTTAGAATAACGCAGTATTGAAAGACATATTTCCTGCGCCTCAGCTGGTAGCTTACAAACGTGGCAAAAACCTACGCGATCATTTTGTTCACAGTTCACTTCGCGCATCTAACTCCTTGTCAGCAACCACACTGCAAAGCATGTCCGTACATCAACACATCCCCCGTCATCACCGGACCCCTGTCATCTTTCACTGTCCACCGATCATTCACATGCCAGTCATCAGATATCGTCTGTCATCTCATGTTCTCACTGCCCAAAGATGTATGCAGTGACGTGAATGTATGTAGACGTAAATTTTGTGCTACGTGTTTTGTACATGTGTCTTTGCGTCATTATGGATTTTTTAAAGATTTTTTCACGTCATTCTAAATTTTCTCTATACAGGATGACATCTTTTCTTTCTATCGTGTGTTCTTTTCTGTTCTACGTTTGTTTCCATATCACCCGGAAGAAGGATGAGTCTTTGAACCGAAACGTCGTGTTCCTTGTATCTAATTTATAGGGTTTTTAAACTCTATTTTCTGTTTTCCTTTCATTTGAAACTATAGTGGCGACAGTTTTACTACTTCTATTCTTCTTTGCTTGCTGGAACTCCGACGTGTTAGATGATGTCGCCGTGGTTTAGGCCAGCGACTGAATGTGTGTCCACTAGAATGATGTGCCAGAATTTGTTGTTGTTGTCGTTGTTGTTGTTCTGTTGTCGTGAGTCGTTGTTGTTGTGTGTGCTGTTGTTGTAGTTGTTGATGTCGTTGTTGTTTTGCTTGTTGATGTTGTTGTCGTCGCTGGTCATGTTGTTTTTGTTGTTCTTCTTCTTCTTCTTCTTCGGTTCGTGATGTTGTTTCTCTTGATGAATATCGTTGTCGTTGTTTGCTGTTGTTGATGTGATCGTCGCTGTTGTTGTCGTTGTTGATGCCGTTGTCGTCGTTACTGTTGTCGTTGTTGTTGATGCCGTTGTCGTCGCTGTTGTCGTTACTGATGCCGTTGTCGTCGATGTTGTTGTCGTTGTTGATGGAATTGTCGTCGATGTTGTTGTTGTTGATGCCGTTGTCGTCGCTGTTGTTGTCTTGTTGATGCCATTGTCGTCGATGTTGTCTTTGTTATTGATGCCATTGTCGTCGCTGTTGTTGTCTTGTTGATGCCACTGTCCTCGATGTTGTCGTTGCTATTCATGCCGATGTCGTCGAGGTTGTTGTTGCTGTTGATGTCATTGTCGACGCTGTTGTCGTTGTTACTGATGCCGTTGTCGTCGATGTTGTTGTCGTTGTTGATGGAATTGTCGTCGATGTTGTCTTGTTGATGCCATTGTCGTCGATGTTGTCGTTGTTATTGATGCCATTGTCGTCGCTGTTGTTGTCTTGTTGATGCCATTGTCCTCGATGTTGTTGTTATTCATGCCGATGTCGTCGAGGTTGTTGTCGTTGTTGATATCATTGTCGTCGATGTTGTCATTGTTGATGCTGTTGTCGTCGCTGTTGTTGTCGTCGTTCTTTTTTTCCTTTTCCTTTTTCTTCTTTTTTACGCTCTATGGATTTAAGTAAGCGGTGAGCCATAATATCCAAAGTCACAGACCTACACAGGGGCATTACAAGCCGTATTTAACCCCTTAGCAGTGCCGGAGCAAGGCGAACATTAACCAGGAGCAAGAGTCATAAATCCTCATGAGCCCCCGCAACTGCGGGGGCTCATGAGGATTTATGTCTCTTGTTGCCGGTGCTGTGTTCTTCTCTATGCTTTTTTCTGGTCCATTTAGCCATGCTATGTTCTTCTCTATGCTTTTTTCTGGTCCATTTAGCCATGCTGTGTTCTTCTCTATGCTTTTTTCTGGTCCATTTAGCCATGCTGTGTTCTTCTCTATGCTTTTTTTCTGGTCCATTTAGCCATGCTGTGTTCTTCTCTATGCTTTTTTCTGGTCCATTTAGCCATGCTGTGTTCTTCTCTATGCTTTTTTCTGGTCCATTTAGCCATGCTGTGTTCTTCTCTATGCTTTTTTCTGGTCCATTTAGCCATGCTGTGTTCTTCTCTATGCTTTTTTCTGGTCCATTTAGCCATGCTGTGTTCTTCTCTATGCTTTTTTCTGGTCCATTTAGCCATGCTGTGTTCTTCTCTATGCTTTTTTCTGGTCCATTTAGCCATGCTGTGTTCTTCTCTATGCTTTTTTCTGGTCCATTTAGCCATGCTGTGTTCTTCTCTATGCTTTTTTCTGGTCCATTTAGCCATGCTGTGTTCTTCTCTATGCTTTTTTCTGGTCCATTTAGCCATGCTGTGTTCTTCTCTATGCTTTTTTCTGGTCCATTTAGCCATGCTGTGTTCTTCTCTATGCTTTTTTCTGGTCCATTTAGCCATGCTGTGTTCTTCTCTATGCTTTTTTTCTGGTCCATTTAGCCATGCTGTGTTCTTCTCTATGCTTTTTTCTGGTCCATTTAGCCATGCTGTGTTCTTCTCTATGCTTTTTTCTGGTCCATTTAGCCATGCTGTGTTCTTCTCTATGCTTTTTTCTGGTCCATTTAGCCATGCTGTGTTCTTCTCTATGCTTTTTTCTGGTCCATTTAGCCATGCTGTGTTCTTCTCTATGCTTTTTTCTGGTCCATTTAGCCATGCTGTGTTCTTCTCTATGCTTTTTTCTGGTCCATTTAGCCATGCTGTGTTCTTCTCTATGCTTTTTTCTGGTCCATTTAGCCATGCTGTGTTCTTCTCTATGCTTTTTTCTGGTCCATTTAGCCATGCTGTGTTCTTCTCTATGCTTTTTTTCTGGTCCATTTAGCCATGCTGTGTTCTTCTCTATGCTTTTTTCTGGTCCATTTAGCCATGCTGTGTTCTTCTCTATGCTTTTTTCTGGTCCATTTAGCCATGCTGTGTTCTTCTCTATGCTTTTTTCTGGTCCATTTAGCCATGCTGTGTTCTTCTCTATGCTTTTTTCTGGTCCATTTAGCCATGCTGTGTTCTTCTCTATGCTTTTTTCTGGTCCATTTAGCCATGCTGTGTTCTTCTCTATGCTTTTTTCTGGTCCATTTAGCCATGCTGTGTTCTTCTCTATGCTTTTTTCTGGTCCATTTAGCCATGCTGTGTTCTTCTCTATGCTTTTTTCTGGTCCATTTAGCCATGCTGTGTTCTTCTCTATGCTTTTTTCTGGTCCATTTAGCCATGCTGTGTTCTTCTCTATGCTTTTTTCTGGTCCATTTAGCCATGCTGTGTTCTTCTCTATGCTTTTTTCTGGTCCATTTAGCCATGCTGTGTTCTTCTCTATGCTTTTTTTCTGGTCCATTTAGCCATGCTGTGTTCTTCTCTATGCTTTTTTCTGGTCCATTTAGCCATGCTGTGTTCTTCTCTATGCTTTTTTCTGGTCCATTTAGCCATGCTGTGTTCTTCTCTATGCTTTTTTTCTGGTCCATTTAGCCATGCTGTGTTCTTCTCTATGCTTTTTTCTGGTCCATTTAGCCATGCTGTGTTCTTCTCTATGCTTTTTTCTGGTCCATTTAGCCATGCTGTGTTCTTCTCTATGCTTTTTTCTGGTCCATTTAGCCATGCTGTGTTCTTCTCTATCCTTTTTTTCTGGTCCATTTAGCCATGCTGTGTTCTTCTCTATGCTTTTTTCTGGTCCATTTAGCCATGTTATGTTCTTCTCTATGCTTTTTTCTGGTCCATTTAGCCATGCTGTGTTCTTCTCTATGCTTTTTTCTGGTTCATTTAGTCATGTATTCTTCACGCCAATGTCGGTCAGTGTGCGGCAGCGGTTTCTGATGCGGCGAAATCCCTGATCACTGGCCGCGAAGGGGTTAACTCAAGCTAATCTGGCACTACCCTTGAATTATCATGGTCGACCCATCTCCTGCTGTAGTGAGTCAGCTGAAGGGGTTAACGGCCCAAAAGCCAAACACCGGCGCGCAAATGATGATCTCACAATAAGAAGGAACAGAAGTGCCAGCACGACCGACATACCTTCGCTGAACACAGGTGGCTCAAGCTTGCAAAAGGTCACGGGCCGGCCCGATCAGTGTCGGTCGCCTTGGTTGGCCGGCCGCGGGCGGCCGAACGTGTTGATCATACTTCGATCTGGTGACTTTTTGCGCGCCGGGAATTGAGTGACAAATCTCATAGTACTTTACTTATGTGTATTGGGCTTAGTTTTGTATTTTGTCAGTTGGGAGGGTGGCTGGGTGGGTGTGTTAGGGTCTTGCTTGGTTGGTTTATTGTTTGGTGCTTGGTTGGTTAGTCGGTTGTTTGGTTGGTCGTTAGTTTTGTTTTTGTCGTTTTTGGTCTAGGCTGTTGTCATTGTTCTTGTAGCTGTTGGTTTTGTGTATGTTTCTCTCTCTCTCTCTCTCTCTCTCTCTCTCTCTCTCTCTCTCTCTCTCTCTCTCTCTCTCTCTCTCTCTCTCTCTCTCTCTCTCTCTCTCTCTCTCACACACACACACACACACACACATACACACACACAAACACACACACAATAGTCGTGTTCGCCATCCGCAAGAGACAAAGATCCCCATGAGCCCCCGCACCTTGCGAGGGCTCATGAGGATCTGTGTCTCTTGCCGACCAGTCGCTTTCGCTGCGGAGTTTACACGTACGTATTCAAGTCTTGGAACCCGATTCTTGAGCTCACGAGGCTCTTTCCTTCTTGTGTGTGTTTAATGTAACTGTTGTTCATTAAGGGAAAGGAGTTTCATTTCAGACGGGCCGAATCATGATACGCGGCATGTACAGCCACGTCAGCCTGCGAAACCAAGCAAGTTGTGTGTTCAGGTGGGAACATTATTTTTAGCGCTGACAGGGAACGGGACGATTGACTCGAAACAGCAAAGTGTGGGCTCGTTTGAATGGTTTAGACGGAACGAGCGTACATGAGTATTAGTGTGGCTGTTCAAAGTGCGTTCAGCTGGACAGCCCATATAATGTTACTACCAGCACTCGTCTTTGTGCGTCATACCTTAACTGAAACGGGACCTGACAGAAGTACACTGCGGCGCAGATTCGTCTGAACAGTTCCTTCGAGTGAGGTATGTTTTCTTGACACATTCGAGACGCGCCGCATTCGGATACGCGGCTTTCGGCCGCGTATCCGAAGGCAGCGCGTCTCGAGTGAGTTAACCTTTTAGCTATCGACAGCGATTATTGTCGCGACGATTGCGGTAGGATGTATCGCAACAAAGCGGAGCGCTTCCGACAGGGTTAACCCGTTGATGGAAATCTAAGAGATGTCCTTTGACGAGTTCATTAGCAAGATCGACTGTGACAGTTCAAGGGTAGTGCCAGAATAGCCCGGCGGCTGAAAGCGAAAAAAGGAGAATGTTTTTTAGACTGTCCGAGGAGCTGAAATCTCATTAAATCATTTTTGATTCTCAAGCAAACCGTATTGCAAAATTAATACGTTTAACCTTTAGCTGTCGGTAGCGTGTTTTTTTTTTTTTTTTTTTTTTTTTTGAGCTCACGATGATTCTTGTCGAAATCATCGCGACAAAAACCGCGTTGATTCGGCGTCAGTGTTAGCGGTGACATTTGTTGCCTATTTTAACCAATTTTGTGTGTCGGTACCATGCTTAGTCGCGATGATTCCTGTCGGAATCATCGCGACTAAACACGCTACCGACACACAAAGGGTTAACGTATTTGAAAGGCGCTGTCTTTGCAAGGTCGTTGCTTACACGTACGGGGCGATCCCTGGCGCAGCGGTAAAAGCGCCTGCCACCAATGCAAGGGGTGCGAGGTTCGATACCTTGTTCCGGCGTCGGACTTTTCTCCTTTAGTAAGTGTCACCGTTAATCCGGGCGGACCCTCTGGGGTTCTTTCACCGGGTATTGCGGCTCTTCCTGCCCCACGACTTTGGTATCAATTTCAGCTCACTTAATCAAATTTCAGATATAAACGATTTGAATTTCCAAAACTTCAGTAGCTAGCTTGAGCTTGCCTTAGCACCACGTGAATGTTCTGCGTTTATGTACAGTGTGTGATTGAATGCGCGTGATTCACCTGAGCGTGTTTGTTGGGTTCAGTTCGCGGTGGCGCTTTGAGCCGATTTTCAATTGGGATAAAGCGCCTATTTAATACGCTGATTTATGTATTTATTTATTTATTATTTTATTTATGATGTATTACTGCCGCAGATACATTGCACGTCAGCTAATATAGTACAGATCTCTGGTATTACATCGGAATTGCATACGCGTATTACAAACAGACGTCTGTCTCTGTGATAATATGAGGATGATCTTTGGGATTATGGAGCAACACTTTTGGGGAGATTTGGAGCAGAACTAGGAGGGATTTTCGAGCAGAATTTTTGTAGGATTTGAAGAGGATTTGTAGGATTTGAGCGAGGATTCGCCCAAGGCACGTTTTAGGAATGAGACTCAGATAAGCGGCATATATTCTTTGCGCGCGATCATGATTTGCTAGTTAATGCAGTCGCAATTTAACACCTTCTACCCGAGGACCGCAATCCCCCAAATTTTATAG
>BTPG01000004.1:208892324-208949824 GCA_036245525.1 Semisulcospira habei | reverse complement strand
ACTTGTTTATTATGTGCACCCGTTAGCGTGTCAATCTATTTTTAGCTGTTTCTCGGACTGATACCGTTGTATTTATAGAGCAGAGTGGAGTCATTGTCAGGTTACTTGATATTATGACGACCTATGCTGAACTGGATTCTCCTGTGTCTAAATGAACCATAACTAGACATGTGTTTAGTGTTTCGTAATCATCTGTTACAAACGTGTATATTTGAACAGTTACAGCGGTAGTGGGCCTTTAAGCTGCAAGAGACATAAATCCTCAGGTTTTTCCTTTGTACTGCATGTCTATTTCTGGGTCCATTTACATCTATTTGTTATCATGCCGGTCAGCGCGCAGCCTGTTTCATTTTCAGACGCGAAATTCGTCATCACTGGCAGCAAAGGGGTTAACTCTTGTTCAGATTTAGTTTTTCTGTGTGAGAGTCAGATCTCTGATCGCCTTCGGCGTTTGGGAAAAAAAAAGAACACGTATTGTAGGAGAGGACTCGGGGGGGAAGTTCGAAGAGATACGCAGCTCTGCCTTCAAGCGGTAAGTCAAGTGTCATTGTCTCGTTTATCCATGCTTTAAGGCCCACTACCGCCGTAAACGTTCTAAGATACGCTTATGTTACAGATGGTTACGAAACGCCGCACACAGGTCTAGCTATGGTTCATTTAGACACAGGACAATCCAGATCAGCACACGCCGTCTTTATATCAAGTAACCTGACAATGACTCCGCTCCGTTCTACAAATACAACGCTATCAGTACGAGAAACAGCTAAAAATAGATTGACACGCAAACGCTGCACCGGCAGTATAAATAAGCGCGATTACGCGTGTGCTTTTGCTGCGTGTCCAAACTGCTATTAAAGTTCATTAGATGTGTCAACAAGGCATAGCAAACACAAATGGTGGTGAAATGTCTTCAGATTATGCGTAATGGTACTTTAACACTCTATATCTGAAGGGCATGCCCGTTATTGCGGAACTGATCTGCCCACATTGTCACAGTTCAAAGCTCACTTAAAGACTTTTCTTTTCTGTCGGGCATTTAACACTTAGCTCATCTTTAGCTAACTGTTGACTGCCTTTTATTCTGATCCTAGAGGAAGTGAATGTATAGTGTTGGGAAGAGATGGGGTGGTTTAAAGTAGTGTATAATCGTGCGTGTGTCTGAGAGAGAGGGTGTGCTGTTGTGCATGCGCAGTGACTCTGAGTCCAGTGTTTTCCTGGAGAACAGCGCTATACAAGAACTATGTATTATTATTATTATTATTATTATTATTATTATTATTATTATTATTATTATTATTATTATTATTATTATTATTATTATTATTATTATTATTCAGTCTCTTTCGGCATTTAAAGGCCCTAAGTTATCCCGGAGCATTCCCAACATTGCATAAAATTGTTTGACGAATGTCAACACCTGACATATGTAAAATGTGTTATAATGCCTCCTAACGAGTGGTTACGCTTGTTATTTTGTTCATAACCGCGTGGCTATATCACTTTGTGTCCGTTTTACCGCTGAAGCGTATGCGCCGCTCAACTCCACCAGTTGAAGCATCAGAGCCGAGGTAAAAGCTGTTTATAGCTCCAAACTCCATGTCCGCGAGCAAAACAGAAAGTAGCTGGCGATCTGATATAACGGCCAAACAATCCAATCAAATGCCAGTCGAGTCCAATCCAATCCAATCAAATCAATCCAATCCAATCCAATCCAGTCTAATCAATCCAATCCCATCCAATCCCATCCAATCCAGACCAATCTACTGTCCATTTGTAACGCGCATAGTATGAAACTCTATGAAAAGAAATTCATGCTCGTGGCGCCGGCAGAGAAATTAAAATAAGAAAATGTGAGAGGAAAAATCCAAAAGAGGAAAGAGATTGATGGAGCTATATAGATGAAGGAAAGATATTGATGGAGCTATATAGATGAAGGAAAGATATTGATGGAGTTATATAGATGAAGGACAGATATTGATGGAGCTATATAGATGAAGGACAGATATTGATGGAGCTATATAGATGAAGGACAGATATTGATGGAGCTATATAGATGAAGGAAAGATATTCATGGAGCTATATAGATGAAGAAAGATATTCATGGAGCTATATAGATGAAGGACAGATATTGATGGAGCTATATAGATGAAGGACAGATATTGATGGAGCTATATAGATGAAGGAAAGATATTCATGGAGCTATATAGATGAAGGAAAGATATTGATGGAGCTATATAGATGAAGGACAGATATTGATGGAGCTATATAGATGAAGGAAAGATATTGATGGAGCTATATAGATGAAGAAAGATATTCATGGAGCTATATAGATGAAGGAAAGATATTGATGGAGCTATATAGATGAAGAAAGATATTCATGGAGCTATATAGATGAAGGACAGATATTGATGGAGCTATATAGATGAAGGAAAGATATTGATGGAGCTATATAGATGAAGGAAAGATATTGATGGAGCTATATAGATGAAGAAAGATATTCATGGAGCTATATAGATGAAGGAAAGATATTGATGGAGCTATATAGATGAAGAAAGATATTCATGGAGCTATATAGATGAAGGACAGATATTGATGGAGCTATATAGATGAAGGAAAGATATTGATGGAGCTATATAGATGAAGGAAAGATATTCATGGAGCTATATAGATGAAGGAAAGATATTCATGGAGCTATATAGATGAAGAAAGATATTCATGGAGCTATATAGATGAAGGACAGATATTGATGGAGCTATATAGATGAAGGAAAGATATTGATGGAGCTATATAGATGAAGGAAAGATATTGATGGAGCTATATAGATGAAGGAAAGATATTGATGGAGCTATATAGATGAAGGAAAGATATTGATGGAGCTATATAGATGAAGGAAAGATATTGATGGAGCTATATAGATGAAGGAAAGATATTCATGGAGCTATATAGATGAAGGAAAGATATTGATGGAGCTATATAGATAAAGGAAAGATATTGATGGAGCTATATAGATGAAGGAAAGATATTGATGGAGCTATATAGATGAAGGAAAGATATTGATGGAGCTATATAGATGAAGGAAAGATATTGATGGAGCTATATAGATGAAGGAAAGATATTGATGGAGCTATATAGATGAGAATTCACGTCTCTTGCAGCTGGGTAGCGTTTGCCTTTCTCCGGCAGTTAAGGGGTTAACACTTTATGTCTGAAGGTCATGCCCGTTATCGCTATCGGGGTTTGAAAAGAGAACAATTATGACATGAAAGCACTGGGAGTTTGAGGGCTCACACGACTTCTTTCTATGGCCAGAAATCAGTGCCCATTTTCTTGTTCGTTCAAGCTTGACAGTTTTAGTCTGGAGGTCACAGCAGTATTCAGTGACTGCTTGTTTGTGGGCCTGCAGCACTTTACGTAGAGAACATGATATGAAAGTCAGTGTGGTCTGTCGGTCGTTTCTAGTCGTGAGTGCCATTTTTCTATTCATCTATGCGTTTTCGTTGTTATTGTTGTTGTTGTTGTTGTTGTTACTGCTGCTGCCGCTGCTACTGAGGCTGTTGTGATGATGATGGTGGTGGTGGTGGTTCTATTCCCCCCCCCCCTTGCCCCCCCCCCCCCCCCCCCCATCACCCCCGTCCACCATGAGAATATCTTCATACGCCACTGCAACGTGAAAGTAGACAGTGCCTTTTCTTTTCGACTGGGCTAAGATTTTTTTCCAAGTTCCACACCAAAGAAAGGACAAAGTAACACATTGTGTACTTTTTTGAGAATATCTATTTTGAAGAAGGGGTTTACGCTGAAATATGAATAAATTGAGTGTACGTGTCCTTTCTAAGCGTGTGTCCTCCTTCACTGAGATTTTCTTTAGTTGTTTTGTTGGGTTTTGTTTGTTGTTTTTCGGTCATGTGCCCTTTCGTTGTCTGTAGCGGTTTTTGTCGCTACGACAGCCAAAGGGTGATTAATACCCTTTCCCGTGAAAATCGCAAACAGGTCTGATGTCCCGAAGCAAGAGGCATAGATTCTCATGAGCCCCAGCAACCAAAAGAGGCTCATGAAAATCTATGCCTCATTCAATTGTGTTGTTCTCGCGACGTTTTTTTTTTTCTTTCTGAAAAGACGAACTAGTGATTGTTAGCTTGCCGCCTGAGCCCATTATCATCAAAAGTCCTCGGGCCGACCTCGGCCGAGTGGGCCCGCGTACGAATGTGCGCGGGCTCACTGCGGCCGACGTCGGCCCAGGGGCCCCTTGCATACTGGGAGAAAAGAAAAGAGTCGCCCGAGCGTAAGATAAAGGCAAATATAGACGGGGGATCAGATTACACGTGTGTAGAAAATAAATGGGTCTGAGAGGGCCAGCTACCACAAATATAATAAATCCGGTATGCAGAACAATGGGTTGTGGGGAAGGGGGGGGGGGGTGATAGTAGTAGTTGTGGAAAGGCCTGCAGTATGCGGGGAGGGGCGGGGGGGGGGGGCACCGGTGGGGAGGGGGGGGGATTTCCTAAGTGCGTGAAATTGATTCTGTGGCGTGGGGTTCAGTCAAGTGACAACTGCTGGTTGTGAATTAACCAAAGTCAGAGAGACAAACAGACACAGCCAGACTAGCAGACAGACAGCATAAAAGATAGAAAAACAGAAAGCATAAAATACAGGAAGACAAAAAGATCGAAAGACAGAAAAACAGAAAGACGTGAGACAAAAGACCGGAAGACAGATAGGACGAAGACAGAAGACAACAAGATTAACAGGCAGAACCACAGAAAGACAGAAGACAAAAAGAAGAAAAGACGGAAGACAAAAATACAAAAAGACAGAAGACAAAAATACGAAAAGACAGAAAGACGAAAAGACAGAAAAGCGAAAAGACAGAAAGACGAAAAGACAAAAAGACAGAAAAACAGAGAGACAGAAAACGAAAAGAAAGAAAGACAAAAAGTCAGAAGACAAAAAAGACAAACAAAAAGAAAAAAAGAAAAAGAAAGTGAAGATGACCTTGCCGTTACACTACACATTAATAACACAAGATATCAAAGCCATCTTTAATCTTTTAGCTTTCCTACAATGTACAATGACTTTTAAACACGCTTTGGCGTACGAGTTTCTGAACAAATACTACGTGGAAATAAATACATGAAAACCCACTTAGCAGTGAGCCGATATGTATGCGTCTGAGTGTCAGAGATAAAAGCAAAAAGTCTTCACACAAACCGAAGCGTCGTTTGACAGCCCATCAAAGACTCAGTTTACAATATCAACCACTCATAAAATGTCAAAATATAGACACTGAAAAAACCCACGTTTGGTCCCCAAGAGACATAGCTTTGCATGAGTTCCTGCATCGCAGAGACTCATGTGAATCTATGGCTCTTGCGGATACATGTAACTCGCAGCCGTGCCTGAAATTGCGGGTGTAACCTGGAACCAAACGCGCTAGAACATGCAGGAATAGAGACACTCCGCACTTGAGATCACTTGAGATTTCAAAATTGTACTGAGATAGGGGTCTACCTTTTTTGCCTTTTTATGCTGAAGTTTTCTATGATCGATGGGCTGTTTAACCCTCGCCCTGCCGGTGCGCCAGGAACTCCACCCAGCTGCAAAAGGCATAGATCTTCATGAACCCCCCGCTTACGCGGGGGGTTCATGAAGATCTATACCTCTTGCTACCTTCCATCCGAGCAATATCGGCTTTCCTCGCACAGAGCGTTCGATTCTTAGAAGATTTTTTAACTGCTGTCAGTAGCTCAGGTGATAGAGCACCAGACTCGCGATCGTAAGACCGCGGATGGGGTCAAAATTTGTTCAGACCCTATTCGGTGCCCCGCGTATTTAAATTTGAAATTACGTTCGTTGTGGCGAAGGACTTGAACCCCTTCCTTGCCACTGTACGTACATTTTTGTTTCTGAAATCTGTGTTCGTTCAACGACGAAAAAGACTGGACACAACCGTCCAAGATACATGGGTACAAATCTGGTCTCGGCAAGAGGCATAGATCTTCATGAGCCCCCGCAGATGCGGGGGCTCATGAAGATATATGTCCCTTGCGGTTGGAAGGTGTTCAGTTTATCCCGGCAGTGAAAGGGTCAAGTCCTGACCGTTTAACGTTGTGTTTGGGGTTTTCCGCGCGAGTTTTATTATATGTTTTAAAATTATGTTCACTGGTGCTCTTTCAAAACAAAAGAAGGATGTGCTGCTAAACCCTTTCACTTTTGCGGGCAACAACTTTGAGGGGGGGGGGGGGGGGGCTAAGGGAGGGGTGTAGCGGAAAGGTTCGGGGGAAGGGGTGGGGGGCATCTTAATGTCGCATAGATTTACCGACCCATCGCATAACTCAAAGGTGGTAACCCCGTTTAAATCCCTTGCTAGCAATAGATGGTCGCGGGACCGTCGCAATTTGGAAACAGGGTCGCATTATGGTCACGGTCTTTTTGAAGAGTTACATTTACGTAATTGCGACGGAAACATCCGCGCCCGTCTCATTTCGCGGCAACCTTCCATGAATAGTTCACATCAGCTCTTCTCTGAAGACCTGTGAGATGGCACTGCGACGTCTATGCGACCTATGAATGAGCCTAAAATGTGACTGTCACAAAGCAGATGACGCTGTGCCGTCGCAGCACTGGCTCACACGAGCTCAACCCAAAGCGGACCGACGAGACAGTGCTGCGATGTCTTTGTATGAGACCTAAATGGGACTCTCATGAATGAGAGGGCACACAAAGGTCACACTTGCGGATCTGTGGATGTTAATTGACCTTACTTACTTACTTATGCCTGTCACCCCTACCCTCCAGCAACTCCTGTCCTGTGCTTCTCCTTCGATTCTACTCCAGGTGGTTCCCAGTCTCTTGATGTCTGCTTGGAGGTCTCGACGCCAGGAGTTTCTCGGCCTACCTCTTTTCCTCTTTCCCTGGGGGTTCCATGACAATGCCTGCCTAGTGATACTGGAAGCTGGCTTTCTCAGATTGTGACCGATCCATCCCCATCTTCTTCGCCCAATTTCATTCTCTGCTGTTATCTGCTCTGTTCTCTCCCAGAGTCTGACGTTGCTGATCTTCTCTGGCCAGTGGATTTTCAAAATTCTTCTAAGGCAACTGTTCATGAAGGTCTGTACTCTGTTGACTGTGGTTTTTGTCAATCTCCAAGTCTCTGCTCCATATAGGAGGACTGCTTTTACATTGGAGTTGAAAATCCGGACTTTGGTGTGTTGTGACAGCTCTCTGGAACTCCACACTTTTTTCAACTGGAGAAAGGCTGCTCTGGCTTTGCCGATTCGTGCTCTGACATCTGCATCAGTGCCGCCTTTTTTGTCTATGATGCTCCCGAGATAGGTGAAGGACTCCACCTCCTCCAACGGGGTGCCAGCAAGCAAGACTGGTTCTTCCCTGGTTGCGTTCAGCCTCATTGTCTTTGTTTTCTGTTTGTGAATGGTGAGGCCCTCTTGGGACGAGATGTCAGCAAGCCTCGTGGTCTTGTCCTGCATTTGTTGATGAGTGTGGGACAGTAATGCCAAGTCGTCTGCAAAATCGAGGTCGTCAAGCTGTGTCCACAGTGTCCACTGTATTCCACTTCGTCTGTGCTCTGTGGTCATCTTCATGACCCAGTCTATGGCCAGTAGGAAGAGGAACGGAGACAGCAGACACCCCTGCCTGACACCAGTTCTGACCTGGAGCTCCCTGGTGAACTGCCCTTCGTGGATCACGCGACATGTCATGCCATCGTAGCTGCTCTTGATCAGGCGGACGAGCTTTGTGGGTACACCGTAGTGTCGTAGGAGTTTCCACAGAGTCTCTCGGTCCACACTGTCAAATGCTTTCTCATAATCCACAAAGCTGACGTACAGCGGGGAGCTCCACTCCAGAGACTGTTCCACGATGATGCGGAGAGTGGCGATCTGGTCTGTTCATGATCGGTTCTTCCTGAATCATGCTTGTCGGTCTCTCAGCTGGGGGTCAACGGAGCTCTTCATTCTCTCCAGGATGATCCTGTTGAAGACCTTTCCTGGTACTGCCAGCAAGGTGATTCCTCTGTAGTTGGAACACTTGTTGAGGTCGCCTTTCTTGGGAAGCTTGATTAGGTACCCCTCCTTCCAGTCAGCCTGCATCACCTCCTCTTCCCAGATCTTTCCAAACAGTGGGTACAGCATCTCCACTGTTGTCTCTAGGTCTGCTTTCAGAGACTCCGCTGGGATGCCATCTGGCCCTGCTGCTTTGCCGTTCTTCAAAAATGCCACTGCTCTTCTGATCTCTTCCCGGCTGGGTCTGTCACAGCTGATGGGTAGGTCGGTCTCTGCCGGCTGGATGTCTGGGGGGTCGGGTGGGCTAGGTCTGTTCAGTAACTCTTCAAAATACTCGGCCCATCTGTCGAGTTGGTCTGCTCTGTCTGCAATAGGCTTGCCTTCTTTGTATTTTACTGGTCTTTCTGTATGGCCATACTTGCCTGACAATCTTCTGGTAATGTCGTAGAGCTGTTTCATGTTGCCGCTGCCTGCTGCCTTTTCTGCCTCTGCTGCCAGGCTGTCTGTGTAGGCCCTCTTGTCTGCCCTGATACTCCTCTTCACCTCGCGGTTGGCTTCCGAGTATTCCCCCTGTGCCCTTACTTTGGCTGCTCTCGTGCGACTGTTGTTGACAACTGCTTTCTTCTGCTTCCTCACTTCTATCTTCTTCAAGGTCTGTGCCGACAGCCAGTCCTTGTGATGGTGTTTCCTGAACCCTACAGTGTCTTTGCAGGTTGAGTTCAGCGCCTCTCTAATTGCCTTCCACTGCTGCTCTGTGGTGACCGCTTCGTTTACTAGCTCCTGTAGCGCTTGAAACCGGTTGGACAGCACCAGTTTGAACTCTTCTCTAACTCCAGTTTCTCTCAGGAGGCCTACATTATAGCGCTGTCTTCTTGTTGTCTCTGTGCGGCTTTTCTTTAACTTGAGCTTCATTCTTAAGGTAAGCAGATGGTGGTCTGAGGCGACATCTGCTCCCCTCCTCACTCGAACATCTTGAAGGGATCTTCTAAATTTCTTGCTAATGCAGATATGGTCTATTTGGTTCTCTGTTGTATGGTCAGGTGAGACCCACGTTGCTTTGTGTATTCTTCTGTGTGGGAAGATGCTGCCTCCAATGACAAGTCGGTTTAGAGCACAAAAGTCTACAAACCTCTCCCCATTCTCACTCATCTCCGAGCCTAGTCCCTGTCTCCCCATCACCTCTTCGTATTCGGTGTTGTCCTCCCCTATTTTGGCATTAAAATCTCCCATGACGATGGTGATGTCTCGCTCCGCACATTTGTCCAAGGCACTCTGGAGTCGGTCGTAGAACTCTTGTTTCTCTTCCTCGTCACTGTCATTAGTGGGCGCATAACACTGGATGACGTTCAGCTTGAGCTTTTTCTTGGTTCTAAAGGCTGCTGTGATAATTCTTGGCCCAAGAGGTTCCCAGCCCATCAGCGCTCTCTGTGCCACTGGTGACAGCATGAATGCTACACCTTCTGTATGGGGGGCATTCTCCTTTTCATGACCTGAATACAGAATCATTTCCCCACTTAACAGCCTTTTCTGGCCAGACTGCGTCCATCTGGCTTCACTGATACCTAGCAGGGAAAGGTTGTACTTTTGCATTTCCGCTGCTATCTGGGCGGCCTTGCCGCTCTGGTACATGGTCTTGACGTTCCATGTGCCTATGGTTGTATCCCTGGATAGAGAGAGTCGGCTCGGTCCTGTGGCTTCCGAAGACTTCCGGCTTTCACCACAGGACGTCATAAGTCTTCTGGTAGAAGAACCTTCCTCCTCCAGGAAAGGAATTACTGTTTGTCTTTTCGTCGGCGTTTTTGTAGCTATTTCCTTTTTTGCAGGGTGGGGAAGCTACCCCCACACCCAACCCCTTACTAGGAGGACCAGGGGTTTTCTGTCGGGGTCACCTTCCCTTAGTAGACCATGTTGGTTCACGGCACCTTATTTCATTCGGTGCACCCCTCTCACGAGGGACCCCCTATCCACCACCCAGGGGACGCGCCTCAACGCCATATGGTCCCAGCGCGAGGTTAATTGACCTTGCCACCGATAAATAAAACATGCTCTCTCTCTCTCTCTCTCTCTCTCTCTCTCTCTCTCTCTCTCTCTCTCTCTCTCTCTCTCTCTCTCTCTCTCTCTCTCTCTCTCTCTCTCTCTCTCTCTCTCTCTCTCTCTCTCTCTCTCTCTCTCTTGTTTTGTTTGCAGACAACGGACTGTACTCTTCTCGGGTTGGTTACCACCAGCCTTATTATGAAGTTTGTGTCTTATTATTATAGTTTTGTGGATTTCTGCATCATCTCAGTGACAATCCAACGCCGGATAAATGTGCCTGAGTGTGTTGCGCAATGTTTTCTCTGACCAGCACTTTAGTGAAACCTGGACAGTTGTATTTTCATATCAGTTGATGCTTCATAATTAAGCCGCACGCTGTGTGGACCGCGATCGTGTGGACTGTGGGAGGGACTTGTACTAAGCTATAAAAGTACTATACGGACAACCTCAGCAACCACACGCAATATTCTCTTTCTGCTCATAAAAGGTGTTTACTCTCATATTGAAAACGTTTTCGCTACTGCAACATCATAATTTTTGTTCTTCTTAAAATTATAGTTCTTCTGCATTACTTCTAAGCCTAATCTTCATTTGCATTGATTCAATATCATTGTCGCTTTCATTGTTTGGTTTTATTATTATTTGTGTTTGTGTACTGATTACTATACTTCAATAGCTGTATTACGTTAAGTGTACTTATTCTTACTCTCATTTTTGCCACCTTCGTTTCTTTCTCATCTGTCACGATGAATCAAGCAGACGTGAAAACAAAAGATCTCCGCATTGGGCATTTAAATGTGTACCATCTATATGCCAAACTTGCTGATATTTCCGTTTACCTGAATGACTCAAACCCATTTCATATTTTTGGATTTTCTGAGACACGTCTTGGTTCTAATGTATCTGATGAATCAATTCAGGTTCCTGGCTTTTCTGTCCTGAGACGTGATCCAACGGCCCATGGACAAACAGGATTAGCTGCTTATATTCATACGTCTGTTCAAGCTCTTACACGTAGACGACATGACTTAGAAACTGAGCAAGTTGAGTGTATGTGGCTTGAGCTGAAAGCCCCCCAATCACCATCATTTCTTATCGGTTTTCTGTACCGCAACCCTGCTGCAAACTTTGAGTGGTACGATAATTTCCTTAGTATGTTTGATAAAGCCTGTAAACCTAATTCTAATGTCATACTTATGGGAGATTTTAACATAGACATGTTAAAGTCTCATCATGCATGGGACTCTACGATGACGTTGCTGGGTCTTAAACAGTTAGTCACTTCGCCGACACGAATAACACCAACAACATCTACACTCATAGACCACATCTATGCCACAAAGCCGGAGTCGGTTCATAGTGTGTCTGTCGGTAACTTTGGCATCAGTGATCACTTTCCCATCAGCTGTACGTGGTCCACTAAGTTCCCAAAAGCAAAGAAAGGATGTCATACGTATATCACCTATCGTTCGTTTAAAAAATTTAGTGAGAGCGACTTTTTATCTGACCTTAATAACGCACCTTTTGAGGACGTGCTTAGTGAAACTGACCCTGACAGCGCTCTGTCTGTCTGGTATAGCATTTTTCTTACTATTTTAAATAAACACGCACCTGTGCGGCGGAGGCGAGTCAAACACGCTTCACTCCCGCCGTGGCTGACTCAAGACATCATTCAGGCCATGAGGGTGTGTAACGCACGCAGACTTGCCCACAGTCGTACGCACAGACTCTCACGCAACAGACACATACACCGCCACTGACTCAGACGGGCGCATTCATGCGGTAAAACACAACACACGGGCTCCCTTTATAAAGTAACTTTTATACACTATAAATGAAAAGAACGACTTAAATGATTATCAACTATATACACTGTTCTATTATCACACCACACACGTATCACAATATCTTTGCCAGGTTAGGTCTTAGTCTCACATTGCCTCCAACCTGTTTGATGTTGTTACCTGATTACGCTGGTCCTTCTCACGTCTAGGCGTGAAAGTCCTTCGTCGTACGCTTGTTGCCGTCCTGTCTCTCTTTGGGCACGGACGTCCTTGTTCTCGTACGGTACTCAGTTCTCGCTTGGACTTGGGTGTCTTGGTCCCCAGTCAGACTCACTCTCAGAAGAGCTGGAGGGATGACCTCACGTAGGTCCCACCTGCGACTCGACGTCTCGGCGTCCGCCTTTCCACTCTCGTTACAAGAACTCTGAATAGACAACAAAAGTCCCAACGTAACACTTGCTAAACACACAACATATTGGATCAATGAGAAACGTCACGTAACCTGGCTGATACAAATAACTCACACGTTTATTCACACACACACACGTGCTTCATAAACTATTTTCGTATCACCCCCATATCTCTGTCACTATCTTGAAACAGACTATAGCCTAACTGACACTCTTGCTATACCTTACTCTATACCCTGGAAAAGACTATGCTTACCCAACCACGTACTAACTTCATAGCGGCTTAGACATACACACTTCATATTCCTTTAGTCATCTAAAACACCGGTTACTTCAGTGATCACTTTCCCATCAGCTGTACGTGGTCCACTAAGTTCCCAAAAGCAAAGAAAGGATGTCATACGTATATCACCTATCGTTCGTTTAAAAAATTTTCCGTATACAAAAACACCGGTTACTTCACCGAATTCTAAACATACTATAACTAAACCAAACCGGAACACCGCTATACAACCACATTAATCTTACCACGCATACTGTCTTTAACTAAACAACTATCAATACTACATTTATAGAAACATACCTGAAATCTAGGCTTCAGAGTCTTGGAAAGCGGGCTAGGTAACTCAAACACAACCGTTCCATACGACAAAACAGCCCGCACTACCGATCTAGACCTCTGACAGTCACAGCTTCCGCCTAGAACTCACTAAACAGAACTCACTAAAAAATCCCGTGCTAACCATGTCTTACAGATTCCACATGGGCAGCAGGCCCCACGGACTATCGGCACAAACAAACCGTTAACAAAACCCGTACCGTACTAATCCTACTCGTTAACAAAAACCGTACCGTATTTACCCTAATGAATGAGCACTATGCACGAGCATAGAGCTTCATCACAGGGTGAGAGATGATCTGAGAAAACAGAAGTGTTTTGCTGAATTTAAACGTGAGCGCAATCGTGTCAAATGTTTAGTGCGGCAGGCTAAAAAATCTTTTGTTGATCGTTTGATTAAACAAGACAAAGATATGTCCACGCTCTGGCGTGCTATGGCCGTAGTGACTGGAGGCAAGAGTAGGAAATCCCCTGTAATCCCGACTACCCTGACTGCCGATAATTTTAACGATCATTTCCTTTCAATTGCCGAGTCCCTGGTCCCTTCTAAAACAAACTGTCGGCCCTATACCTGTCCCGACACCCTGATTGATTTATGTACAACGCGAACTGCACAATTTGATCCTTTTGCTATTCCGCCTCTGGCAGTTCACGAGGTTGGTAAGACAATAAGTTCCATGAAGAATAAAAAGTCTTCCGGGCCAGATGAAATAAGCCCCAAAATACTAAAACTATCACTTCCCTATGTTGTAGAAACAATAACTTATGTCTACAATTTATGCATACAGAAAAATGTTTTCCCAAAAGAACTAAAAAAGGCTAAAGTTATTCCCCTACCTAAAACAAAAGATCTGTCCGATGTTAACAATTATCGCCCCATTTCACTTTTGTCTGTCTTAAGTAAACCCCTTGAACGACACATTCATAAGCATCTGTTAGAATACCTGGAAAAACGCAAATTAATCCACCCCCTCCAGTCAGGTTTTCGCCCGAAGCATAGTTGTCATACAGCCTTATCGCGACTTACAGACACGTGGCTAAGTTCAATGAACAAAGGCGAATTCACAGGTGCTGTTTTCATAGACCTTCGGAAAGCTTTCGACATGGTAGATCATGAAATTCTCCTTTCCAAGCTCAGTATATATCTGGATGGTTCATTTTCAAGAAACTGTTTTCATACATCAGACGGCAGTTCTCAGGCATCTATTCATTCCTTTAAAACAACCTCGTTTTTCGCTTCCTATCTTACAGACAGACAGCAGCGCGTGATGGCCAATGGATCTTACTCTTCAAGTGGTTTAGTAACAAGAGGAGTGCCCCAGGGCTCTGTCCTGGGACCTCTTCTCTTTTGCATATTTATCAATGACCTGCCACTACATTTCACGAATGACAAAATTGCATGTGACTTGTTTGCCGATGACGCAACAATCCACATCCCAGATAAGTGTCTTGAGTCTTTAAATGGTCGTTTGCAACAGGGACTGAGCAAAATTTCCAAATGGTGTGAAAATAATGCAATGATCCTTAATCCCACCAAAACCGAATGTATGACGATAGCAACCCGTCAGAAGCATCAGCTCAAGCCACTTTCGCTTAGCCTGGAGATCCAAGACCACACCATTACACAAGTAAC
The DNA here is from genome assembly GCA_036245525.1 of Semisulcospira habei. Taxonomy (NCBI): domain Eukaryota; kingdom Metazoa; phylum Mollusca; class Gastropoda; family Semisulcospiridae; genus Semisulcospira; species Semisulcospira habei. The sequence goes on along the minus strand of BTPG01000004.1, from coordinate 208,935,326 downwards.
TGAACATCGCCTACTTGGAGTTATTGTTGATAACCAGATGAAATGGCAATCTCACATCAATGCTGTCTGTAAAACTGTGTCCAGAAATGTGTTTATGCTGTCTAAGCTAAAATATCTTATTGATGTCGACACTCGCAAACTATTTTACAATGCCCATGTCAAATCCCACATCGATTATGCCTCCACGACATGGGACGGCAGCGGTGACATACACTTGAAGAGGCTTAACTCCTTGCATCGCAGGGCAGTGAAGCAGATCCTGCCTGATCCAGCTCTTTCTACTGACCAAAAATTTGAAAAACTAAAATTGCTTCCTCTTAACAAGCGCCATCTCTTTAACAAAGGGGTAGTCATGTATAAAATCTGGAATGAAATCCACCCAGAATACTTGTGTAATCTCTTCACCAAGGCAGCTTCAGGCTATTCAACATCAAGGCGAAACTTCATCACACCACGCCCGAGGGTAGATTTATTTAAAACCACCCTCGCTTTCTCGGGCGCCTCGTTTTGGAATAAACTGCCAGCGCACATAACACACACTGGTTTACTCCCCTCTTCCAAGGAAAGCCTCTTCAAGTACCTGCTATCTAACAGCTCATTTACTGGTTCGGGTATCTCCATCGCCTCATCATCATCATCATCAGTCCCTTGCCCGAACTGGGCGTTGGGGGGACTGAAAGGCAGCAGCAACAGACAGTGCTCTCCACTGAGTTCTATTTTGGGCGGTGGCAAGCAAGTCTGGCATCTCGAGTTCTCCATCGCCTAAAGCCTTGATATTAACCTCCGCGCGCACGTGCGTGTATGTGGGTGTGTGCGCGCGCGTGCGTGCGTGCGTGTGTGTGTGTGTGTGTGTGTGTGTGTGAGCATGCGGCGCGAGCGTGCGCGCGTGTTTGATTTCAGTGAAAAAAGGAATTTTAAAGACTATCTTCTTTTCTTCTTTTTTTCCCCCGTTCACATTGTTAGTAATCATAATTGGTGCGCTTCATTTTGCCTTATCCATCTCTTTTTGAACGACTTGTTATATTATGTGCACTTTTATGTTAGTAGCTTTGTACTTCTGTATGTTAGTAGCCTTGTACCTTTAGCAGAGTTGTACCTTTGTAGATTAGCAACGGCAAGCGTGAAAAATGGCACATGTGCTAACTGCTTCTTCCGTTCAGAAATAAAGTTTCATTTCATTTCATTTCTCTCTCTCTCTCTCTCTCTCTCTCTCTCTCTCTCTCTCTCTCTCTCTCTCTCTCTCTCTCTCTCTCTCTCTCTCTCTCTCTCTCTCTCTCTCTCTCTCTCTTACGACCCGACGCATTACAGAAGAACATGGACTGACCATGATAATTCAAGGGTGGTGCCATTTTAGCTTGGCGCCATGAGGCGCCAAGCTAATCTAGCACTGCCCTTGAATTATCATATGGTCAATCCATCTCCCGCAATTGGAGTTGACACCTCTGACATTTGGGAATTGCGGCCTTGGGGATAAAAGGGTTAACACTATAGTAAAAACGTCAGCCTACTTTGTCTGTTGAGAGCAGTCCATACACACGAGTTGTTAGTGCATTTGTTTTCACTCTTCTCCTTTTCATTTTGTGCGATGACCTTTTTGTACAGTTTACCGTGTTTATACAACCGCACGCTCTCTGCGTTCCAGCATTGACGAGAGGATCCTGGTCATCCCCCGTGTTTCCTTGAAAAACTTTGGAGAGCGATCTTTCAGTCACTGTTTAGGTCCCCAAAGTCTGGAATAATCTCCCATTTCACCTCCGTCACTGTCCCTCCCTCCAAACCTTCCGCAAGATCCAGCTCAAACCCGTCATTTTCAACTTGCATTTGGGACTAAATAGAAGCATTCTTTTTCCTTTTTATTTTATTATTTATTATTTATTTAGGTGTATCATATCAAGACATTACCTTCAGCTGTAGACATGTTTATCTCATTGTACCGTTGAAGGCCCACTACCGCCGTAACTGTTCAAAGATACTCTTCTGTAACAGATGGTTACGAAACGCTAAACACAGGTCTAGTTCACCGTGGTTCATTTAGTTAGACAGAGAAGAATCCAGTTCAGCACGAACCGTCTTTATGTCAAGTAACATGACAATGACTCAACTCCGTTCTATAAATACAACGCTTTCAGTACGAGAAATGGCAAAAAAAATAGATTGACACGCTAATTGTAGTATTGTTTTATAATTATCTACGTAGCTCGACTGCTGCTGACGCAACCGCTTGGCGGGAAAGACGCGTAACTACGTCACTACCTAACTACGTAACTACGCGTCTTTTCCGCCGAACGGTAGCGTCATTAAGCAGTCGAGGAGTTGTAATCAAAATCTCTCAGGAAAACAGCGTAGGCCTACTTGTCTTTCGAGAGCAGTCCACACACGGCTAGTGCATTTGTTTTCAGGATTCTCAATAAGCATTGACCTTTTTGAAGATTTTAGTTTGGGTTACAAACGACGTGTTGACACATCTCCTTATCCGAATTTGTTTTTAAAAAAAGAGTCCTACAGAAATTTAACCACTCGACATCTACCGGCGATACCGTACGGCGGGAAAGGCCGTCATTTCCACCGACCGTTATATCGATAGTGCCAGTCAAGGATTTAAGAAGGTTGGTATCCACTGGTAGCACTTCGCCTCGATCGATCTTCACCTCTCTTAACCATTTTCATCCTGATACATTGCTGATTTTCAGTGCTTGAAATATTTTTGACTATGATAGGTCAAAGATGATGCCAGAATAGTTTGGCGCCTGATGCGCAAAGCTATTCTGGCACCACCCTTGAACTAAAATGGTTGATCTATCTCCTGATCTGTAATGTAGCCTTCATATGACAATATGCTTTTTAAAAAATTGGCTTCAGGATGTAATGGATTAACCTCATGGCTTTTTTATAATGATGAAGACTGAAGAGAACGATAGTACATCTCTTGGCTTGACTTCGCGAACGAAGATTCTATAGGGCTTGCCCACGTCGTCTGCAGGCATTTTCGTGGCTGCGGAGGCCAATCCGGGACAGGCAGGTTCGACCGCAGTGGCTGCAGGGGAAGGTCTGGTCAGGGTTCTGAGTTACGACAACTCTGTTTTTTCTTCTAAGCCGCTTGTCCTTAAGGTTAGCTCTGCGAGAGTCCTCAAAGGAGACGGCTGCCTTGTGAATGGTGGAGCGCCAGGTGTCACGGTCCGCAGCAAGCGAAGACCACTGGCGGTGGTCGATTTGGCAGGCACTAAGCGACTTCTTGAGACCGTCTTTGTATCTCTTCTTTGGTGCCCCTCTGTCTCGGTGTCCAGTGGCGAGCTCGCCGAACAGAGTGATCTTGGGTAGGCGATGATCCTCCATCCTGGAGACGTGCCCCGCCCAGCGAAGCTGTGTCCGCAGCAGCAAAGCCTCGATGCTCACAGTTTCCGCCTGTTCAAGGACCTCGACGTTGGTGACATAGTCACTCCAGTGAATGCTGAGGATGGTACGCAGGCAGCGCTGGTGAAAGCGTTCGAGGAGTCGTAGTTGGCTGCGGTAGAGGGCCCAGGACTCGGAACCGTACAGCAGGGTGGTGAGGACGACAGCTCTATACACGCTGATCTTGGTGCCTTTTTTCAGCTGTTGATTGTGCCACACCCGCTTGAATAGTCGCCCGAAAGCACTGTTCGCTTTTGCCAGCCTGTTGTCCAGATCCTTGTCCAGCTTGGCGTCTGACGTGATGATGCAGCCAAGGTAGGTAAACTGGTGTACAGACTTCAGTTCGGACTCGCCGATGGTGATGTGGGGAGGGCGATGCTCTTCCTTGGGTGCCGGCTGATGAAGGACCTCTGTCTTTTTCAGACTGACCTCAAGTCCAAAGAGCTGGGCAGCATCTGCGAAGCAGGACGTAATGCGCTGCAAGGCTCTCTCTGTGTGTGCAACGAGGGCAGCGTCATCAGCGAAGAGCAGCTCACGAATCAGTTGGTCTAGGGTTTTCGTGTGGGCCTGCAGTCGTCTGAGGTTGAACAGGCTGCCATCGAGACGATACCTGATGTACACTGCGTCGTCATCGTCGAGGTCCACTGTGGCCTGCTTCAACATCATGCTGAAGAAGATGGTGAAGAGGGTCGGTGCCAGCACACAGCCTTGCTTCACGCCGTTGCGAATGGGGAATGGTTCTGAGAGGTCACTGTTTAGTCTGACCTGGCCTTGCTGGTCCTCGTGGAGCTGGACGATCATGTTGAGGAACTTTGGGGGACAACCTAGTCGCTCCAGGATCTGCCACATACCTTGCCTGCTCACAGTGTCAAACGCTTTTGTTAGGTCGACAAACGTGACGTACAGCCCTTTGTTCTGCTCGCGGCACTTCTCCTGAAGCTGTCTCAGCACAAAGACCATGTCGGTGGTACTCCTGTTGGCTCTGAAGCCACACTGACGCTCTGGGAGGTGGTCTTCAGCGATGGCAGGTACCAGCCGATTCAGGAGCAACCTTGCGAGAATTTTTCCGGCAATGGACAGCAGGGTAATTCCACGATAATTAGAGCAGGCAGACTTCTCTCCTTTGTTCTTGTACAGGGTGATGATGACTGCATCACGGAGATCCTTTGGTAGTGTTCCTTTTTCCCAGCAGCAGAGAAAGAGGTCGTGGAGCTTGTTGTGTAGTGCTGGGCCTCCATGTTTCCAGATCTCTGGCGGGATTCCGTCAATGCCTGCTGCTTTGCCACTCTTGAGCTGGTGGATGGCTGTGAGGGTCTCTTCGGCGGTGGGCGGTTCGTCCAATTCAACCTTTAGTGGAAGGTGTGGGATTTGGAGGATGACTGTTTCTTGAACAGTGCGTTCAGCGCCGAAGAGGTCCTGAAAGTATTCCGACCAGCGGTTCAAGATGGAGGTATTATCTGTGAGGAGTGCCTGTCCATCAGCGCTTCGCAGGGGACTTTGTACCAGGTGCCTAGGGCCATACACTGCTTTCAGTGCTTCGTAGAAGCCCCTGTAGTCACCGTTGTCAGCGCAGAGCTGGGTCCTCTGTGCGAGTCTGGACCACCACTCGTTCTGGAGCTCTCTAAGCTTGAGCTGGAGACTGCTGCAGATGAGGCGGAAGGCAGACTTCTTCACAGGGCAGGAAGGCTGGGCTAGGTGGGCCTGGTGGGCGGCTCTTTTTTTTTGCTAGAAGTTCCTGGATCTCTACGTCGTTTTCGTCAAACCAGTCTTTGTTCCTCTTTCTAGCAAAGCCCAAGACTTCCACAGAGGATTTTACAATAGCAGTTTTCAGTTGTTCCCAAAGTGTTTCAGGAGAGGAGTCTGCTGGATCAACTGTGTCTTTGAGCATGCGCTGTAAATTGGCCTGAAGGGCAGCTTTCTTGTCGTCACGCTGAAGGCTGGCAACATCAAGCTTTTTCTTGGGAGGGCCGCCTGTCTTGGGTTTCAGCTTGAGGCGGAGCCTGAGTTTGCAGCGAACAAGGCGGTGGTCAGTGTGGCACTCTGCGCTGGGCATCACTCTGGTGAGGAGGACGTCACTGCGGTCCCTCTGACGCACTAGGACATAGTCGATAAGGTGCCAGTGCTTGGAGCGAGGATGCATCCAGGTGGTCTTTCGACTGTCCTTTTGCTGGAAAGTGGTGTTGGTGATGACAAGTTGCTGCTCTGCACAGAGCTCCAACAGTAGGCGACCATTGTCATTGCAGTTCCCAACGCCATGCTTGCCGAGGACTCCTTTCCAGGCTTCAGAGTCTTGGCCCACTCTGGCGTTGAAGTCGCCAAGGATGATGACTTTGTCGTCTGCAGGGGTGCTCTGCAGGAGGCTGCGCAGGTCAGAGTAGAACTTGTCTTTTTCTGCAGGCTCTGCCAGGAGGGTTGGGGAGTACACACTGAGAAGGGTGACATGTTGCTGGTGTCTCAGTGGGAGGCGCATGGACATGATGCGGTCGGAGTGACCCGTTGGTAGGTTTTCCAACTTAGTCGCAATGGGGGTCTTCACCATGAAGCCCACGCCTGAGAGCCGTCTTTCTGATGCAGGCCTGCCTGACCAGTAGAGGGTGTAGCCAGCGCCAAGTTCTTGGAGGCTGCCTTCCTCCGGGAGGCGTACTTCGCTGAGCGCGGCGATGTCGATGTTTAACCTCCGCAATTCATGGGCAATGAGGGCGGAGCGACGTTCAGGGCGTCCGCTGTCTGCTGTGTCGAGCATGGTTCGGATGTTCCAGCATGATACGTTGAGTCCGGTCGTGGTCGTCAGGAAAGTGGATCCATTGTTTTTTCTTGTTTTCTGACCGCATGAGAAGATGCCCGTTGACCGCGGCTAGCCAACTGGGGTTACGAGGGGATGAGCTTTGGTTAGGCCACCTTTTCTAGGCCCCTCTCCGTGTGGAGCAAGCAGTGCTGTCCCTAGAGAAGGCTGCTTGGTCGTTCAGGGTGTGCCGAGTGACGTTGTCATCCCCAGGTCAACATCAGGCGACCAATATCCTGAACCGCCTGCATGCAGGTTTGAGACTGCGGCTTCCAGTGACATCTTTCACCTGCCGTTTTGCCCCTTGCCCATCGCTACAGGACTTGGAAAGTTCAGTGTCATAGTCCGTGGGCGTTTCCTAAAGCCTGCGCGGTGGAGCTTTTTGGTGGAGTGCAGTGTGCGCAGTACTGGCCCCACCCTTTAAACCCTTGGTTCGTTTGCCATGGCCTAGCAAGCTGGGACGGTGGCATCGAGGTCCTCGGGTCGTAGGTTTTATATCAGACTGTCCTTGTCTTAGTCTCTGGCTCAAAAGCCTTCCCCGCCGGAGACACGGGGGCTTTGATGTCAGGGGTTTCCTCCCTTAGCCTTTCCGCAGCCAAGCGGCCAGGCCTGCAAGGCAGCAGGGGACTCGTGGGGGCCGGGGTCGTCTATGTCCCGTGCAGATGTGAACATCTGCCCACTGCCCAGACGGTGACACCAGAGGAGAAAAATCCAACGCCGGAACCCGGTATCGAACCTCGGACCTTTGGCATTGGAGGCAGACGCCTTAACCACTGCGCCACTTCCCCGATAGTACATACCTGTAGTTTAAAGCTACGGGTATTTGCAACATTTAAAACGGCGAAGTAAACGGTAATATGTACACGTACAAGGAACTGTGAAATAATAATAATAATAATAATAATAATAATAATAATAATAATAATAATAATAAATACATAACTCTTGTATAGCGCTGTTCTCCAGGAAAACACTGGACTCACTGCGCATGAACAACAGCACACACTCTTTCTCTCTCTCTCTCTCTCTCTCTCTCTCTCTCTCTCTCTCTCTCTCTCTCTCTCTCTCTCTCTCTCTCTCTCTCTCTCTCTCTCTCTCTCTCTCTCTCTCAGACACACGCACAAGTATACACTACTTTAACCCACCCCATCCCTTCCCAGCACCTTACATCCACTTCCCTGTCACAATAGATCCAGAATCAGATTAGAAGGCAGTTAGCAGTTTGCTAGGAGAAAACAGTGAGTTACAGCTTTAAAGTCTGACCAAAAAAAATGTTCTACACATACGTTTTATGTCATAGTCTGCTTTCTTTATTTAGTTAATTATTTAGTTATTTATTTATTTGTCAGTCTGTCTGTCTGTCTGTTTATCTATCTGTCTGTCTGTCCGCCGGAATATCTATCTATCTATCTATCTATCTATCTATCTACTATCTATCTATCTATCTATCTATCTATCTATCTATCTATCTATCTATCTATCTATCTATCTATCTATCTATCTGTCTGTCTGTCTGTCTGTCTGTCTGTCTGTCTGTCTGTCTGTCTGTCTGTCTGTCTATGTATCTATCTATTATCTATCTATCTGTTTGTCTTCATTTGTTTGTGTCTTTGTATCCTTACTTAATATGTCACACCGTATTGTTTGAACTATTTTCCTTTCCTCTCTGCATTGACTCAGTGCTACTTAAAGGGACCTTCTCCAAGCAATAATCACTACGCCCGATCACTACATGTGCAAGGGGGACATAAATATGAATCACTGAACTGATCAGCAATAACGAGTTAATAGCTCACAATATTAAAGTTCTTAGTATGACTTACAATACTGATGCACAAAAGGGCTAACTCGTCTTTTCAGCCGAGCGGTATCGTCGGTTGCATTTAAGGGGGTTAGGCCCTAAGTGTTAGCTGCTTCTACGTGTCTTCTTTAAATATTAACGTTCTTCTCAAGTCTATCGTCTCATACAAAGTTATGCGGGTGTGCGCAGAAGGCGATAGACAGAAGATCCGCGGAACGTGACACGCTTATTCTTTTCGATCTTACACCGTGTCAGATCCGTAATCTGATTCGACCGAGTCTCCGTTTTCATTTTGTCAGCTAATGATATCAGCTGACTCGCACCAGACATGTTTCGACGCACTGCGACAGATCTACCTTACGAGGTTAAAAATAAAAGGCTACAGCAAGCAGATGTCTTCGGACCAACGTCGGCAGCACACGGTCGTGCGCGGGGCCCACTGCGGCCGACCGGAGAGTCGAGTCCTTTGCTTACTTTGCTTGTTTGGGTCAACTTAGTGTTGAAAAGCGAAATGTTCACTGTATTATTCACTATCTTTTGTCGTTTTTGGGCCAGAGATATTCAGTGACGTCGTATGACGTCGAAAGAATTTCTGGCGGAATCAAAGGCGAGCATGTGCGACTCTCTATTTGTGAGCAACTTTAACTCATTCAGCCCCGACACCCCTAAGCAAGACATGGATCGAGCATGATTGTTCAAGGGTGGTGCCAGAATACCTATTCTGGCACCACCCTTGAAGTATCATGCTCGATCTGTCTGTAGAATTGTAATACAGTCCTTCAGAGGGCAACTTCAACATTTGCGGAATTTGGTCCTGGGGTCAGTAGAATGTGTTAAGAACTAGGCTGCCGCTTGCACGGAAAACCTGAGATAAATTCGATTTTTTTTTTAAGATAAATTAAAGCCATCTGCCCTAGCGGGGGTCTGATTTCTAAAATTTGCGATACAACAGTTTATCGGTGTTGTCTTACCACAACAAAGATTTTCCTACCCTTCCTTTTAAACAATCTATTCGAGCAGGCACACGTAAAGAGGGTCAGTGTCTGCTGCCCGCTCTCGTGCGGGTTGGTGGAACTCTCCCACGAACAAAGGAAACGAAGACCAGAAAAGTCTTTCATTTTACGACACTCAAATTTCATAACTTGTGCTAGCTTTTTTTGTCCAGCATTACTATAAGCCATGCTCAGAAGATTTATAGCGGAGATCTTGCGAACTATTGATCATTTCGTGCAGGGGCTGGACAGGTCCTTTTAACCTTTATCATACCTAGGATAAAAGCTTCAAATCAGTTCGGCAGTGTTTGACTGTGCAGATTATTGAAGCGTTGAATGAGAATAATTAAGTCTAAGGCGCCTGATCCATAAACACGAATGCGATACGAACCCGATCAGAATCCCGGCGAAGCGGGTCCCCGAAACAGGAAGGTTCGTGCGAGTCCTTTTCATGTTTGTGTGTTTCCATATGCCCGATGGGGACACGAATTCGCATCCGTCTTCGAACGAAAATGACGCAATTTGTGAAGGAAAATTGGCTGGCTTATAGCGGAGATCTTGCGAACTATTGATCATTTCGCGCAGGGGCTGGACAGGTCCTTTTTAACCCATATCATACCTAGGATAAAAGCTTCAAATTTGTACACTGCCATATGCGCGCTACATTATAGTACTTACAGATAAGGATAAAGACCAATGGCTTTAGTTCAAGGGTGGTGCCAGAATAGCTTGGCGCCTAGAGGCGCCAAGCTATTCTGGCACTACCCTTGAACTATTTTAGTCAAACTTATTTCACACTCTGGTGTATTCAGAATGAGAAGGGTTAATTACGCAGGATAGGAGTAATACAGAGAAGTTAACCATCCGTGCTCAGTCGATCAGCTCACAAAATGCTGATTAAAATTTGCATTTCGTAAGTCAGCACGAGAGCTATCACTTGTAGTTGACTTAGCAAAACGTTATCATGTAATCTCTCTACGTAATTCATGACTCGGGTAAAAGTCGAATGACATCAAACGTTATCAAGCATGCAGGTTCGGTATAATTTATTATTCAAATATATGATAGCACATATTAATGCAAGCTTTTAACCCTTTCCCTGTATGGTACGTATACTGTGCGTACATTTTTGTTTCTGAAATTATTTGGTTCATTCAACACCCCCCCCCCCTTTCCCCCCCCCTCACTCCCCCACATCCCCCCCCCCCACACACACACACACACACACACACACTCTCCTCTCCTCCGGCTTCCCACCCCCACCCCCACCCCCTCCCACTCCCTGTGAATGTACGCGCTAGGGGTTCACTAACTCATTCAAGGAGCTCCGCATCAATAGCTGCGAAAGTGTCGTACAGCGTTGCAGGCGGCAACGCTATACGACACTTCCGCAGCTATTGATGCGTGACGTCTTGAATGAGTCATCATGGTGGCTTTGATCTTAAGTCCTCCTTCTGCTGACCGTGTAGCACCATCGTGGTGGCCTTGATCTTAGGTCTTCCCTTTGTTGACCGTGTAGCACCATCGTGGTGGCCTTGTAGGTCTTCCCTTTGTTGACCGTGTAGCACCATCGTGGTGGCCTTGATCTTAGGTCTTCCCTTTGTTGACCGTGTAGCACCATCGTGGTGGCGCACCAGCATCATCAAAATACTTTTAACTTAGGAATGGTTTTGTTATGTGTGTTTCATTTGTATATGTGTGCGTATATGAAATTTTTTAAATGTTGTGAGATTCTGCATACATACCTTTTCTGTAACGCGCTTAGAGCCCACTGCTCCTGGGGATTCAGCGCGATATAAATGTTCTTTATTATTATTATTAATATATACCAGTAGCTGTCGCAGCGTATACAAGTTTTTGGCACCAACCAAATCGCGTCGGCAGTAAATCATAAATGACGCCAAGAATGGCCATAAAATTCACGCCAGATCTAGCATGCACAAAGAGGTGTGATATACACCGGTAGATATGAAGTAAATAAACCCCTCCATCGCGGGGTGTATCGACGGTTTGGACAAAAACAGGATTGACTTGTTTTGATCTGATCTTACGTCTGATGTATTATGTTCTCTTAAATTTGCCCAATAACTCCACACCTTTTTACAGGACGGCTGATACATGTACGAAACATGTCTATAATTTATATATATAAATTCAATTAATTAATTTTTTTTAAACTTCTGTCTTGTCAACCCAGAAGACAGTATGTTCAATTTTGTGAAAAGCGAGATTTGTACCGTAATACAATGAAAAGCTCGCTTTTTACAAAAATGGATTTACTGCCTTTTCCTTCGCATGGAAGCCCTAAACGGCAGAGGTGTCTCGTCAAAACTTGAAAATTTCTCGGCCATCTTGAAAACGTGGCGTTATTTCGCTTGCAACATTCCCTAGGCCGCGAAAAATACACAGCATAAAATACAAGACAGTCACTTATATCTTTTGATGATAGGGCCATTACGGCGCACTCCGAAATTGTTGCGTTCGTCAGGAGTGGATTCCTGAAGACAAACATGTCATAAATAGCATCGTTGGAGTGCTTAGGATTGTACAGTACTAGTAGGCGTGTACTGGGGGGGGGGGGGGGGCACATTCTTCTGTAGGTAGATCTCTTTTAGGCCCTGATGTTAGATTTAGTTTAGTTTAGTTTAGTTTAGTTTAGTTTAGTTTAGTTTAAAGTTTCGTTTAGCTTAGCTGAATTCATTTTAGACAGGCCGTATACGGATACTCGGCGATTCGCCTCGTATCCGTATACGGCGCGTCTCCAGTGAGTTAACTTAGCTTACCTCAACTTAGCTTAGCTTAGTTTAGTTTTGTCTAGTCTAGCCTAGTCTATTTTAGTTTAGTTTAGTTTTGTTTTAAAGTATAGTTTAGTTTTAAGTTTCGTTTCGTTTCGTATAGGTTCGTTTCGTTTCCTTTCCTTTTGTTTAGCTTAGCTTAGCTATATTTAAGTTGCTCCGCATCTCGTACCGCGAGCACAAGACCAACGAATATGTACGGAGCATCGTCACTTCCCTGGTGGGCCCACATGAACCCCTTCTGGCAACCGTGAAACGGCGCAAGCTTGCTTGGTTTGGCCACGTGACCCGACACAACACCTTGTCCAAGACTATCCTCCAAGGCACTCTCGAAGGAAGTCGTCGGCGAGGTCGTCAGAGAAAGAGTTGGGTCGCAAACATAAAAGAATGGACTGAACTCGAGATGCCAGACTTGCTTGCCACCGCCCAAAATAGAACTCAGTGGAGAGCACTGTCTGTTGCTGCTGCCTTTCAGTCCCCCCAACGCCCAGTTCGGGCAAGGGACTGATGATGATGATGATGATGAGCTTAGCTTAGCTAAACTTAGCTTAGCTTAGTTTAGCTTAGCTTAGCTTAGCTTGGCTTGGCTTGGCTTGGCTTGGCTTGGCTTGGCTTGGCTTGGTTTAATGTATCCCTTTGTTGCCACTGTACGCAGACTGTGTTTCTGAAATTGTTTTTAACCCAACGCCGAGGGACTTCATTCGTCCGAGAAACACGGATACTACTGGGGTCAGCAAGAGGTGTAGATCCACGTGAGCCCCCGCATTTGCGGGGGCTCATGTGGATCTATGTCTCTTGCATTTGGCTGATGTTCCTCTCTCTCTCTCTCTCTCTCTCTCTCTCTCTCTCTCTCTCTCTCTCTCTCTCTCTCTCACTCTCTCTCTCTCTCCTCTCTCTCTCTCTCTCTCTCTCTCTCTCACTCTCTCTCTCTCTCTCTCTCTCTCTCTCTCTCTCTCTCTCTCTCTCTCTCTCTCTCTCTCTCTCTCTCTCTCTCAATCATACCCTCAAGCGGTAACGCGTTTTACACATGCCCGGAGGCCCTACTTAACTTTTGTAAGCAGAAGACTAAGGACAAACCCCCATTCTCTATACCGCCTCTAGCTGTGTATGAAGTAGGAAAACTGATCGGGTCACTGAAAAACAAAAAGTCATCGGGACCTGACGAGACTTTCATCAGCCCTAAAATACTGAAACTGTCCCTTCCCTATATAGTAGAATCGTTAACTTATATTTATAACTTATGTATCCAACAAAATATGTTTCCATCAGAACTGAAGCAAGCCAAGGTTATCCCTTTGCCTAAGTCAAAAGATCTGTCGGATGTTAATAACTATAGACCCATTTCAATATTATCCAGCCTTTCCAAACCTCTTAAAAGACACGTGCACAAACACCTTTATCAATATTTGGAGAGTCGCAGTCTTTTGCACGTATTTCAGTCCGGCTTTCGCCCCAAGCATTCTTGCCACACGGCACTGACAAGACTTATTGATGCGTGGCTAGCATCCATAAATAACTCCCAAATAACTGGGTCGATCTTTATTGATTTTAAGAAAGCTTTTGACCTTGTAAATCATAACATTCTTTTGTCAAAACTTCAAGCATATCTCTGCAATGCAGGTGCTGTCTCATTGTTTACTTCATATTTAAGCGGAAGGAAGCAAAGAGTACTGTTAAATGGATCCTACTCCTCGTATGGTCTCGTCAAAAGCGGAGTGCCTCAGGGCTCTGTCCTCGGGCCATTGCTGTTCTGCATATTTATCAATGACCTTCCACTGCATATTAGTTGCCCGGATATTTCTTGTGACATGTTTGCTGACGACTGCACACTACATACTCCTCACAAAGATGTAGCTGCAATTAGCACGCGTCTGCAGGAAAGCCTGCATGAGGTCACCGACTGGTGTCATTCCAACTCCATGTCCCTGAATCCGTCAAAAACAGAATGTATGGTTATAACCACACGTCAAAAGCACCAGCTATGCCCGCTCTCTCTTAGTCTGTGTATAAACGACAGCCCAATTGAGCAAGTATCACACCACCGCCTCTTAGGGGTCACTATAGATGATCAGCTTAAATGGCAACTGCATATTAATAATGTGTGCAAAAGGGTTTCTAGCGGCCTGTATATGTTGTCAAAATTGAAAACAATTACTGACACAGATGCGCGTCTTCTTTTCTACAATGCTCATGTCAAATCGCACATAGACTATGCATCAACAGTGTGGGATGGTTCTAGTGATGTACATTTGAAGAGGCTGAACTCCCTACATAGGAGAGCTGCTAAGCTTATATTTCCCGATCCCGAATTCTCAACTGACGAAAAGCTTAAAACTTTAAAAAATGCTCCCTCTATCCCATCACTTTCAGTTCAATCAAGGTGTATTGATGTACAAGCTGTACAAGCAGTCATGTCCACTGTACTTGAGTTCTTTTTTCTCAGAACGGATATCTGTAGCATCTAGACATGGACACCATTTCAAAGTACCCCTGCCGCGTATTGATTTATTCAAAACCAGTTTGTCATTTTCGGGAAGTTCATTCTGGAATTCTATTCCTGCAGAAATCAGAAACGCAAAGACGCTCACCTCATTTAGGATCAGCCTCTTCAAACACCTAGAATCTCTGACGTAATCTAATCATTACAGTACAGGGATAACTTGCGCGTGTGTTCAGGTGTGTGAATGTTTGTGTGTGTGAGAATGTCTGTGTGTGTGTGTGTGTGTGTGTGTGTGTGTGTGTGTGTGTGTGTGTGTGTGTGTGTGTGTGTGTGTGTGTGTGTGTGCGCGCGCGAGAGAGAGAGAGAGAGTGAGAGAGAGAAAGAGAGCGTCTGTTTGTTGGTTTTTTTTTTATATATAATATACAGTGGACCATAATATCTGTCAAGAGTACATTGAATACTGCATGTACTATGTATAATGTTTTTGCCTTCATATGTGTGTACGCGATATTTTGGGGCGCGCGCTCACGTGTGTGTGTGTGTGTGTGTGTGTGTGTGTGTGTGTGTGTGTGTGTGCGTGCATGCTGTGTGTGTGTGTGTGTGTGTGTGTGTGTGTGTGTGTGTGTGTGTGTGTGTGTGTGTGTGTGTGTGTGTGTGTGCATGCTGTGTGTGTGTGTGTGTGTGAGACAGAGAGAGAGAGAGAGAGAGAGAGAGAGAGAGAGAGAGAGCACATATATACATATTTGCCTTTGCTGTATGAATTCTAATGTACTTAATGATTTTCTGTGTATTGCTTTACTTTGCATTTTTACTCATTTTATATTTTTGTGCGTACGCGTTATGCGCGTACGTATGTCTGGAGTGCGTGTCCGAGAACCCACGTGTGTGTATATGTGTGCGTGTGTGTCTAAGTGCGTGCGCGTGCAAGTTTGTGTTTGTGTGTGTGTGTGAGCGTGCGTGTGCGTGCGTATGTGCGGGCGTGCGTGCGTGAGCGAGTGCATACATGCGTCAGTGTGTGGTATGTGTATGTTTACATGTCTATGTCATTTATGTAGTAGATGTAGCAACGGCAAGTTTGAAAACTGGTCCTGTTACCAATAACTTCTACCGTTGGAAAATAAAGGTTCATTGTTCATTGTTCATTGTTCTCTCTCGGCAGAACGGTATCGTCAGCAGCAGTCATGGGGGCAAACGTAATACTTACTCTGCACCTTTGTATCTCAAGCACACAGTCATAAGTGTCGATTTACACTTCAGCAGGCGTACTTATGCAGAATGCGCCTCCAAGCACGTCATTCTCACTGCCTTTCCAGTGCACCTGTTGTGCCGCAAAGAAAACCATCAACTTTTTAAGACCGCTATTCGTGTGCAAATGAAGCGGCGAGATTTTATTGAGCTGCATGAGTGCAGAACGATCATTCGTATATTATGCAACTTAAATATACTCGTGCCAGTTCAGAACGCGTTCAAACGACCCCACTGATAGGCGTCAACCAGACATGTTGGCTTTTTTCTTTTCTTTCTTCTTCTTCTTTCTTTCTTGTTTAGCAATAAACAACAACTGCAGTTTGCAATATTGAAGTCAGTTTTTCGGTTTATTTCAAATCATAACAATATAGTATGCAATGATATGCAGCAATTATTTTATTCTTTTTAAGTGGAGAGCACTTCAGGCCTCGTTTTGGACAGTTCAAGAACTGAGCGCATGAATATCATCCACGTCACAGACTTCATCATCATCATCATCATCAGTCCCTTGCCCGAACTGGGCGTTGGGGGGACTGAAAGGCAGCAGCAACAGACAGTGCTCTCCACTGAGTTCTATTTTGGGCGGTGGCAAGCAAGTCTGGCATCTCGAGTTCGGTCACAGACTTATTGACCGTTTAACCCCTTCCATTTGAAACCTTTTCGCCCTCAAGCTTGGCTGATCAAATGACCGTGATTGCTCAAGGGCAGTGTCTGAGGCGCCAGGCTAATCAGATACTGCCCTTGAGCTGTACCGTCGGTCCACCTTCAGGAGCCATGACAATCAGGCACCGTGCTTTAGCTGTCAAAGTCGACTCCTCTCTAATACAGTCGACTTCGCTTATAACAATGTCGAAAATAACAAAAGTCGGACATTACAATATTTTTTCAGAGGTCTCGACAGCGCTCTTTCTATGTAATCAACTTCGCTTATAACAAACTTCGGATATAACAACACTTTTTCAGAGGTCTCGACAGCACTCTGTCTATGTAAATAACTTTTGCTTATAACAAACTTTAGGATATAAGAACAAGAAAAATTGGGTCCCCTGGTGATTTGTTGTATCCGAACTTTACTGTGCTTTTAAAACTATGTTTCAGCAAGGTGATTTTTTTTTTCCCCCTTGAATCCATTCTGTGCTGACACACTATATCAACCCTACTGGTCACGCCGTAACCAGGTGCGGATCGACCGTGGTGGTTAGAGAGTTGTGCCGGAATTGCCCGACGCTCTAGGCGTCAATCTACTCTGAAACCACCCTTTAACCCCTTCACTACCACTGTACGTTAATTGTGCGTCAGAAATATGTGTCGATTCAACGCGAGAGAGCGCCAGCCCGTCCCATGAACTTTGGATACAAAGTGGTTTCAGCAAGAGGCATAGATCCTCATGAGCCCCCGCAATTGCGGGGGCTCATGAGGATCTATGCCTCTTGCAGTAGAGTGGTGTCCATTTTTTCTCGACAGTGAAGGGGTCAACTATTATGGTCGATCTGTCTCCTGATCTGTAATGTAATCTTCTGAAGGCAATTCAGTATTTGTACGAAAGATCCTGAGTTCGAACCCAGCCTGCTGTGTGCAAGATCTGTACAGACCTCTTTTCGGCGCCCCTTCATTAAAATCACCTTCGCGGTGGACAAAAGACGTTGTGAACAAAACGTTTAAAGTTTTTCGACCTTTAGGGTTCGGTGACCTTAATGTCACCCGTTCACCCTATAAATGAAGTCAGCAAAACACTCAAAATGGATCCACGTGGTGCGACACCAGCAAGAGGTATTGAAATCCGGGCGACAACAATATTTATACCACGGCTGAGGAACCAATGGATGGCTGTCAAACATTATTAACGTACTCACTACATGCTGAACACACCACTTGACAGTCGGCTTTCATTCTCCGATCAGAGATTCGACGTGACGCTTTGTCGCAGTAGTCTGTCGAGACCAAACGTAAGTTTTCACCAAACCCAGACCTTAAAGGGGCACACACGACCTTTAGTAAGGCTTCAGTTCGCAAAAAGCTTTTCCTGGGCTTCAGTATACATACCCACTTAGACAGTGACCACCCTATTGTCCCACCAAATGCTTTCTTTCGTCCGTTCGAAGCGAAAAGAGGCCCCCCGGAATCTTCTGACGAGATACGTAACAAAATTGCTTCTGATAGGCGATGGTAGCTGACGTATACGACCTTAGGTCATCTGCATAATTATAACCAATCAGAGACAAGATGGCGGACGAACCAGCGAAGAAAAATAAAAGTCACAATATCATCGAGTCGCGCCGACATTGACAGACTCGGTATGCGGAAGAAAAGAAAGAGGAAGAGAGACAAGATACCCCTAAGTAGAACTGACATCGGACAAGGGAATAAGGACATGTGGAAACGCGTAAAGCAAGAGCTTGGCTTGACCACCCACCCGGGATTTGTCACTTTCCTGCTGAATCAGTAAGTAATCTACGGTCTTTCAAGTTGTCGATCTTCCTATAGTTCTGCGAGCGCTAGTGATTTTCAGATTTCATGATCTTCAGTAGAATTTATCTCTTACTGATTTCGCAAGATTTTAAACCTGTTTTATCATATAGTTACGAGCTGGTGATCACATGTATGCCGCTGCAGAGATCTGCGGAAAACTACGGTGTGTCAAAGTTGCACATCGCTGGTCGCACGCTAACTTGTTTTTGATATCAGTGTCTGTGCCGGCTCTCATTCACTCGATTCTGAGAGGTAGTGTTTCTGCTGCGAGGGTAAATTTGTCGTTTCTAATGATGCTTTACGTAGACCTCGACGTGTGAAACGTGAAATTGACTACAGTGCAGAAAGTCGGTATAATTACCAATGTTCTTTGTTTCAATGATGAAAGACTGACAGTGCGTGTTTCCTAGGGGTAAAGAATCAAAGGTCAAAAGGAACCTTGGCCGATGCACGCTCGCAGCTTGCGACTGATGCAGGAACTGAGTCAGCTGGCGTACGCCTTGAGGTGGGGGTGGTTGCTGACTACACGTTGCCCCAGCACGTCCCAGAGGGAGCCAAATCAGGTGAACGAGCTGGCCACTCCATCCTCATGATGCCCCGTTGCTCAAGGTATTCATCCACCACAGGGGAGCGATGAGGTTGTCATCCTGCAGAACAGCATTGTCGCCTATGGCTTGGAGAGCTGGCTGGTTGAGGGGCTGCACAATCTCGTCCCGATAGCGCACTCCAGTTAGGGTGCCTCGGATGACGTGGAGGGGGGTCCTGCCTTCCCTGCTGAAGCCTGCCCAGACTTTGACTGAGCCTCCTCCGTAGCGATCCCGCAACTCTTGGACGCATCCATCCGTGAATCTCTCACCCTTGCGTCTCCAGACCCTCACCCTGCCGTCGTTGAAAGACACAGTGAACCGTGACATCAGTAAACAGAACCTGAGTCCACTGGAGTCTGTTCCACCTCACATGTTGACGACACCAGGCAACCCAGGCTCTGCGATGAGCTGGAGTGAGAGGTATTCTCACTGTTGCTCTGCATGAAGCCAGGCCAATTTCGCGCAGACGTCGGCAGACTGTGCTTCTGCTGACGTTAACGTTTGCAGCTTGCATCATTTGACGTCACAGGGTGGCTGACGTGACAGTTCGATCGCGCAGAGCCGCCACACCGAGGTATCTGTCCTCCCTTCTGCTGGTGCAGCGCGGGCGTCCTGAGCAGGGCCGTCGTTCTGCCCTTCCAGTTTCGTGGAAACATGCCAGCGGCTTCTGGATCACTGAATGGGACACCCCAAGACGTCTCCCAACTTCGCGTCCGGAAATTCCATCCTGCAGCCATGCTAGCACCCGGCCTTGATCTACTGGCGTTAGGCTTCGTCGTGGTGGCATGGTTAGAAAGGTGACAATTATGCCCCTACTGTACCCTTATTTGTAGCGAAACAGAAGTGCTCAGTGTTTACGACTGACCCCTTTAGCACGTGCATCACGACTTTACCGAGTTTTCCACCTGCCTGCCTTTGGTATGCTTGCCAATATCGCACAGCTTTTCACAAAAACTGACGATGTTTCACGTGCATTTGACAAGCTCGTGGAAATTGATGAATTATTGTCTATTGTTCCCTGTACAGTGGACTGTCTAAGGTCAACTTTTAGCCCATTTGGATCGAAAGAACTTTGTATTTTATTAGCGTACTTGCGACGATAAACAACGACACAAAAAGTGGGGTGGCCCTTAAGTTTTTACTATTAGTATATTAGCAGGTCGAGCGGAACCCGCATTGTGATTTTGACAGCATTGCGAGTACGGAAGGTTCATTCTACGTTCTGGTGAAAAATTACGTCAAAAGGATGCCGGAGAACATCAGTACACGTGTACACTGACACGAGTGTACATCACACCGATGACCTCATGACCTGCAGTATTGTGATACACTGATAGCCGGGTTCTGCCTTGTGACGTAGGCTCATAAATATGCATATTAATTCAAAACAAGGCCGATGCAGACGATAAATTCGCGGCGACTCGGGTACGAAAACAATACACCCTCCAAACGATGAATTTCGATATTTGGCATTGTATTTACATCAAAGGACCCATACACATACTGTCAGCAGTATCTGTTGCAGACAGTTTTTCTCACTGTGTTAAGATGCTTGATCCTGGAGAATATAACTTTAAAGATGGCTTACAAATATGAGCGTGTAAAATGCCTTCAAATTACTAGCAGAAAACTGAATCCCCTTCTGAAAAGCAAGAAAAAAATAGATGAATGTTTTGTCCTCGTTTTGTCTCGAATTGTTTGCGGGAGTACACCCCAGACAGACCCACTCAGGGAGTACGCTACAAGTACACTTCTATTCAAATTAGATCCTAAGCATCTCATTTCAATAGATGTTTACTTGTGGCGTACTTTAGCATCTCCTTCTAACAGAAGTGTACTTGTGGCGTACTCCCCGAGTGGGTCTATTTGGGGAATACTCCTTAATAAACGGTACGTGGTGTTTCTGTCTTTGTGGGTATAGTTATTTCCTTATCAGTCCACACTGAAAAACAGATGTAATACTTAGGCAAAGGTCCAGGAATCCTGCAAGGGTTATTGAGGCCGGTCTGCGTCACAGTTCTGGAGACAGTTCGAGCATGATATTTCAAGGGTCGTGTCACAATATCTTGGCGCCTGTAGGCGCCAAGCTATTCGGACATTACCCTTGAACTATCTTGGTCGATCCACATCCTGTCGTAGCATGTCAGGGTTTTATGGGTTAACAAATATGAGATGGTCTGTTCTTTTGGACATCAAGGCTTACCTAGATCCGTAAGCTCCACACGCCACAGCACGCATATGAGACGATGACTTTTACTTTTTTTTAACTTAACTATCACAATATTATTCGATATCATAGTACTGTGTCTGACGCTGTAACCACTACGCACCTCCACTGCGCCTTCGTCGGTATTACTACACCTCACAGGAATCTAGTACAGTGCATTCCTGAAGATTTAACTCTGACACACGATGAAAGAGCTGTCCTCTCCAGAGGTCTGAAGTTTATTCCGAGGCAGCCTACTATAAATAAATACGAACTCATCAGAGATCTGCAGAAATTTTATAGGTCTCTTAGATGGATGGCTGTCCTGGGCCATCCACCGAGAACTCAGAAGGTTGGTGACATCTTCGTTGATCGTTTTGACACTCCTGTCCGAAGAGAACCACCTCATGGTAAACTTCCTGAACTCGAATGCTACATTAAGAAAACCGTGTCTGACATTGGACAACTCAAGTTCAAACCCATTCCTCACTCCAATCTCACAAAATCTGAACTAGACGCTCTCAACAATCTTCGTAACGCGACATCGTCATCAAACCAGCCGATAAAGGTGGCGCCTTCGTTGTATGGGACAGAGATCTGTACATCAAAGAGGCCTACAGACAGTTAGAGAACCCAGAACACTACCAACACCTTGACGAATGCTCCCTCCAAGCTGATCAAAAGCGCATCTCAAAGACAGTCAAAGAGAATTTCTTGCAAAAATATTGATATTTAGTCAACAAACCACAAACAGTATTTGGGGAGAAAAATCGCAAAAATCAAGGTAGAACCTGGCCTTAAAGGAGAGCTTCCTTCCACAGCTAATCTCCTCATAAAAAAGCGGCCTAAGCAACCTAACTTTTACCTTCTCCCCAAAATTCACAAACTCAACAATCCCGGCCGCCCCATAGTATCAGCTTGCAGCTGTCCCACTGAACACATCTCGAATACCTGGACGTCATCTTCCAACCCTTTGTCCAGTCTCTACCTACCTACATTAAAGACACCAACCATACTCTAGAGATCATAGACCAAGTCAACCAGAAACAACTTTTCAAACCTGAACTGTTGTTTTCCCTTGATGTCACTTCACTATACACTGTTATACCGCACAATGACGGCCTCAATGCACTTGCATACTTCCTCAACCAAAGAAGTCATAAACAACCTCCTACTCATACACTTCTACGTCTGGCTGAATTGGTTCTCTCTCTTAACAGTTTCACCTTTGATGGCGTCACCTTCGCTCAGTGCAGTGGCGTAGCGATTGGCACAAAAATGGGACCCAGCTATGCTTGCCTTTTCATGGGTTTCCTTGAGCAACAAATACTTCAGCAATACACCGGGCCTGTCCGTGAGATGTATAAACGCTACATCGATGACGGTTTAGGAGCTACACACATGACCCAAGCTGCACTTTTAGACTTCATTCACTTCGTGCAGGACTTCCACCCATCCATCAAGTTTAGATACACTATATCAGCTACTTCAGTCGACTTTCTGGACATGAACATCAGCGATTGACTGCGGAATGTTGAAAACTTCTATACATTACAAACCTACCGACTCACATTCCTACCTCGACTTCCGATCTTTTCACAACCCCAAAACTAAAAACAGCATCCCGTATTCCCAGTTTCTTCGGCTAAAAATAATATGTTCCGAAGAATCAGATTTTGCTGCTCAATCCAAAGAAATGGCTGGATTTTTCATCGACAGACATTACCCACATACTGTTGTTCAAGGATCTCTCCAAACGGTACAAAAACTTAGTCGCGCGAGTATACTGCAGACTAAACCTACCGCTGATAGTGACAGGCCTATCGTTACCATGATCTACCATCCGCACACCAATCCGGTTCGTAAAATCCTTCTTTCTAACTGGGGTCTTTTGTCATCCAGTCAAGAATCTGCTGCTATCTTTTCTGAACCTCCGTTGGTAGCTTTCAAGAGGGATATTAATTTGCGGGACATGCTTGTTCGCTCTACTCTCAAGCCTCGTCATACCACCAGACCCTCCGGCTCCACTCCGTGCAATGTTCCTAATTGCAAGACGTGTCCTTTTATTTGCCCTTCCACCGTGGTGAATGGTACACGTTACAAATTCAACATAGACAGATACTTCACGTGTCAAACTACCAACGTGATTTATGTCATCTCCTATGTCAAATGCGGCAAACTCTATATTGGAGAGACGGAAAGAACCATCAACGACCGTTTCAAAGAACATCTTCAGTCTGTCAAGTACCAATACAACAGACCGGTCGGACGACATTTCAATCAGGCCGACCACTCCGTCTCGGACATTCGGGTTAAAGGCCTCTGGCTTATGCAAGCCAGTAATTAATAAACTGGGCACTGTGGAGCCACTCGGGATGAATATGAAGATTAACATTTTTTACCTTGCTTATGTCTGCTAACTGTACCTTTACCTCACTGTGTCGCTTCTGTTTTACTACTCACTAACCAGATAGGTGAGGCTGGCGCTGGTTGATATGTACACTTCCCTTGGGGACTTTCTCAGCGCTGGCCGAACTTTTAGTTGGATCCCTTGCCCTTCCCTGTCGGGCGCCCGGTTTCCGGCCCACGGAGTGATACGCGGTTTTGGGGCGGGGCGATCGTGTGCATCCCTTGAGGATGTATGTGGTCGTCTTGTTGCGTGCCTGTGTGTTTTTCTGTGGACTGGTGGGTGCCTGTTGGGTGGGGCTGGTGGCTCTGGCTGGTTGTCTTTAACACTTCTCTCTAGCTCTCTTTCTCTCTTTTCGCCTTTTCCCTTCTTCCCCTTCCTCCTTTCCCCTCCCCCCCCCCCCCCACCGCCTCTCTCTCTCTCTCTCTCTCTCTCTCTCTCTCTCTCTCTCTCTCTCTCTCTCTCTCTCTCTCCCCCCCCCTTACCCTTAAAGACGGTTTCACAACTACCTACTCTCCACTTATACCAATATTCTCTTACTGAATTTTGATTATTTGCTTTGTTTTATTGACTTATTACTTGTTGTGTACCGTGCTAAATGCTGGGGTTTTTTTCCCCGGGGCCCTCCCGTTTTTCCCCGAGGTAGTCATCAACTTGATGGTGATATAAAGTTTGCCTTCGGGTTGGTGTTTAAGTCCCCGATCACTTTGTGCCAGTGGGACATAAAAATGGAGTAACGAACGAACGAACGGTGTTTAGCAGGTTTTGTGTATTAGACACTCAGCCTACTTCGTGCCCAAGGGTACTCCCCGTTCGTTCTCTCTCTCTCTCTCTCTCTCTCTCTCTCTCTCTCTCTCTCTCTCTCTCTCTCTCTCTCTCTCTCTCTCTCTCTCTCTCTCTCTCTCTCTCTCTCTCCCTCTCTCTCTCTCCGGCCTCACCTACACGCATTTACTTTTGCTCGCTCCTGCACGTGTTTGCACACACTCTTGTCTCTCGTGTTCAGGTTCTCTCCGAGTCTCTCTTTTATGATTTTTCGTTGACGTCACATGTTTTTACTTTTTCCGCACTTTTGTTCTTCCTTTTCTTTTATTGTACGTCACCTCCTTCAGTTGCCACATTCCTTCTGCCAATGAAGATAAGTAGCGGCTAATCTCTCTGTTTGTTTGTTTGTCTATTTTGACAAAGGGTATTTACCCGAAATATTAATAAATTGTGTTGTACCCGTCGTTTCTAAGCGTGTTTCTTCTCCGTTGGGTACTTCTTTGCATATTACACGCTTGGCAGTCACCTTTTTTGGTCTGGATTTTTTTAATATCATTTTGTGTTTTGTCTGGACTGAAAGAGATCCGCCTGTTTCCTTTGTCACGGACTGATCAGTCAAGCCCAGCCCAGTACAGCTGCAGTAATAAACATCCAAACTTCCTCTGTCGGACGAGCAAAGAGGTCAATAAATTACGCAGATCCTACCAGTATCAGCGAGCACAGGGGCCACACTATAAATCTGTAAGAGATATATCATACACAGATTGCTCTTAGCTGTATCGAGAGGAATCTAGACGTTTAATACACAGGAACCCGGCGGATCCCAGACTAAGAAAGGGCATAGATATATAGAGGAATAACAAGAGGTATACAGGTATAACAAGAGGCATATATTTTTCATGATCTCCTGTTACCGCAGGAGCTCATGAAAATCTATGCATCTTGCAGACAGAGATGCACTGATTCTCACGAATCGATGATCGTCTGCAAGATCCCTTGACACTCTATGCCTCTTTCGGAATCAGTGGGGTTGACCAAGTGAGTGTTGGTTTTAGACAGCTTGCCATAGGCAACACTTATAAGGCGTGAGCGCGCGACATGCTATTGTCGACGTAAAGTGGTGCTGTTAGTCTGGATGGCTTAGCTTACTTTAAAGCGTGACGGGTTGAGATTTCAAGCCAGAGGAACAGATTGGGCTGTAGACAGACGAGCGGACAGTCTTCTGTAAGGTATCTGCGTGATTTTTCTCTGTTTTTATTCTGATTGTATGCCTATGAATAAATGTAGACTCACCTAAGGATGTTTCGCTTGAATAGTGTAAGTTATCTAGGCAGCGTCATTGAAAGATACTTGCCAGTTGTGCAGTTTGACTCGATAGTATTCAAGATAGTGTAGTTAATGACAAAACGAATGAATGAATCAATCAATCAGTTAATCAATCAAACATCAATCAGTCAATAAATCACTTCATAATATAACGACTTATAAAATCAATTAATCAATAATCAATAAATCATCACATCAATACATCAATTAATTAATTAACTCATTCTGCCCCAGACACACCACAGCAAAATAAGGATCGACCATGATAGTTCAAGGGTGATGCCAGAATAGCTTGGCACCATCCTTGAACTATCATGGTCGATCCGTGTCCTGCACTAGAGTGCAGTCTTCAGGGGGCAATGGCAAAATTTGAGGATTTCGGTGTTGGGGTAGAATGAGTTAAGCAATCAATTCACAATGGACCGAAAACAATTCTAATGTCAGTAGAAAACACTCAAAACATGCTTTTAAAATGCGTACATTGTCTACATGCATGCCTTGTAAAAAAAAAATTCAGGAAAACAATGACTTTCTTTGAAAACAGTCAAATGGCCAAAGGTCACGTCCTCAGTTTCATAGCATTTGTTTTAACCCTTTCGGTGTCGGTAGCGGTTTTAGTCGCAATGATTCCTGCAGGAACCATCGCGACTAAAACCGCTTAGGCCACCCAAAGGTTTTTATTTTTATTTTTAAATACACCTGCTTATACATAACCGACTAAAGTCTTTTATCATCCAGTTCAGAACGCTATCATAACAAACTGTTCCTGGTACAATAGGCAGACCCCCCACGGTTCGACGCTGTGGTGACAGTGGTCACAGCATGTTTACCAAATATCTGCGCGTATGGGCTTGCATGCGCGTCGAAAGAATGTTAACTGGCTATTTCAAGGTAACAAACACGGGCAGATTCTAGAAAATGTTTCGCTGAAAGGTACGGTTTAGCTCAGTCTTTCAGCCCTGAAACACGACAACGGTAGACCGCCAGATCAGATAGTGCAAGGGTGGTGCCTGGATATTTCGGCGCCGAAATGCGCCAAGATATTCGGACACTACCCTTGAACTATCATCGTCGATCCATCTTCTACGTCAAATTATTAATCATTTTAGGATAAACTGGAACATCCAGGGTAGTGGGTCTTCGCGATGAATCAGGTAATAGCCATGCTACCCGAGAAATATTTCCATCCGCGAAACCCGATTCACAAATTAAATGTGCCAGTAATCTGTTCTGCGAAGAAGGCAAAAGGCAGTAAGTCCATTTTAATGAAAAGCAAGATTTTCATTGTAATACATTGTAATATGTCGTCTTTAGCCTTCAAGGTGTAGTAATGCTAAATTAAGAATAACAGACAAACACAAACTCGTATATTTTTAGGGACGTAAGTCCTGTGGGGTTTTGTTGTTGTTGTTTTAAATAAGCGAGCAAAACGAAATGTTTACTAAATTACGTCTTTCGTCCACCACGAAGGTGATTTCAAAGACGGGACACCGAATAGGGTCCGAACAAATTCTGACCCAAGTTCGAACGCGCAACCTTACGACGAGCTTCGCTTTTCCACCTGGGCTCCCCCAGCTCCCCGCCACCAAACGAACTGCTACAACAAGCGTGTAATATGTATACGTGTATCCCGCTGATCGCGGTGTGCAGATGTGTTATGCATGCGACGGAGTGTAAATTAACTCGTTCAGTGCCAGTATAATGACAGACTGTGTTTCTGCAACCTTCCAGAAACAACAACAAAAAACAGGCTGTCCTAAGAACATGGATTCAGAGTGGTATCAGCAAGAGGTATAGATCCTCATGAGCCCCCGCAACTGCGGGGGCTCATGAGGATCTATACCTCTTGCAGATTTTCTCGGCGCCGAACGGCAGCAGTAATGGCCTCGGTATCACATGCCGTAAGATTATTCTCATTAGGCTGATTACTGTTGGAACTAAATGAACACATTGTTCGGCTGCCAGGTGATAAATACCCACCAGCATTTTTTAACTCGTTCACTGTCGTGAAAGAAGTGGACACCACCCAAACTGCATGAGGCATAGATTCTCATGAGCCCCCAGCAGTTGCGGGGGGGGGGCTCATAAGATCTATACCTCTTGCTAAACCCGCTTTGTATCTATGTTCCTTTGACGGCTAAGGATGTTTGATAGTAGTTGCGATTATGTCAGAAATACTGTTTGCGACCACTGACAGTGGTAGTATTATCAAGTTTTCTCCCATTGTTCTCCCAGTGGAAATGTTACTAGTGACCTCTAGGGTGGGAATCTGCCGGATTCGCAGCTAGGCCTAGCCTCTATCACATCAGCGTTTAAAAACACCAGAAAGAATCAAAATTTTATAAGAGTCCGAAATAGCTCAGGCGGTTAAACGTCGGAGCAGGAGAGCGAAGGGAATCGCCGGGTCGTGGGTTCGAATCCCGTCTCGGCCCCGGTAGCTGGACTCACAATCCAGGGGGAAAAAAACGGATTTGTTCAATAGCATGTCCGTTGAAAGGTCCTGGTAAATCAAAGTGGCACAGTTGGAGTGCGCCTGAGTTGATCAGTGTTCAGGTCGCACTCCATAGGCAATAGATTTCCCTGGTCCCCATAACCCGCCCGTTAGGGCCGTCCATGATCACCTCGGTGCTGTGGACGTTAAACCCGAACTAACCAACCAACCAAAATTTTATTTAAGGCCTTGTCACTGACTGGTGATATTAGACCCCAAAGACTAAATATAATGCAAAATATGACCGCATTACAATAATACATGCTTTGTTATCATGCATCGCAATAATTAACAGCTAAATATTATAGCAGTTCGTCAATGGGACTATGACAGAAATCTTGAAATGGCGATGTTGTTATGTAAAACATCTATTCTTTTCTTTTAAATTTTCGACCTTTATGTTATTTTGGCTCAACAAATGTGTCGTAATAGGACATACAAATATCATATGTTGCAAATAGAACGGTTTGAAGCACTGGCAGCTGATGTCTTTTGAAACTTTTTGTTTTCCAAGAACTGATTTAATCTTAACTTGTATATCAAAGATGTTTTTCCTGAACAGGGTGGAGTATTTGAGAAATGTATTTATTTATCGTTGTGGAAACATTTGTGAGCACAGAACAGATTTCATGCAAAGATAATGTCTTATTGTTGCATACTACTGAGTTTTCTTCATTTCTTTGCTCCATGGTTTGCTAGTTTATTACAAATTTAATTCCCCAAACCTCCACGGTACAAAGGTACCCATAGAAATCTACCACTATACCTACAGAAATAACACAGTTTATAATATATTTTATTTCAAAAAGTAGATCTTTGCTAGTGTTACAACCCCAACTTTTCAAACTCTCTAGTACAGATCTGGAATCGACACAGATCAGAATATTAAATATGTCTAAATGTATGTTGTAACTATAATTTAATGCCATGAGTATCGCATATAGTCCAGACGTAAATACAAAAATATCTTTATCGAGATCAAAAGATTTCTTAACTTTAAGATCCGGAGTAGCAAAACCAGCTCAAACAATTTCGACTGTTTTGGTCGCCATCTTGACCCGAAGTCTCAACAGCAACAAAACGTGAGATAAATTAATTATGATTGCTCAAAGCAGTGTCTGGTTAGCGACTCATAGACCATGACCTAGTTGTTCGTTCGTTCGTTGGTTCGTTTGTTTGTTTGTTCGTTCGTTCCTTTCTTTCTTCCTTTGATTCTCTAAAAAGAGGGGGGGAAAACTATGCGTGTATAAATATTATAACATTTTAACTGTAGCACTAGAAAAGACGAGCACTAGAAAAGACGATTCACACAAACACGCGCGCGCGCGCGCACACACACACACACACACACACACACACACACACACATACACACACCGTCTGCACACACACACACACGCGCACGCGCGCACGCACGCACACTGATCGTGAGACAGAGAGTCCCGCACACACGCACGCACGCACGCACACACACCCACACACACACGCACACACTGTCCATGAGAGAGAGAGAGAGAGAATGATGATGATGATGATGAAACTTTATTTATCAACGGTAAAAAAGTTTTGACCAAACAAATCGTCGTTTTACAAACTTGCCTTTGCTAACATCTACAACATAAAATAGATTTATTATAATAATAATAATAATAATAATAATAATAATAATAATAATAATAATAATAATAATAATAATAATAATAAAGACATTATAACGACAGAGAGAGAGAGAGAGAGTTCCTCCCTGAGCAAACAAGGCACTTTCACCTTTAGACCTCTCAGCCACTATATCTTGTTCAAAAGAGACAGTAATGCTGGAAATGCACCGAACAAACCTAATGCAGGTGTTTCTTTCGGATCCATTACTCGGGATCAAAGGCCTTCATGTCTCCTCCTGGGACACCGTAACCCCTTCCCGTGCGGCCACTGATCGTTCATTGTGTTTCTGAAATCTGCCTTCATTCAGCGACCAAAAGCCATAACCGTCGAAGAAACATGGGCACAAATTGGTTTCAGCAAGAGACATAGATCCTCATGAGCCCCCGCAGTCGCGGGGGCTCATGAGGATCTATGCCTCTTGGAGTTGGATTGTGTGGACAGTTTGGCCGTCGGTAGCGGTTTTAGCCCTCATGATTCCTGCAGGAAAAGGGTTAACCTTTTTGTGAAGTGCAGCCACCCGGGTATTGTGAACAGTGTGCATGAGCAAAGGATGTTGGTTGTACATGGCTTAACGTCCCGACAGCAACAAGACTTTCTCTGGACGTGCCTGCACTGTTTGTGAAAAAAAAAAAAAAAAAAAAAAAAAAAAACTAAGCAGAATACTGAATGTATGTCGCCAGCCGGTCTAATACGCTAAATAAAGCTAAGACCATTTAGCAACACACATCCAATATCAAGAGCTACAGACAGCGCAGACAGTAGGGAGAGTTTAAAAAAAGGAAAATACAGGTGCATGGACCAAGGGCAGACGGAAACACACGCCCCAGAATAGAGGGGGAAACCCCACCCTGTGGGGCTGACCAGGGTGACCCCCGGGAACTAAAAAGTAGTTAACCCCACCCAAGTCCCCCGGGGCAGACCCGCGTTGGGGAATGAGCAAAGAAGTTTAACCGCGTTCAGTGCCAAGTAAATTTGAACACCACCCACAACCGCAAGAGGTGTAGATCCTCATGAGCCCCCGCAGTTGCGGGGGCTCATGAGGCTCTACACCTCTTGCTGACACCAGTTTCGATTCCATGTTCCTGGGACAACTAGAGCTTTCTGGTGTTGATTCAGCGAAGAGTGCAGAAACACAGTCTGCGTTGGCTGGCGCTGAACGGGTTAATCCTTGAAACACATTAGCGGGTGGATGACGTCGACCCTGATAGTTCAAGGGTAGTGCCTGATTAGCTTGGTGCCACCCTTGAACTATCAGGGCCGATATAATATTATTCGCTGTGGACGCTTGATAAAAAAGAAACAAAACGGAACTTAATCTCAGACTTGAAAGTGGTAGAAACTCTTTACGAGGGTTGTATCTTTTCTCTCTTTGTTATTTTAAAGGTAGATAAGATGCACCGCGTAGATTTATGTCTTCTTTGAACATCTACATGTCTCTAAATTACCTCTAGGCTGTCGGGTTATTTATTTCCAGAAGAATAAAGGCACTTCGTGTAGGTGTCTCTTTTGCGATAGCCTGAAAAATGGGCATTGTTTAGTCGTGAGTTTCCTTCTTTATTGTTTCAGACTCAGTGTACATTGTTTGACTAGCCTTTACTTGTGGTTGTTAGAAAGTTCAATATATGCATACGTAGTTTCAGTATATACAGTGGTAGGGTTTTTCCCCGTTGCATTTTCTCTTCTTGTTGTTTTTGTGTTGTTTGTGTGTGTGTGTGTGTGTGTGTGTGTGTGTGTGTGTGTGTGTGTGTGCGTGCGTGCGTGCGTGCGTGCGTGCGTGCGTGCGTGCGTGCGTGCGTGCGTGCGTGTGTGTGTGTGTGTGTGTGTGTGTGTGTGTGTGTGTGTGTGTGTGTGTGTGTGTGTGTGTGTGTGTGTGTGTGTGTTTTGGGGGTTTTTGGGGTTATTGGTTTTTGTGGGGTTTTTTTTTTTTTTTTTTTTTTTTTTTTTTTTTTTTTTTTTTTTTTTTTGGGGGGGAGGAGGGGGTGGGGGAGGATCTGCATCACACAGGCTTACGCGTGCGGTACGTCGTGTTCTAACCGTTTTTTCTAAGCGCGTTTCTTTCTTTTTGGGGTTCTCCCCCGTCGTGTGATACGAGCACACATAACCGATAATCTAATTGCCAATACATCTATAGAACTTTTCATTCCTTTTCTTTTTCATTGCCCATACTCGTGATAGATAAGGCACTGTGTTTGATTGACCTATGAATATATAGTCTAGCAGCTTACGCAATTTCTGCAGAGGTAAGTAGTTCGTCAAAAGAGTAACAATGGTTTGCAGGTACGAAACGAAAGTACTAATGCCATATAGTTTATGCATGGCAACAATATTTGTCCTTAGGATGGAGACATTTTTTTTAGAAGTATTTTTCGAGCGCTATTTGTTCGCTGTGGGGAAACTAGTCCTCGTACACGGCCCGGATAAGGTGCAAGACATTGTTTGTGCATAACATTGAAAATTTCAATCATACAAATTACAAGTTTATTCCAGTGATCAAATTAAAATCATGATCATGTAAACATGTGAACATATTTACGATAAAATAAATTAAAAAGTAATATTTTTAATGCCGTAAGCATACTCGCGTCGCTAGTTTCAAAATGGCGGTCAGCCGAGATGCCCTCGAAAGGACGCGCACGGTTGATGCAGTTTTACTTTGCTCCTGAAGTGAGACAGAGATTATTTTGGATTTGAACTTTGAAGCACATCATATACGTTATTTTTCCTGGTCTTGGAAGCAGACTTTCCCAAAGAACACGGTCTTTTGTGGGAGGAAAGCATATCGAAAGTAAACTCGCCTCGTGCATGTTTTGCATTGTGTCAGCCGACCATCTTCAACATTCTGAAGACTTTTTGTCCAGATACAGCATGTATGTTGTTCGTCTGTTTTTCAACCTAACGGCTCTATGTGTAGGCCTGCTCTTTTTATTAGGGAGATAAGATTAACTGATCAAACACGGTCTTATCAGTCTGGTCTTAGGCACAAGCCAGGCTGACTGAAATCCATCTCCGAACCGTTTCCATCTAAATCACCATGTTCA
This sequence comes from Semisulcospira habei, assembly GCA_036245525.1. Taxonomy (NCBI): domain Eukaryota; kingdom Metazoa; phylum Mollusca; class Gastropoda; family Semisulcospiridae; genus Semisulcospira; species Semisulcospira habei. The sequence goes on along the minus strand of BTPG01000004.1, from coordinate 208,902,933 downwards.
GATGAACATCTAAATACTAAATATAGAATTGGGTTTTTTGTTTGTTTGTTTGTTTTTTTTTTTGGTTTTTTTTTTGTGTGTGCAACCCATTCAACCAATCCGCACTCAAGTACTCACAAGAACTCTTATGATCAAGCTTTATCAGGAATGAATGAGACACAATACATATAGTAACCCTTTTTAATTATGGAAGGAAATAATTCCTTGATGCACACGATCACTAATGATATGGTGGTGGCTACCAAGGATAGGAAAGGAAGAATTTTTTCAATACGCATACATCTGTGCATGTTCATAATCTATCCTTTACTTAGCATGCATATTCATATGTCCCAGGTATCTCCGATTTATTTTATTTATTTATTATTTAAATTTATTATTTATTATTTATTTGTTTTTGTTTGTTTGTGATGTAGGTTTGCACATACACATCAGCATACAAGATGAGAACATACATGTACACATATAATGGTAATAGGTGCCATACCACCTGCTCCCCACCACACACAAACACACACACACACACACACACACACACACACACAGCACCACAAGAACCACGCAGCATAACTACCCTAGCCAGAATAGACTACATGTGTACATCTGATGCCATGATGTTCATACTCAATCTCATCCACCATAGTACTGTGCATGTCATATCATATGTCCCAGGTATCTTTGACTTACTTTATCTTCTTTATTTCCCCGCACTGCCGTGAGATGGCCTTGGCCGCCTGCTCGGCGTAAATCCCAAATAACTATTTATTTAAATTATTTTTGTATGATTTATTTTTGTTTGTTTGTAATGTAGGTTTTGTACATACGCATCAGCATACAATATGAGAACATACACATACATGGTAATAAACCGCAAACACCCACCAAAGACGTGCACAATTGATTGAATGCAAGTGACGTCACACAGCCAGCGTCGTTACGCGCGTCGTCTGCAGTCGGCCATTTTGTGCATTAGACACGGTGAACACCAGTAATAGTGAACTTAGAACTCGGCGAAAGTGTGCCTGGATGCGCAATTCTGGGATGTGACGATATGCCAGAGAAACAAAGATAATGTCCCCGAAAGTGTAATAGTGATCCCCCCCCACCCACCCCCACCCCCCACCCCCTCGTACATCTGCTGTCCGTTTAAAGGAAAGGAGAGGAAAGTTGAGCGACGGAAGAGAGAAGACGACAATCGAAAAGACATCCGGCACCGCTACAGGGTAAACGTGGGCAGCCTTGATGTACAACACGATTGTAAATTAAAACAGGTTTAACATAAACAAAATGTTCTAGATAAAAGATGCTTTAGAAGATTTTCACAACTGCGGCACGACAAGCTTATAAAAAAAACAGAAAATTGTTGTTTAACTCTTCTACCGCTCTAAGGCATCGATTTATAAATAGATTGGAGAGGGGGGTTCCCCAACGCTTCATTTCGCAAAGAAACATCCTTATAAATAAACAAAAAGTATGGGAAAAGTTGAGAACACTGAATTGTAGTCTTAAAATATTGTCTAGGTGCCAGTGGAAAAGATCAGACATGGACCGCAAACGTTCTTCCGGTGGAAATTCATGATGATTATTTTTAAGAAATAAAAGAAATACGAATAAAAGAATAAGATAGCCAGTCATTTTAAAGACCAGTACCACGAGCAGAAAAACAAAACAACAAGAGCAAGAGCAACACGATAAATGTATAAAGAAATAAGTAAAACATAAACACAAAATAAATAAATTATAAATAAACAAATAACACCGCGGGAGAAGGGGTGGAGGTTTAACCCGCGTCAGTGACGGCATCAATCAAATCCTGCGTGTGATTTAAGTCTGCGTGCAATACCTACTGAGCTAAGGGGATATAGGAATGAACTGTCGGAGTTTATTATAATTATATGCAAATCACGATGCTGTTAGTGTCTATCGGCTAACATCGCTTGGACTGGTGCAATGAGACAAATGTTGCTATATAACAACAATAAAGTTATCTTGAATCTTCACAAACCAGATAGGTGAGGCTAGCGCTGGCAGAATTGTCAGTACTCAAACCAAGGGGAATCACAGCGCTGGACAGACAACAGTTAGATCCCCTGCAGGGCAGGGGATCTAACTGTTGTCTGTCCAGCGCTGTGATTCCCCTTGGTTTGAGTACTATCTTGAATCTTGATTTAGTGTCTCGGAGGCGGCACGTCTCGAATGCGTTGAGGACGGATTCCTTCATACTGTGTACTCAGTATGTATTTTCCCCAAATCACTTTGTTCTGTTGGAGTCATGGAGATCGCCTCAGTTTCGCCGACGTTAAATTCAAGGTGACCTCCGATCTCTGCAACAATGCAGCGGTTGTAATTATAGTTATTTAATTCTTTGACGTCTTTATCTTGTAAAACCGTCCAAATTCACGATCGCTACTTTGCACCTAGGCCATCTCTGCGGCTGCACAAAATGGCGGTTGTAGCAGACGAATCCAGTTGCGTATCCGGCCGTGATCGCTTCGTCTTGCATTCAATCGGTTGTATACTGATGGGCATTAGTGGACTGTACAACCTATATAGAAACTTGAGGTTAGGAAAGTGACTTGTATTGACTGCCTGTATTTTAGCTGCCCACCTACAAATCTCAATTATACCTGTAGTTCATCACACTGCACATGCAGCCATCAGTTTTGTGAAAAGTACTGTTGGCCTCATGCTGACAGGGGCACCAAACTTAGAGATGAGGCCAGATCTGATAACAATAACAGAACTAATATGCATACGCAGTCACTAGTTCTGTAAACAGCACCTTTGTAAACAGCACCAGTGGCCAAATGCACACAGACATCATGGATGATGCCACCACTGAGATACGTGGAGTTGAGAGAGGCATTCAGGCGAGCCCTAAAGACACATCTTTTTTCTGTCTACTACGAATGACTTTGTCACAGACCTGTCATGCTGAACTATCATCACTCTATCTCTGTTAGAAGTAGTGTGTGTGTGTGTGTGTGCGTGTGTGTGTGTGTGTGTGTGTGTGTGTGTGTGTGAGTGTCTGTGTGTGTGTGTGTGTGTGAGTGTGTGTGTGTGTGTGTGTGTGTGTGTGTGAGTGTGTGTGTGTGTGTGTGTGTGTGTGTGTGTGTGTGTGTGCGCGCGCGCGCATAAGCGTAGCATTTTTGAATGGTGACTTTATAGCTTGCTTATAGAGTACGTTGTATTTTGTTTTAGTACTTTTGTAAATTGCGTTTTTGTAATTATTTATTTTTGTACAATTAGTTTTTGTTAAGCGCCTAGAGCTCTAGTCTGAGGTTAGGCGCTATACAAGTACTCATTATTATTATTATTATTATTATTATTATTATTATTATTATTATTATTATTATTACCACTGATCAAACAATAGGCTGCCCAACACACATTGATCAGTGATACCGTGAACTAGCCTGCACATGCAGCCATCAGTTCTGTAAATAGTACTGGTGGCCACATGCACAGGGGCACCAAACTTAAAGATGAGGCCACAACTGCCACCTCAAACAAAACGCTACCTACACACACATATCAATTATATAGGCAACCTCCGTATGCGTCACGTGAGACAGGCTTAAAGTATGGGACTGTAAATCTTCCAGCGAAATGTCAAAGCCAGTAAGAAGATAAGATAACAGAAGCAAGTTCATGTATTTTGTAAATCACTCAAATAAAACATGAGATTGAGCCCAATGGTGTTATGAGTGGGTGATGGAAACACAGAAAAAAACGGTAATAGTGTGTAAAAGAAATAGTACGTGTACATTATGCAGTACGTGCCTCCTCCCTCCCACTCCACCCTGCCCTAAACCTAGCTGTTCATCATAAAACATATTCATTGATTGCTTGACTGACTGATTTATTAAATCATCTCTGTGTCATCTTTCTCAGTTCGGTTTTTTTTTTCTTAGTCCTCGTTTTAATCCCAATATATATGAGTGTCAGTGCTAATGCCAGCTGCTAAGAATCCTTGCAGCAAACTTCAAATGTCATATGCAGACAAACTGCAAATTACGCAGCGGCAAAATATAGTTCCTCTTCTTTGTGCACCTATAGGCTACTCCTAGCGAGATAGGGTTTAATTTTAAACGAAGCATTGCATTAACTTCCAAGCGTGTTCACATTGTGCTGTGTATTCTTTCAATGTGTAGTGTACTGTACCATCAGTGATCACTGCCCCAATACGTCATCTTCCAAAAGCCCGCCGCAAGCTTACTCGCGAAGTGTCTGCTGTAAGTCCAACGACGAACGCTTAAAATGTGAGCGAGACACAGATATTGATAGGTCGTCGCACGTCGCGAATGCTTCCTGATCGAAGGTTTGCTTGGCTCATGGCTGTCTCCGCAAGGGCGGTGCCGAGCCTCAAAATGGAAGGTTTGCGGGGCTCTGCCTGTTTTGCCTGTTGCTGTCCCAATTTTTGTTTGCTGATCTGCGGAACACAGATCATACATCTGTGCTGATCTGTAATGTTGGACCTTGCGGCCATCGGCCGCAAGGTCCAACATCACAGATCAGCACACATTAATACCTGTGTTCCGCGGGCGGGGAATGCGTATCGGGGTTTGCTGCGCGACTTCAGGAGCGTCAGCGCAAAGTGTTTAATCACAGTGCTTGTATACCAGATATTGCCTTACAATGGTCTGAACAGATACAGGTGTCTCCATAAATCTTGCTGTTCAATCAACACTTGAAGGAGAGATTTTTATAGGCAGTGCCAGCGACTCACGTTTTTATCTCGAGTTTGTGCGAAGGCAGAGAAACTGACCAAAAAAAAACCCACAGATTTTAACCCTTTGTCTGTTGGTAGCCGTCCTTTATCGCGATGATTCCTGCAGGAATAATCAGGTGACAACAACCGCTACCCACAGCCTAAGGGTTAATATTAATAAATAATAAAGAGGAATTACAAGGCGCCTATACATATAACGAACAAGAAAAATAGTATACAAAAAGTGACAAAACAAAAACCATATGTACAATCACACAAGAGAACGGAGGATGACTAAATACACAAACACTGAAAATCAAGATTGAAAAATATGGGTCAGTTTTTAAGACAGCATTTAAAAGGGAAATGAATGCAAGCGTTGCATAGATGTAAGTCGGATACAGTTAACTTCTGGTAGAACAAAACGGCGACGTTTGTTATGATAAGCGAAGTAATTTACACAGTGCAGTAAGGACCTCTGAAAAAGCGCCGTTACATACGACATATGTTATTTGTTTTCATCCCTACGGCATACGACCAATCGCTTCATTTAGTGCAAACCGTGTACCAAAAACCCTTGTAGGCGACTAATGGCGGACGTCTTGTTGAATCCCTCTTTATGACGCGTCTTGGGTGCCCGTTTTGTTCTATAAAAGGTCACCAAAACGTTCTAAAGTACAAAGTCACTTATTGTTGTTCGAAACAACAGGCACACTCAGTACTGTAGACGGCGCCGCCATAAAAGAATTAAAATTACGTCATAAGTCTGTTATGTATACATGTATTTTCCTTTGACCGAGTCAGTCATGTCTGGCGTGATCGGAAGATTTCTTCTTGATTTCTTTAACGAAAATAGTGGAGCAATGAAAACAAATACAACTCCACCAGGGAGGCCCCTTTGGTGGCTTAACTGCCTGTCCCAAGTCAGGATAAAGGAGGAGGGTTAGGCGTGGGGCTAGCGACTCCACCCTGTAAAAAGAAACTTGCTACGGAAACGACAACAAGGGAAAAAGCGACAACCGGCGCTGGGAGCGAAGCAGACCAGGAAACTGGACTTATGACGGATGGGGACCAAAGCCGCAAGGACGTCTCCACCCCGATAGCGGAACTCCTGACGCCAAAACGATGGATCAGAATTGGATGCTGGAATGTGCGAACGCTCTACCAGACTGGAAAGCTGGCGCAAGCAGTAAGTGAACTGAACCGCCACAAACTAACCCTCATGGGAGAAACAGAAGCAAGATGGACTGGTGCTGGCAAACAGAGGTTGAGCTCCGGAGAAGTCATCATCTGGTCTGGAAGAACAGACAACGAACACCGAGAAGGAGTTGCTGTCATCATCAATAAGAGCAAGGCCAACACCGTCCTACAGTGGAAACCTGTGAACGAGCGCCTGCTGTACGTCAGGATGAATTCCAAATACGCAAAGCTGTCTATTGTTGTGGGCTACGCACCGATAGACGACGCGGAAGAAGAGGATAAGGATGCATTCTACGACGCCCTCCAAGCTGTTTTGGAAGACATCCCTCGACATGACGTGCTGATGCTGATCGGTGACTTCAACGCTAAGGTTGGCTGCGACAATGAAGACAGAGAGAGGACCGTGGGACGACATGGAGCGGGTGTGATCAACGACAACGGGGAGAGGCTGGTCAATTTCTGCGAGGAAAATGACTTAGTCATAGGAGGGACCCTGTTTGCGCATAGGGAGATCCACAAACTCACATGGAAATCACCAGACGGCAAGACCCAGAACCAGATCGACCACATCATCATTAACGGTCGCTGGAGGCACTCTCTGCAGGATGTGCGAGTGATGCGACATGCTGACATTGGCAGCGACCATAGTCTTCTGGTGGGGAAGGTGACATTGAAGCTTAGGAAAGTAAAGATAGGAGACACCAGAAATCAGCGCTACGACGTGGCCAAGTTGAAAGACCCAAAAGTGAAAGAAGAGTTTAGGTTGGCCCTCAGGAATAGATTTAGTGTTTTGGAAGATGAGACAGCGCTGACTATTGAAGATTTCAACAGAGCCATGAAGGAAACAGGAGGGGAAGTTTTAGGATACAGAAAGAGCAGGAAGACAGAGTGGATCTCAGAAGACACGTGGGCTCGCATAGAAGAGAGAAGACAGATCAAGAAGAAACTTTTGGACACCAAATCACCAAGACTGAAGGAAAGAATATCAAGAGAATACAGAGAGAAAGATCAAGCGGTGAAGACATCAGCAAGAAGAGACAAGAGAATGCACACAGAAAGGCTGGCAGAAGAAGCGGAGGCAGCTGCAAAACAGAGAGACATGAAGACAGTATACCAGAACACCAAGAAGCTGAAGGGCAATTACGGACAGTACCACGACCTTCCAGTGAGAGCTGACGATGGAACTCATGTCACAGTAGAGAAAGAGAAGCTGAAGAGATGGAAGCAACACTTCGAGTCCATCCTGAACCGCTCAGACCCACCAATCCTCACTGACATTCCTGAAGCGGAGGAGGACCTGGACATTAACCTCGGCAACATTACTATTGCGGAAGTCAAGCAGGCCATTCAAAAGCTGAAGAACGGGAAGGCACCTGGCGATGACGGAGTGTGCCCCGAGATGCTGAAAGTAGAAGATACGGTAACGCCGCAGCTTCTTTGTCAGATTTTTCAAAAGATCTGGGACACTGAAGAAGCGCCGAGCGATTGGAAGACCGGCACCATCGTCAAACTTCCGAAGAAAGGAGACCTGGGGAACTGTAACAACTGGCGAGGCATCACCTTACTATCCCTCACCAGCAAGATCTTCAGCCGCATTCTCCTTGAACGCATTACGACAGCAGTGGATGGCATCCTTCGCCAGGAGCAGGCAGGCTTTAGGAAAGGCAAGTCCTGCATTGACCATATTTTCGTCCTGAGACAGATCCTTGAACAGTCTAACGAATGGAATGGATCCCTCTATGTGGTCTTTGTGGACTTTGAGAAGGCCTTCGACAGTCTGCATCGAGACTCCCTTTGGAAAATCCTGCGATACTATGGAATTCCCCAGAAACTTGTCAACGTCATCAGGTCCCTGTACAAGAATTTTGAGTGCAGAGTCGTCCACAACAACCAGCTCACCGAACCGTTTAAGGTGGAAACCGGAGTGAAACAAGGATGTATTCTTTCGCCGATCCTCTTCTCAATGGCAATTGATTGGATCATGCGCCGCACCACAGAGGGAAGGAGGCAGGGAATTCAGTGGACGCTGACCTCAATGCTGGATGACCTCGACTACGCTGATGATATCGGGCTGCTGGCAAGCAGAAACCAGGACATGCAACAGAAGACACAACAGTTGACACAGTCAGCAAGCTCCATAGGTCTCGGGGTCAACATTAGGAAGACTCAAGTCATGAGGAAGAACACCATAGTGGGCGACCCAATCACCATCAATGACCAACCTCTGCAAGAGGTGGACGAGTTCACGTACCTGGGCAGCAAGGTTACCACAGATGGAGACTGCACAAGGGAGATCACCACAAGAATCAGCAAAGCCAACCAAGCCTTCGCAATGCTGAAACCCATCTGGAGGACCACAAACCTGAGCATCCACACCAAGCTTCGTATTTTTAAGAGTAACGTGCTGAGTGTCCTTCTCTATGGGTCAGAGTGCTGGAAATCCACTACTGCTACGGAACGCAAGCTGGAAGTCTTCCAGAACAAGTGCCTGCGACGGATCATGAAGGTCTTCTGGCCAAACATGATTACAAACGAGGAACTACGGAAGAGAGCAGGCGCAGACAGCATCGCTGAAACCATCGCCACACGGAGATGGAGATGGCTAGGCCACGTTTGCAGAATGTCACCCGACTTATTACCAAGGGTGGCACTGAGATGGACACCACAGGGGAAGAGAAACCGTGTGCGACCAAAGGAGACGTGGCGCCGAACCGTGGAGCGAGAGCTCAAGAACAGAGGCCTTACTCTGCAAACAGCACCCAAAATAGCAGCTGACAGACAAAAGTGGCGCTCCCTTGCCGTCGCCTCAAGCACCAGACGGCGCAGAGAGGATTGAATGAATGAATGAATGAAAACAAATACGTTATTGGTAGCAGGGGCTTGCTGCACGGACCCTTGTAGGCCTTTGGGAAATCAGAAAAACCATCGTACCCCTCAGGCCTTCGGCCTTCGGGGTACAATGGTTCCTTTGACCTCCCTCAGGCCTACAAGAGTCCGTGTAGCGGCAAACCCCAGCAACCAATAACTTATAATGTCTCACCTTATGCGCGAACTGTACTGTGTATGCACGTTTGCGACCTCTTAGCTCACGGCTGTGTGGCTGTCCGTCGAGGCTGCTCCGGTTTTCCTCAGCGAACAAAACTGGAATGTACAAAAATTAACTCTTTGGGTGTCGGTAACTGTTTTAGTTGCGACGATTCCTGCAGGAATCATCGCGAATAAACCCGCTACCGACACCCAAAGGTGATGATTCTTGCAGGAATCATAGCGACTAAAACCGCTACCGACACCCAAAGGGTTAAACTTTTTTTAATTAAAAAAAATCGTGACTCGACACACCTTCCCCGTTGGAGGCAGCTGAAAGTTCCCAAAGAGGGTCAGTTCTGATGCTTGAACGAAATTTTAAACAAAAACAAAACAAGGAACCTAGAGTTAGTTAGTAAGTTAGTCAGTCAGTCAGTTGGTAGTTAGTTGGTTAGTCAGTCAGTTAGTTAGTTAGCTAGCTAGCTAGCTAGTTAGGCCGACCAGACTACTAAGAACATATCAGGGCAAAAGGAAATACTCTAGAAAACAATAGTCCTGTATTCATGTTTGCTTTGAAATCATCAATGAGTGTCTATTTTCTGTTTCAGTCAAACTCGAAACAACGTCTTATCATTTTGGAAGAACTCAGCAGACCTCACCATGGACGAAGGCCGACTAGGGCTCGTTGTCAGACAGGAAGAACGTCATCGTAAGTTCGTCTACATGATGAATGACATCGTGCGCGCGCAGCTGGGCTTGTACAGCAATTGTCTAGCGAGGGAGCAGCACGAAGCGTCAATCAAACTGGTCAGCTCTTGTGTGGAGGTAAGAAGGTTTTCTAGTCGTGCTGATGATGTCTGCTTCGGTGTTAACTGTTAATTCACTAATGGAAAAGCAAACAACTCCCCAAATGCAAGAGGCGTAGATTGTCATGAGCCTCCGCTACGCGGAGGCTCATGAGCCTCCATGCCTCTTGTTGAGGTCACTTGCGAAATGTAACACTGTGTGAAAGCGTTTGTCAGTGTATAGTTACGAGAGATGCCCTTAAAACGATTTTTTAAAAAAAAATTATTTATTTATTTATTTTTTTTTTTTTTTTTTTTTTTTTTTTTGGGGGGGGGGGGGGGTGGAGGAGGAGAGGGGAAGGGGTGGGTTTAACGCATTCGGGACGTGCTGCATCCGCTGGATGCGAGACTTTGTGCGTCACATCTTGATTTTGTGTTTTGTATGTCCCCATAGGTCCGGCGATCCATCGTCAAGCAGAAGGTACTGCGGAAGTGCTTGGAGATGCGCAAGCGCAAGGTGATGGCGCGTGACTCCCTGGCCCACTTTGGCCAATATGGCGGCAAGCCGCTGTGGGCCATGTCGCGTGACATCGAGAGAGTTATCGCCGACAACCACCCGCGAATCCGGCGAATTAGGAGAGCGGAGGAGATGATGCGCCAGAGCCTGGAGAATGGGGCCATCTTAGATGAGGACGCTGTAGCCAGGTAAGCCAGGGAAGAGCGAAGTGCATGAATAACGATGGAACGATTAGTTAGCTTGTTATGGTGATTTAACCCCCTTCATTGCCACTGTACATTGTTGTTTCTGAAGTCGTTGTTCATTTAACGACCAAAAGCCAAAACCGTCCAAGAAACATGGATACAAATTGGTCTCAGCAAGAGGCATAGA